>CAUZLF010000060.1:63369-293811 GCA_963580285.1 Lucinisca nassula | reverse complement strand
TCATCGAGGCGGTTCTAACAAGTACCAATAATCTTTATTTTGAGCTAGTACATGTAAGAACCGCCTCACGGAGGCGGTTCTAACGCGTACCGACAATCTTTATTTTGAGCAGAGCAGAAATAAGAAAAATATCAACATTTTTCATCTTAAAATTTTCATTTTTTCGGCGATAAGGGTTACAATGTATTTGTATTGGTGTGTGTTCGTAATGGACGTTTCAAGGACTCTAACACTGATAGCTCATTAACCATAACTGATTCAAACCTGTTCTTAAACCTTATTCCGCTGCATATATAGAGGCTCTTATACGAGTGTTTATGTATTATTATAAACGAGTTGAGGAAAAGGGATAAAATGCGAGGCTTTGCCGAGCATTTTATGCCTTTTCATCAACGAGTTTAACAAATACTTGACAAAGAGGATCTTACATGAGTGTTCATGTATTACTGAATTTATTAAACGAGCCGAGGAAAAGGGAGAAAATGTGACGCTTTGTCGAGCATTTTATGCCTTGCCTTCAACGAGTTAATAAATTCAATAACACATGAGCACGAATGCAAGAGTCTGTTCATCATATGACATTTAAAACGCATTTATGCACGATGTTTTATAAAAATGTCAATATTCCGCCATTAGTAAACGCGACGTCGTTTAGGACGTCGTAGATGTAACGTCACAAAACGTATCAGTAGGAGAGTTGCTAAGGCCGTCGTCAAGATTTTAATTTTTTGTAAGCTTCCGCGAAAGGGATTATTTTTTTTATAGCAAACATAATTGTGAAATCGGAAGCTACTTCCGGTCTTTTTAACATAAGCATACAGTCGTCAGAAATGATAAAATTAGCATTCAAAAGCACAAATGAAAACATCAACACTTCCTAAAACGTTTCATTACTTTGGTTATGGTTGCCACTGAAATGGAACGTTTCCGAAGCTTCGTTTATTAAGTAACCCATATTTTAAAACAAACTTCTGGCCAAATAGTACCGGTCAGTTATTTTGGAATAAAAAATGGTCAGAAAAAGTTTTGGTTCAAATTTTCCTAAAATGTTTGTTATACATTATTCTGTCTTCCAGCTGAGTATCTACACGAAAGTAAACACAGTATTGGAAATGTTGACGTCAGAAGTTGGGTCAATATTTGACCTAGTCGCAACGCTTGCACACACAGATTTTAAAATACATGGCTGCGAAGAAAAGTAATTCAAAATTTAAACGCTGAAAGAAGGCGTGTTTTGTCAAAATACGTTATGAACCTTGGTTGTTAGGCCACAACTAAACTAACTGCCTCTGGATAGCTTTATTTTTGTCGGTAAGTTAAGCAGTTTCACACTTTGATACGGCAACTGAGGTAGGCCTAATGGTCAAATATGACCGACTCAGTATAAGAAGATAAATAGATTGTGAACACGTAGATCAGAATCAGAATTTTTACTGGTGTCACATCCTTAGACAATCCTTCACCAGATCTATGTTAATCTTATGCAAAACGCATCACTGGTAGGATTCTCTCTCTCTCTCTCTCTCTCTCTCTCTCTCTCTCTCTCTCTCTCTCTCTCTCTCTCTTTTAAACGTCCATGCAATACCATGCTGTTGCATCGACGTTGGTACGACGTTGCGTAAACGATGTGAGCCCGCTGGACAAGCGGCTACCTGGGGTGGTAGTCTTGAGGTGTCATTTCATCTCAATGTTGGGTGGGCAAATGACTTTTAAACGTCGATGCAACATCGTTCTGTTACATCGACGTTGATACGACGTTGCGTAAACGTTGTGTGCCCGCTGGACAAGCGGGTACCTTGGGTGGTAGGCTTGAGATGTCATTTGATCTCAGGGTTGAGTAAATAATGTATACCCCTGTTTGTTTGTTAGTTTGATTGATTGATTTGAGGTTAACGTCCCCGTCAACACTATTTAGGTCACTTTGGAGACATTGCTTCAATGCTTTAGAAGCCTCCGGGGTGTAGTGGTTACCCTACTCGCCTTGTAAACCAGGGATCGCAGGATCGATCCCGGGCTTCTCCAGACTTTCGGATGAGTCTTTAAATCGAGGCCCCGTCTCCGTATGACTTTAGCTGTTGATGGGACGTAAAACTCAAACACTCACTCACTCACTGCTTCCAAGTTTGTGGACTTTTTCCGAACATTGAGATGAAATGACATCTCAATCCCTGCCGCCCAATGATACCAGTAGTGTTTATATGCATGAGGTTAACGTCCTGAGCGAGGATTTAGACTGTTTCGTCCTGTATTTGTTTAACGTCCCGTCAACACTGCATGTGTAGGTCATCAGGACTCGCACCACTTTGCTTGGCAGGCTGAGACCTTCTAAGCAGTTTAACAGTACTCGTGTGCGGTCGGTTTCAGCTCTGCGTGGAAGCATTGTGCAGCCGAATCTATTTTTGAAAGCCCCGGTGGGCGGTGGCAAAGTATACCCCTGTAAACCCCAGTTTACTACACTTAAAAGTGGCGTTTAAAGGGTGTCAAAATTATATAGGTCTGTTTTTGTGAGACTATAGTACTCACCCATCATGTAAATCAATAATAGAATGACAATCGTTATGGTTGAGATAACTTATTTGCGGCTTCTTATCTGGATCTACACTGTTTGCATTCGTATGTGTGAACACTCTACAGTAGACTCTGTAGAAACCTTAGATTTATAACAGCTCAGTAAAGGCCCGACCCTCGCACATTGGGGCTTGGAGAAATAGATGGGCTGCTTGATGCTTCCACGCAGAGCTGAAACCGACCGCACACGGGTACTGGTAAACCGCCAAGAGGATGTAAGCTTGCCCATTTCATCTCAATGCCGGGTAAAAGTCCCACAAAATTGGAAGCAACGTCTCTAAAACGACCCACACATGCAGTGTTGATGGGACGTCAAACAAATACAGGACAACGCCGGGCCGACAACGATGCGACGTCTTAACGCTTGCCCATTTCATCTCAATGTCGGGTAAAAGTCCCACAAAATTGGAAGCAACGTCTCCAAAATGACCTACACATGCAGTGTTGACGTGGACGTTAAACAAATACAGGAGGTCTCGCCCATCGGGGCTTGAAGAAATATATGGGCTGCATGATGCTTCCACGCAGAGCTGAATCCGGCCCGCACACTAGTACATGTAAACCGCTTAGAGGATCTAAGCCTGTCCAGGAACCGCGGTGCGAGACGGACCGTCCATGCTATTAAACCCTATTGGTTTCATTGGGCGACAGGGCTTGAGATGTCATTTCACCTCAATGTCGGGTAAAAGTCCCAAAAAATGGAAGTAAACACTCCAAAATGACCTTTACAGTGTTGACGGGGACGTTAAACCTCAACTCAAACAAACAAAATAAACAAATACAGGACGAAACAGTCTAAATCCTCGCTCAGGACTTTTTTTCTCAGCCTATACTCAGACGGGGGTTTTAATATGACATGACATTCATTAATTTCAAGGTGAGGCGGCTGCCGTCTTTCAAAGATTACCTACCTGAAAAGGATAAACCGCCTATTATCATACAATTGTTTTGACACTGGGCATGAAAGCCCGATAAATTACCCCATCACGAACACACACAAAAAACTAATAGGGATGGTAAAAAAAAAAAAAAAAAAAAAAAAAATAATAATAATAATAATAATAATAAAAAAAACTGCGAATGAAAATAAATTATTCACTTTCGGTCGGTTTTCTAGGAGCATCCTCCACCGCGCGCCTTTTGTGGTTCTACTTTGAGACCCAGGTATCTTTATCTTGCGGATAGTGCCCGGCTAGCACAAACAGGCCAACGTCGGACCGACAGCAATACGACGTAAGTTAGCCCAGCGTTTAGAGGTCGTATCGCTGTCGGCCAGACGTTGGCCCGGCACGCTTTGCTGGCTCGGTTGAGCGGATTTTTTTTTCTTTTTATTTCATTTTATTTACGTCAGAGTGCAATCAAATTATTTTCTCTCTCTCTCTCTCTCTCTCTCTCTCTCTCTCTCTCTCTCTCTCTCTCTCTCACACACACAAAACAGCGGGCCGACGTCGGTCCGACAGTGATGTCCCGACATGCTATGCTACAGCGGGCCAATGTTGGGCCGACAGTGATGTCCCAACATGATTTGTTGGCTGGCTATCCTCTCTCTCTCTCTCTCTCTCTCTCTCTCTCTCTCTCTCTGCCCCCGCCCATCGGGGCTTGAAAAAATAGATGGGCTGCATGTTGCTTCCACGCAGAGCTGAAACCGGCCCGCACATGATTACTGATAAACCGCTGAGAGGATCTAAGCCTTCCCAGGCAAAGCGGTGCGGGTCGGCCCTTACATGCTTATTTACCCTAATGGTTTCATTGGGCGTCAGGGCTTGAGATGTCATTTCACCTCAATGCCGGGTAAAAGTCCCACACAATTGGAAGCAACGTCCTCAGAATGACCTTTACAGTGTTGACGGGGACGTTAAACCTCAAATCAAACAAACTTTCTCTCTCTCTCTCTCTTTCTCTCTCTCTCTCTCTCTCTCTCTCTCTCTCTCTCTCTCATGATTGAGCAGTAGTGACAACTAGAATTAAGCATCGTTGAGCAAACGTGATGGAAATTTAAGGTTATATTTGTCTCGAGGTGGATGGGACTAGTTGAAACTTAGGCTGCGTGTGAACTGGCAATTAAGAGAGTAAGGTGCTCATTCTGTCTACATTGTTAGTCTACATTGTTATTTGATCTTGATTAGTAGATGGGCAAATAAGTTAGTATTGGTTTTTCGTATATGACGTCAGTACAAATGTATACGTCATATGTTTTTGTTTTTGTTGTTGGCAATATACCTATTATGACATAGAAGATGCGTGTATTGGCAGACTCTTCGAGGCTATTTTTGACACAAATGGAAAAATAAAGTAAACAACGGGAGTTCGGATTTACTGGCAAAACCTGATGAACTGCAGGCGGGCACGGTAAACAAATCAGTATAGCTGGATAAATACTACAGGGTTAGTCTTTTCGTCTCGTTATTTTCCTGTGTTTACTGTACAGCCATGTTGGCTGGCTTTTGTTCCTGTTCAATGACCGGAAGTAGTTCAGTTTTTTTGGAATAAAAAAATGGTCAGAAATAGATTTTCCTGAAATTTAACTCAGCTGCAGATTATTCAATTTCCGATTTAATGATTATGGTGAAAAATTTCCAGTTTATCGCTAAATATATTAATTTTTGTCTTTTCTGAACCCACTGAAACGACCCAGATTTTTCTCAAGTTTACCGCATTTTTATACACACTTTTTGCTGAGAATGGTGTTTGTGTGGTTTTGTTTGTTTGATTTGAGGTTTAACGTCCCCGTCAACACTGTAAAGGTCATTTTGGAGACGTTGCTTCCAATTCTGTGGGACTTTTACCCGACATTGAGATGAAATGACATCTCAAGCCCTGTCGCCCAATGAAACCAATAGGGTTTATTAGCATGGACGGTCCGCCTCGCACCGCGGTTCCTGGACAGGCTTAGATCCTCTAAGCGGTTTACCAGTACTAGTGTGTGGGCTGGATTCAGCTCTGCGTGGAAGCATCATGCAGCCCATATATTTCTTCTAGCCCCTATGGGCGGGGGCGTGTGTTTGTGTGGTATTTCATCGGAAAGAAATGTACACAAAGTTTCATATCTGTCTATTTTTCAAAGGTGAATTTTATCAAACAGGTTGTGTCAAGAGCATGAAATTTTGACTCGACAGGCATTTTCATCTTTGAATTATAGTCCCGTCGAATTTTTTCTCGAGAAAAATGTTTTTAAATCTACATACGCCGGCCTCTGAGATTCGCTACTGTATCGAACTAATTTGCATATTTAATCCAATAGTGGATAATCGAATTTATTACATGGCGTTGTTACATTCTCAGACGCGACGTCATATGATACATTAATAAAAGCCACTAAGGAAACGAAAAATTAGTAGAACAGATATATCTACTTTCATTTAGTTAAAAAAAGCAAAAATAAGTGTACTGTATCATGGAAGAGAGGTTTACAACATCATGTAAACCCAGAAAACAGGTTTGTTTTGTAAGCGAAGAGGGTGTGATAAACTTACGGAAGCGTTTCGGTCAATTCTGTTTTATAATCATTGCGACAAATAACACTGATGACCAGTCAGTAGAATATAGCAGTCAACCAGTCGTGACCTTTTCTTAAATGCTTCCGCAGAAGGAAGTCTATGCCCACGGTCCAGGGCGTAGACAATAACACAGGTTGCATATTAATAGAAATGTGTGTGTGAATTCGGGTTTAACGTCGATTTCAACATTTTTTCAGTCATATTACGACGGTGTATGGTTTCGACAGGGAGCCCAATGCTCACTTTTATAGTGCTGCCTCACTGAAGTATCATGTCCCAGATACATTACATGATACCACACCCAGTCACATTATCTGACACTGGATCGACCAGTCTTAGCTCTTCCCCGTAAATCTGAGTGCCAAGCAAGGAGCAGCTAGTACCATTCTTATCGACTTTGGTATGTCGCGGCCTGGGATCGAACCCGTGACCTCCCGTTCCCCGGAGCGGACACTCTACCAACTGGGCTATCGGGGCCGGTATATTAATAGAAAATAACATTCAACTAGTCATGACCTTTTCTTAAATGCTTCCGAAGCAAAAGTTATCCTTAAAATGAAGTTATCATATGACGTCGCGTCTGAGAGTGTAATAACGCCATGCAATATTTTCGATAATCCACTAGTGGATTAAATATGCAAACTAGGTAGATACGTCCCGTAACGTTACATGTACGACGTCCTTAACGACGTCGCATTTACTAACGGCGGAATATTGACATTTTTGAAATAATCGTGAATAAAATGCGTTTTAAATGTCATATGATAAATAGAATGTTGCATTCGTGCTCATGTATTACTGAATTTATTAAACTCGTTGAGGAAAAGGGATAAAATGCTCGGCAAAGCCTCGCATTTTATCCCTTTTCCTCAACTCATTTAATAAATTTAAATAATATATGAACACTCATGTAAGATCCTCGACACCAACACGTTATTAAACTCGTTGAGGAAAAGGAATAAATTGTTCGGCAAAGCCTCGCATTTTATCCCTTTTCCTCAACTCATTTAATAAATTCAATAATATATGAACACTCATGTAAGAGCCTCTATATCTATTACGTCTATCACATTTATTTCAAAAGTAATAAAATATGACCCAGCCACGTCCAGACTTTGCAATTATTATGGTTATAGTAAATACATGGTTAGTGTCTTTAATAATAAAATATAATCGGTGAGCCTTAGACAATTTTATAGGGGCGAGCTCGCCCCTATAAAATTGTCTAAGGCTCACCGATTATATTGTATTATTAAAGAGCTAAAGCTCGCCCCTATAAAATTGTTTAAGGCTCACCGATTATATTTTATTATTAAAGACACTAATCATGTATTTAGTTTATACCGCAATTCAAAACAACCAAGGGTTTTTGCAGTAAAATAGCAAATTTAAGCCAAAATGACAGCAGACAGAGGGGCATGTTAAACGACATTCAGTGCCATGGCGCGCACACGTAGTACAACGTGACGTCAACGAGTCCAAAGTTTCTGACGTCACCGCGCCACAAAGACGTAGGAAACAACATGGACGCTCGAATAAAAATTTCTCAGCGCTTTACCTTCTGTATGAATATCTGCAAAGAAATAGTTTATTTTAGCTTTAAAAATTGTTTTCGAGGTTGAGACGTAACTGCAGTAGAAGCGCGCATTTATTCCAACGGGCCATTCAAACCAGGAAAGGCCGAGTAGGTAAGAATTCAGCTGAAATTTCCGAAAACCTGTTTAAATAAATAATGCAAAGATTTTAACTTGCAATTTGGGAACCTGAAAAGTAGGTCCGACCTATAAACGGTCACTAGATGTATTACAGGTCATTCTAACACAGCGCGCCTATATAGGCAATGGAAAATAACTGTGTTTTATTCTACAACAAATCACAGCTCGGAAGAGCGTGACGAGTGACGTCATTATAATTCCCAATTTAT
Source organism: Lucinisca nassula (assembly GCA_963580285.1). Taxonomy (NCBI): domain Eukaryota; kingdom Metazoa; phylum Mollusca; class Bivalvia; order Lucinida; family Lucinidae; genus Lucinisca; species Lucinisca nassula. The sequence continues at coordinate 285,822 of CAUZLF010000060.1, read as the reverse complement.
GACGTCACTAGTCGATTTCCTTGACGTTAGACGGTGTAACGTCATTTTCTCGCATCGAAAACGTCAGAAAAGGATATAAATGCATGTGTTTCAGTCGATAATTTTGGCGGGATTTCTTCTAATAATGGCGAAAGGTTGTGAGATTTTGAAGGAAACAACAACATTATTGCCGAATTCAGCGTGTTAGAATCGAGATAGATCAGCTGTAGTCTGTGATTTGTTGAGTAATAAATCACAGTTTGTCGGTCAGTTGTAAGTAGACAAATCACGCGCGCTACGCGCTTGTGATTTGATCTACTTTACAACTGACCTCCAAACTGTGATTTATTACTCAACAAATCACAGTTAGAGCTGATCTATTTCTTAAGTAGAAGGTATTATAGGTCACTACCAATAATAGCGTGCAGTTATTCGACACCCTTTATTAAAGAAATAGATCAGCTCTAGCTGTGATTTGCTGAGTAATAAATCACAGTTTGGAGGTCAGTTGTAAAGTAGACAAAGCACGAGCGCGTAGCGCGCGTGATTTGTCTACTTATAACTGACCGACGAACTGTGATTTATTACACAATAAATCACAGACTAGAGCTGATCTATTTCGATTCTAACACGCTGAAAATCGGCAATAATGTTGTTGTTTCCTTCAAAATCTCACAACTTTTCGCCATTGTTAGAAGAAATCCCGCTAAAATTAACGACTGAAACACATGCATTTACATCCTTTTCTAACGTTTTCGATGCGAGAAAATGACGTTAAACCGTCTAACGTCAAGGAAATCGACTAGTGACGTCATCAATTGGCAGTTTTAATGACGTCATTTGTCAAGCTCTTTCTAGCCGTGATTTGTTGTAGAATAAAACACAGTTGTTTTCCATTGCCTATATAGGCACGCTGTGTTAGAATAGGTTACTAGAATGCCTGATTGCGGTATAAATATATATAATGGTCTTGTAAATCGTATTATCTGTCACCAGCAAAATTAACGATAAATGGCTGGTGACAGACGTCTGTCAGCAGCAAATTTCACGTGAACTGTCTAAATGACAAACGTTTGTGAGCAGCAAATTTCATGTGAACTGGCTAGTGACAGACGTCTGTCGGTAGCGTCTTCCTTTATAAAAATCCCCCCCCCACCCCTGGCTTAACGAAGTCTTTAGTAATACAGTTCTTCTAATAAGGACACTTTTTGGTTTGTGCTCAGATTTTACGTCCCCGTCAACACTGTTTAGGTCATTTTGGAGATGTTACTTCCGAGTCTGTGACATTTTTACTTGTCATTGAGATGAAATGTAAGCTCAAACCCTACTGCCCAAAGAAATCAATAGGTTTATGTGTACCACTCGCGCCACATTAGACCTTCCAAGCGGTTTACAATTGCGTACTTAAATTTTCGATTGGTTTCAGCTCTGCGCACCATGCTTCCAAGCCCCGTTGGGTGTGGGTGGGGTTGGGTGGGGGTGTTTAAAAATAGTATTTGTTTGTTTAGAGATTTACGACCCAGTCAACACACTTGGCAGACTTATATATAAGCGGTTAACCGGTACAGCAAACACACTTTTACCACAAAGTAACAGCATGAGAGGGATAATGACAGTAGAAAAGATTTTATGATCAATCTTCACAAAAGAATGTTGCCGACCCGACAGGAATCGAATCTGCGACCTCCTGATCAACAATCAGATCCGCGCGCATCTGAATGACTTAACGATGCCGTCGTGAGTAGTACTTATATTTTTTATCAGCAAAAATATGGACTTGTGACCGCACTGAATGACTGAAGCTTTAATGTAACATTACCAAGCGCCCCTTTTTTATATTCATGTTCTAAATATAGGATATGGGTTCTTGTTAGAACCGCCTTTTGGGGCCGCGGTGATTCCAACGGGTATACACAACAAACACTTTCGAGGTAAAAGGAGATCTCTCCATAAATTATCTTCTACGAAGTTTATATATTGATACATTCTATCTATAGACGTTACGTAAATAAGCCCGTGTAATGAATGCCCCTATAAACCCCACTTTACATTGAGTAAACTGGGCTTTACATAAGTAAACATTATCTCGTTTCCTGCTCTAATACATAGGTTGTGGGGCGGTTCTAACGAGCACCCACAACCTATGTTTGGTGTATGAATAAGAAATATATCACACATTTTATCGGGAAAGTAGCCATTTTAGAGATATGAAAGAATGCACTATGCTATTGCCAGCCATTTTAACGTTAAACCGCTTTTGCCAGTTAACTGGTAATATAACTTTCAAAATGAAATAACCATGGATGATCGTTGCCCGTGCATAACTTACGATTCGACCGGCAAATTGTGACGAAAACGCCCCAAAGCTCCATATCAACTCTTCAAATGCGACCTGTAACCAATATGGCGGCTGGTTCAGAACGTTGTAAAATAATGACGTCAGTTCCACAGTGACATTACGAAAACATGTCTATACAAATACATTATGAATTGTATTGCCGAAAAAGAGAAAAATTTAAGATGAAAAATTGTGATATTTTTCTTATATTGCTCAAATGAGGCGGTTCTATTGAGTACCCACAATCTATATTTTGAGCAGAGGCGGTTCTAACGGGTACCCACAATCCATAGTTTGAGCAGAAATAAGAAACATAAGGTTTACCCCTGTAAACCCCAGTTTAACTGTATGAAAGGGAGGTTCTAGGGGGTCAAAACTGTATAGGCGTGTTTTCGTGATGATGTTTAGAAGCCTCTGTGGTGTAGTGGTTATGCAGCTCGCCTGACAAACCAGGCAGTGCCGGATCGATCCCGGGCTTCTCCAGACTTTCGGATGAATCTTTAAACCGAAGTCCCGTCTCCGTATGACCTTAGCTGTTGGTGAGACGTAAAACTGAACACACACTCAACACACACTCGTGATGACGTTCATAAAGTCTTAATATTTTATGTTCAGGTCGACGTTACGTCATTCAACGTAACGTAAACAAAGCAAGGCCCATCTTGTGCTGTCGAAAGTTCAAAACCAATGTTCAATTATCGCATGAATTTCATGATTGGTGCCATTGGTAGGCTGTCATTTTTGAGTGTGACTTTTCCTGGGCATCTGTTTCTATATACACGGATGCTAGCCCATTCAAGAATAGATTTAAACAGCTTTATTATACCGTATTAATACTCATAAGCTATTCCAGAATTCTGATTGGTCGAGAGCATTCCACGCACAGGGCAATAGATTATCATATTAACCCGCAATATTCCCCTCTGACGTCACTGCTCAAAACTACAAGTGCACCGTTGGATAAATCAAATTTTATCGTTCAAGTCTTATGTTTGTGTTAAACAAATTGCTTTTTCCATATTTTGAAGCAGTCACTGAAAGAATCTCTAGAAGTCAGAATTCGGTATAATAAATCATTTACTGCCCTTGTATGAGGGAAAAATGTGATTTGTTCACCCTCGACAGGTAATATTGCCCGAGGGCGAAGCCCGATGGCAATATTACCAGGTCGTGTGAGCAAATTGTCATGTTCCTCTTACAAAAGGCCATTAAATGAATTATTTTCATAGTATTCTATACAATAACAGCCATTTAAGGGGAATGGATACACCTTCAGGGAAAGCAACTCTTGCAAAAGTATTTGTTCCTTAGGAGCAAATTCTTTCCTTTAAGTAAAGGTCCTTCATTAGTGGAACGTGGCTTATAGAAAAGCGGACAGGAAGTCCCGAAAGTCGTCTCCCTTTGAAAAATGGCGGGAAAATATGCCGCGTGCTCTAAGTCCCCTTAAGTTTCACTGTATATTATGGCAATGGCGATACAATATTCTCATAATACAAAATCTTCACCCATACAAGGTAGGTTATAAATACTTAGGATGGCATTCGCCTTAATTATGTAGGTTGTTGTAAGCTGACGGCCAGGATCATTTCCAACGCGACTTCGACTCAGCACTGAACCTCTTTGAGAATCCTTATTCAATGCGGAAACAGCCGTATCTAAGTTTCTCAAATCTACTCCCGTGTTTTCAAGAATCCGTTTACACGTCTCCATAGGGTGTGCTATGAAATGCTCGTATTTTATTGGTAGAATATGCTTGTCACGTGATATTGCATCACGCGCATTGAGCATGTGATTAGCCCACATATGTGTAAGTATACCAACCATATTGGCATTGAGCGGAATCTCTGGTGAGTGCTTGTTCTTACTCATAATATGAAATTGAGCCTGTTTTCGGAAGAAAGGTGCGATGGTAGCAAGAAATTCATTTTCAGTACAGGCCCGTAATACCACAGTGTATGGTAAGCCACTGAAAGCTCCTCTGAATGATGACACAGTATCCAGGCAATTTCTGTACAGGAACAGGTGATTAATGTCTGGAAACACCTTAGCTATGTCGGACATCAGCGCCGTACAGGTTGACCGCGGTTTAATGAAAAACCTCTCAGTTCCGGGGTGGGGTTTACATAGAACCCTCACTGTGGACTCCAGTAGCTTGTAATAATCTTTGTCAGACAGGTTTTGACGTAAATAATACACATTCTGTGGACTATCCGGTTCAGCCATTACTAAAGTACCAGGTACGGATTCGAAAATCTGAGACACCATTGTAGAGCCACATCGTCCTATATTAGACAACCATATTACTGACACTGAAGAATTGCCAATCTTTTCAGCCAGTTCGTGGAAACATTTCATCGACATTCTGATGATGTTTTTACTACGATTGAACTGTGCGTTGAAGAAAAATGGATTTTCATCTGAATTGTAAATGTTCACGTCCTCTCTTGTTTCAACAAATACAGCTTCGTGACTTGTTACACAGTAAAGAGAAATATTTGGCTTGAGAACGTATTCCGGCTGAACACGGGTAAAGCTCAAACATAGGAAATCCCGTGGAGTAGAATCGTGGTATTGTGAAAGCTTCCGTTTCCAAAATATCTCTCCCAGCTGGGCCTCAATCTTCGAATGACCCATAGCGCGAGACAGTGTGTTATTAGAGATGCTAACAATAGCATACAGCGAACAGTAAACTGCATAAACTAATGCCGACAACATGAATTTAGCAAAGTCCGAAACGATTCTTAATTTAGAAACCATTTTGAGTACACAAAATCAAATTTGTTGCAAACACAAATAATTTGATTAATTAAAGTTGGTCTAAAATAAAAATAGGTGCAGCCCAATACGAAAACACGCCTATAGAAATACAGAGTACATGTTTGCATAAAAAAAAAATGATGATTTTAAGATGAAAAATTGTGATATTTCTCTTATTTCTGCTCAAAATATAGATTGTCGGTACTCGTTAGAACCGCCTCATCGAGGCGGTTCTAACGAGTACCCACAATGTATATTTTAGAGCAGAAATAAGAAAAAATAAGGTTTACCCCTTTAAAGCCCAGTTTTACTGTATAAAAAAGGGGTTCAAGGAGGTCACTATTATATAGGCGTGTTTTCGTGATGCACGATCCGTCTACCGATAAGACAACTCAGAATTAAAATGTGAACATAATTTATTCTTCATCATGATATGTCGTGTCGCCGAATTCACAGGTTCTCATTTTATTGAGAAATAATAACTGCATCCATGGGTCCGCGGCGTCTGTCCAAACCCAATCGCTGAAATATAAAGAAGACGGCAACACGAAAACTAAACTCCGTTCAGAAAATCTGAATCATCGATTTTTTCGTTTCTCGCTTTTAATCCTCATTTTAGCCCATACATCACTATGGGAAAATTTTAGACCCCACCCTCCGCCGATTTCTCCAGCAAGTCGTATGGCTCTGGGACAGCTAGGAAAGGCTGTGATTATTTGGAGAAAATTGCAAAATCTATATTTTCTTTCACAGACTAAGACATTCTGACAGGTTCGACACACCCTTTTAAACCATATATAGCAGTGGTCACTGCTCTTGTACATTACAAGGGCGTCTATTTTTAGTTTGCACGATCACTCCATGGAAAATCATTAGCTGTGACACCACATCTGATATCGGTATAATTCTTTTTTTAAGACTGTTGACAGCATATCGCGCTAGTGACTCCCCGTTCCTAGTGAGCCTCTATCTAGCCATTCGAATATAAGGTATGTTGCAATTGCATATCCATTTATAAAGTGCGTCACATAGATTTGAATATTTATTATTTTACCTGACAATCATCGTCAAATGGACTTAGTCTGTGCTCTCATTTCTTTGTTTTGCAATTTTCTCCAAATAATCACAGCCTTTCCAGACTGTCGCAGAGGCATACGACTTGCTGGAGAAATCGGCGGAGGGTGAGGTCTAAAACTTTCCCATAGTGATGTATGGGCTAAAATGAGTATTAAAAGGAAGAAACGAAAAAATCAATGATTCAGGTTTTCTGAACGGAGTTTAGTATCTATAATTTTTGAATTTTGACCCCCTTTAATGATCCCACTTGTATTTAGTATAACTGGGGTCTACAGGGGTATACACTATTTTTCTTATTTCTGCTCAGAAACATGCATTGTGGGTACTCGATAAGAGTACGCACAATCCATGTTTCGAACAGAATTGTAAAAAAAAAAATATCAGAATTTTCCATCAGAAAATTTTCATATTTTTGGTCGTAAAATTTTCAACATATTTTAACAGGTGTGTTTTTGTAATGGGGTTCTGATTATCTCATCACGAATACATGTCTATTTAATTTTGACGCCCTTGAACCCCACTTTTATATAGTAAAACTTGAGTTTACAGGGGTGTACCGCATTTCCTTATTTCTGCCCTAAAATAAAGATTGTGGGTACTCGTTAGAACCGCCTCGATGAGGCGGTTCTAACGAGTACCCACAATATATATTTTGAGCAGATATAAGGAATATATCACAACTTTTCATCTTAAAATTTTTACTTTTTTGGCGATAAAGTTTACAATGTATTTGTATAGACGTGTTTTCGTAATTTCTTCAGTGAAACTTCGACGGCTTAAACACAGATGACTCGTTTATAACTGTTGTTTCCGACTCGTTCCAACTGTGGAGCGCTGTGGGGCAGTGGTAAAGCATCGGATTTGAGATCGGTAGCCGGCGCCAAGTGTTGTTTCCTTGAACAAGAGACTTTGTCCACATTGCTTAGTACTTGTTTCCATTACGAAAGCACGCCTATACAAATATATCGTAAATTTTACCACCGAAAAATAAAAATTTTGAGATGAAAAAAATCCGATATTTTTTTTTATTTTTACTCAAACCATAGATTGTGGACACTCGTTAGAACCGCCTCGAGGAGGCGGTTCTAACTAGTACCCACAATCAAGGTTTTTGAGCACAAATAAGAAAAATAATGTTTACCCCTACAAACACCGGTTTTACTATATACATGTACAAGTGGTTGAGGGGGTCAACTTTATATAGGCGTTGCGTGATGTACCCAGGAAAAGAGGGCCACATGGAAGATTAGTACTAAATGTGTTACCTTCTATAAATAAGGTCGATTATTATTAGTGTTGTTGTTGTTCAGCAGTGTGTGTGTGTGAATTCGGGTTTAACGTCGCTTTCAACAATTTTTCAGTCATATCACGACGGTGTCTGGTTGCGACAGGGAGCTCAATGCTCACGTTTATAGTGCTGCCTCACTGAAGTATCATGTCCCAGACACATTACATGATACCACACCCAGTCACATTATCCTGACACTGGATCGACCAGTCCTAGCTCTACCCCGTAAATCTGAGTGCCAAACGAGGAGCAGCTAGTACCATTTTTAACGACTTTGGTATGTCGCGGCCCGGGGTCGAACCCCAGACCTCCCGTTCCCCGGAGCGGACACTCTACCAACTGAGCTATCGGGGCCGGTATTTGTTCAGCAGTACCTAGGAAAACATCCCATATAATTGGGATAATACAGGGATAATTTTCTCATTTTATCTTGAAAATGTAAGATGGCGACGATTGCTGATGTCACTGTCCAATAAAGCTATCATTACGTAAACACGGCCTTTTCAAACATATTGATTTTTTTTTTTACCAAAAAAAAAAAAAAAAAAAATGAAACTGTTCACACAAACAGATGATATTTTTCGTAATTCTGCTGGGCGAGGCGGTTCTAACGTGTATCCACAATCTACGATTTTAGCAGAAATAAGAAAAATAATTTATACCCCTGTAAACCCCAGTTTTACAAGATAAATGTTGGATTTAAGAGGGTCAAAATATATAGGCGTGTATTCCTGATGTTAAACCACGCAAAAGGCGTTTGAACGGCAATGGTCAGGAATCGTTACAATAACCTCAAACATCCAATCAAAGACGAATCAAATCAAATCAAATCAAATCAAATCAAATCAAATCAAATCAAATCAAATCTTTTATCCACTCTGATTACAAATAAATGTAATAACAATACAATACAATACAATGCAATACATTCTAACACAGCGCGCCTATATAGGCAATGGAAAATAACTGTTTTATTCTGCAACAAATCACAGCTCGGAAGAGCGTGACGAGTGACGTCATTAAAATTCCCAATTTATGACGTCACTAGTCGATTTCCTTGACGTTAGACGGTGTAACGTCATTTTCTCGCATCGAAAACGTTAGAAAAGGATATAAATGCACGTGTTTCAGTCGATAATTTTAGCGGGATTTCTTCTAACAATGGCGAAAGGTTGTGAGATTTTGAAGGAAACAACAACATTATTAGCGATTTTCAGCGTGTTAGAATCGAAATAGATCAGCTCTAGCTAGTGATTTGTTAGTTAATAAATCACAGTTTGTCGGTAAGTTGTAAGTAGACAAATCACGTGCGCTACGCGCTCCTGATTTGTCTACTATACAACTGACCTCCAAACTGTGATTTATTACTCAACAAATCACAGTTAGAGCTGATCTATTTCTTAAATAAATTTATTCAGCATTAAACATACAAAATATGTTTTTAGCCTACTTCGTATAACAAGAGGAGCGATTCAAATATGCAACGTTCGGCGGAAAAGCATAACACATACAAAACAAAACAACCGGAGGGCAACATTAAATTTTACGAGATGAAATCAGTACTCTCTCCCTCTCCTCTCTCTCTCTCACTCACTCTCTCTCTCCATCACGTGAACAAGTCCGTGAAATGAAGACCCCCTAAACCCCAGTTTATATAGAGAAAACTGGGGTTTACGGGGGTCTTCATTATTTTTCTTATTTCTGCTCCAAGACATAGGTTGTGGGTACTCGTTAGAACCGCCTCAATGAGGCGGTTCTAACGAGCACACACAACCTATGTTATGAGCATTTATAAGAAAAATATCAAGGATTTTCAGCAGAAAAGTAGCCATTTTGGAGGTGTGAAAAATGCACTATATCGTACGGGTGAGTTATCGTAATGTCTCTCTCTCTCTATCTCTCTCTCTCTCTCTCTCCCCTCTCTCTCTCTCTCTCTCTCTCTCTCTCTCTCTCCCCTCCCTCTCTCTCTCTCTCTCTCTCTCTCTCTCTCTCTCTGTTTTGAGCACGCAACGCTGAAATAGCATCGAATCCACGGCATTGTGTGCTTCGATTTAGTCAATCAACAAAAATCAAACATCCAATCAAAGACAACAAAGGGAATGTAACGGTTATTTCCTATAGTGCGTCAAGTAAAGAGGCTGCATAAATTCATGTGCTAAGATACCACATCCGTGAGAGTGAGTGAGTGTTTGAGTTTTACGTCCCAAAACAGCTGAGGTCATATGGAAAGTAGAAGTAAAACAAAGATCAGGAATCGATACAATTAACTTACTCCACCCACCAAAGACACCAAAGGGAAAGAAATACAAACATTAAGCGACCAGACCATAATGGAAACCTAAACAAAGGAAGGCCATAAGGACAGTTACTTTCCCACCAAATGGCCATATGGCCATCCAAAATTAAAAGACACAAGTGATACACACAGTAAGTAACAAACAACAACATAAATAAATCGCCACAGAATAACCGCCTTGGAAGACTGGACCTCGGTTTAAAGACTCATCCGAAAGTCTGGAGAAGCCTGGGGTCGATCCTGGGAACCTTGGTTTACAAGGAGAGTAGCATAACCACTACACCACGGAGGCTTCTCCACATCCGTGTGACAAAAAGGTTATTTTCCTGGTTTTTCTTATTTTTACCCCAAACATAGGTTGTGGTTAGAACCGCCTCATTTAGGCCGTTCTGACCAGTACCCACACAACCCTTGGCTAGGAGCAGGAATAAGGATTCTTGCACACCAGACAAGGAAATGGTCTCTAAGACCACATTTGAACAGTCCCAAAAGTGGTCTCAATAGTCAGCGCGATAACTCAGTGGTTAGTGATGAACAGTGATGAATCACGAAAAAATCGCATTCTCATACGCAGTCCCAGTTTTCATCTCATTTAAAGTAATGTGTTGCATTGTATTGTCTGTAAACATTGTTTTAATGATAGAAAACAATTAAATAAAACAACACAGTTCCTTCCCTTCGACCACAAATGTGGTGAAACTCCGCAGAAAGGGAGGAAATATCTGACAAAGGCCGAACATAAGAGCAGTTTCGTACTGACATCATTTCGTTTTCGGTCATTTTACTGTTGTTTTTTCTCCTCCCTGCTAGCATTCTACATAAATCTACAGCGGGCCGTTAGCGGCCCGTCAGCTACCCTGACGGGCCGCTAACGGCCCGCTGTAGATTTATGTAGAATGCTTACTGGGCTATTACTGCTACTCGCTCACAACTGAGCATTACGAGCAGGAATTCCTGAGTAGTAACCAGTACTGTTGTAGGCAGTCTGAAACTTTCATCAATTTTAGTTGTCGGAAAAAAACTGTCTGTCGAAGCGGGTGGTAAGTATGTTGACAATATGGTCAAATCGTTATACCGTCTTTCATTCCTAAGCTCATTTTACATATGAATCACACTACAAACGTTTTTTTTTTCTTCTGAGAAATCTTGAATTATGGTTGAAGGAAATAAATTGAATAAAGTTAAATATTTAATTTGCCGTCATTACGCAAACACGCCTATACAAATACATTACCACCTTTATCGCCGAAAAAAAAATGAAAATTTTAAGATGAAAAATTGTGATATTTTTCTTATTTCTGTTCAAAATATAGATTGTGGGCACTCGTTAGAACCGCCTCATCGGCTATATAAAACTGGGGTTCAAGGGGGTCAAAAGTATATAGGCGTGTTTTTGTGATGCATACACGATTAAATGTTCCACCGATAACGACCAAATTACTATAAATAGCGAAGTGCAATTTTTTCGTTTTACGCCATTTTCATGGTTTTATTTGTGTCAGTCATTAAATTAAGGGGATGCCAATGTACATAAAGTGGGTGGGGTAATGGTGTGGTGTTCAAAATTTGTTTAATTGAATTTTGCAAAACTGTCAAGTTTTTTGAAAAGTTACTTGGTCCATAATTTATTTCAACTTATTCACATGTTCTATTAGAATTTTTTCAGAAATTCAGGAATTATTGAGAAAAACATACCTCTCTTTTTGTGCTTCAATCCATTTGCGTTCAAACATATTCTCCATGGTAATATAGCCAAATAAAATTGCATAAATAGGTTCATCAGTTATTCTGCTACAATGTGTGAGAATGTCATTGCTAAAAAAATTCCTCAGTAGAGTATACAGCAAATTTGTGCCCATACTGTGTATCAAAATAATACAATTTCCAGACATATTTGTTCCTAAAAAGTAGTCTAGAAAAAAGGTATGGTGGACAATACTTGCTACCACAACTGAATCATTGGAAGTTTTAGTTGTCTCCCTTGTTTTCATGTCACTGTTTTGTTTGATTTGAAGTATAAAGTCCCCGTCAACACTATATAGGTCAATTTGGAGATGTTGCTTCCAATTTTGTGTGACTTTTACCCGACATTGAGATGAAATGACACCTGAAGCCCTGTTGCCCAAAGAAACCTTTATAGATAAGAGTAGGTACCTAGCTGAAGCTGGTGGAGGATGTAGGAGAACAAGGTCCCATCCCTTTCAGTATCACCGTCCTAATGCTTACACGGATGGTTTTAAGAGTTCTTTTTTCCCCAGGACAATTGCAACTTGGAATGACCTTACAATCGAAGCTGTCTCTTCTGATATTGAGGGGTTTAAGGCCAAAATATAATATCCTAGGGTTGGGCAGGGGATAGGTATGGATCCCTTCCCCTGATGACTTCTTGTAAATAGTTTTAATCTGCTGGTGGCTGTGTCACAAAGCTCTTTTTGGGGTCGGGGATTGAAAACTTTTTGTGCTACACCCCAAACCTGTTCTCATGGTCAGAATTGACCGAAAACAGTATTGGGAGAAAAAAAAGAAAAGAAAACCAAAAGGGTTTATAAATAAGCATGAGGGGGTCCGACTTGCACGGCTTTTCCTGGGCAGCCTTAGATCCTCTATTAAACTGGTTTACCAGTACTTGTGTGCCTTCGGATTCAGCTCTGCTTGGAATCATCATGCAACCCATTTATTTCTTCAAGCCCTGATGGGCGTGGGGGTGGGGGGAGCGATGATTACTGTGTAGGCTTTCATCCTGCAAACCTGGTGTGTATGTAATGTACACCTGCGAGTAATGGTCTGATGATACCGATCGCAATTTAAGTAGAAAGAAAGGAAACACATTCAAAGGAGCCAAATTATTTTTGTCTCCCTTATCAATAAGTGTTTAAATTGAAAAGGAACAATTTTGGTCCTGTGGAGCAAATTCTTTTCTTAAAGAACTGTGTATCTTATTCAGGGTCACATATTTTAATTATAACAACATTGACAGTATGCCACAAAATAATTGCAGAGAGCGCATAACTGCCGTCTTCTATTGACCACCATACATATTTACATTTGGTCACGAGGTTTGGGTTTACTATCAATAACGTAAATTATACGAGCTGTTGAAACACAAATAAGTGATGTTTTTTTCGACAATCGAACTCGTGAACCTATTCATTTTTACAGCAAAATCCATAATCTAAGTCTCTCTATAAATGCTTCCTTGATTCACATGTCTACAGTGCAAAATTTGTGAAATTTGTTAACATGTTTTTTTTTTTTCAAAAGCTTGTCAATGAAACCGGAAACACCTAAGGACTTCCATATCTAGTGACACGAACGCAAAAATATAGTCCCAAAATATTCATATTTTTGAAGAATTACCATTTATTCAAGAACAATTTTAGGCAATTTAAGCACAAAAGTCATTTAGATTTATGAAACAATAAAAACTTTGAGGACATACCGGAATTTTTCCGATGTTTTGTCCTAGCTCCGCTTGAGGCGTAGTAATATTTATGTGATAAAGCCATGACTTCCTCATGCTCAACAACAAATGTTTCCAATCAGCTGTTATGATTAAAAAATGACTATAAAATTGACCTGATGGATGATTAATCGTAAGTTTGTAAAATACTTCAACCTGCACAAAAATATGCAGGAAGGGTTCCTGTTTCACGGCGCATAGTTGTCATGTTACATCGTCGAGCCGATTTGGCGATATGCGTTTCCAAATAAGTGTTGATATTTTGTTTACAAATCCCATGAATGAAAAATGGCGACCAAAGAACTTATGAAAAACATCTCGTGGTGGCACAAATGGTTCTTATATAGGAGACAATTTTGGTTAGTAATACTCTAAGACATTGTAGTTCACCCTTCCAAGAACAGTACACTGAACATTTTAGGTCTTGAAAAATTAGGTAAATATGACTTTGAGCGCAAATGCTGCCACCCTCATTTTTTGCATCGGCTGTGTAAGCCTACAAGCTGTTTGATAATTGCTTATTAGATAATGTTTTGTTTGAAGACGTGTTACTTTCCAGTATATTCAAACTTTTTCTCCGACTCGGTGTTTTGGCAGAAAAGAAAAGTCATGTTGAGGGGTACCCCACCCACTTTTGTACTTTCGGTAAACCCTTAACAGACTAAGTCTTTAAATGTACAGACTAAAAAGTCTTTAAATTTATAGACTGTCTTTAAATAAAACAACTTTCTCAGGGATACAGACTAAGCATTTTGCTTTAGGCGCCCAGACTGCCATAAATCCAAACTTTACATTATGTTAATAGGCATTTTTATTCAAAACTTAGGCGCCCACTCCAAAATTTAGGCTTCTTGGGCGACTGGGTGCCTGTTAGTCTGTATCCTTGTTTCTTAGACCTGTTTATGTGACGGGCCTCCGTGGCCTAGTGGTTAAGAGCGCTGACTCTTGATCATTAGGCTTCTCACCGCTGTGGTTCGAGCCTCGCTCGGGTTATATGTGAGACGCCAAGTTTTGCAACGGAAGGTCAGGTGGTTTTTCTCCGGGTACTCCGGTTTTCGCCCACCTCTGATTAACAATCGGCTCGATATGAGTGAAATAATCTTGAAAGGGCCGTAACCCACCCCCTCCAAAAAAAAAAACACAAAAAAACACACACACACAAAAAGAAAGACCTGTTTATCAGGTAGAAGAAAGTTGTTTTATTTAAAGACTGTCTTTAAATTTAAAGACTGTCTTTAAATTTAAAGACTTTTTAGTCTGTAAATTTAAAGACTAACACTGAGTAACACAAAGGAAAATCATGAAAATGATGTAAAACGGAAAAATCGCATTCTCATACGCAGCCTCAGTCTTCATCTTATTAATAAAAGGTGCGTTGCTATAGACTGCATGTTTTTATTGTCTTCTAATATCGTTTTAATGATAGAAATAATTAAGAAATAAAACAACACAGTTCCTTCCCTTAGACCACAAATGCTGTGAAAGTTCGAAGTAAGGGAGGAAATATCTGTCAAAGGTCGAACATAAGATGAGTTTCGTACTGACGTTATTTCGTTTTCGGACATTTTACTGTTGTAGTCCGTTTGAAACTTTCATCAATTTTAGTTGTCAGAAAAACTGTCTGTCGAAACGAGTGGTCGGTATATTGACAAAATGATAAATCGTTATACACATTCATTCCTGAGTTCATTTTAGCAGTGAATCTTATTACAAAACCTGTTTTTCTGAGAACTCTTCAATTATGGTGGAAGGAATATAATGAAAAAGAGACAACTATATACTTTGCAGTCACACATAATCAAATATTCCGTAGATAACGGCCAAATTACTATAAACAGCAAAGTGCGATTTTTCCGTTTCACACAATTTTCATTATTTTATTCGTGTCAGTCTTTAAATTTACAGACTAAAAAGTCTTTAAATTTAAAGACAGTCTTTAAATTTAAAGACAGTCTTTAAATGAAACACCTTTCTTCTACCTGTTTATGTAATGTACAACTGCGAGTAATGGTCAGATTATAAGCAGAAAGAAAGAAATATAGAAACTTACTATAAATAGTTACTACATCATAGTCAGAAATTCATACCTCTGGCTCAAAAGCCACAAGATCTAATTCAAAACTCAACAGAACATGATAACATGTATTGCTATTACTACCTACCTGCGTTATTCCTCACTTTACATGTATCTGACATCATCGACACTTGTGCACGTGAATACATAATTGAGCCAGCGCGTGACAAAACCTACAAAAAGGCATGTGCGCCCAACGAAGACTCAGATCAGACTGCGCATCCGCGCAGTCTGATCAGAGTCTTCGTTGTGCGCTCTAAGGATAGCTAAGGGCCCAATGCTCCTTTGTGCAGTAAGAGAAGTCACTGGTTAGACTATATGGATGCGCAGGCTGATCTGAGTCTTCGATGGCTGCATATGTCTAATTGTAGGTTTTGTCGTGCGCTGGCTCATATACATGTATAAGTACGTGTTAATAACTTACTTAGCCTGTAGCCTAAGGGTATCGGATTACAGTCCGACATGATGGTCATCTTGGTCAATTTGCTGCGGCAAATTCCATAACTGATCATTTGGCAAACAGTGCAGGCTGAGATCAGACGCCACAGAATGCGGCGGCATCTGATCAGGGCCTTCACTGTTTACAAAAATCTTTAGCCCTGTAAATTCAACTCATCCTGGTTTCCCGACATTTTGAAATTAACTGGTGGAAGCTTTTATCCAGGACAAAATGGGCTATACACAGAAAACGACTGTTTTTTGTTTGTTTTGTTTGAATTGAGGTTTAACGTTCCCGTCAACACTGTAAAGGTCATTTTGGAGACGTTGCTTCCAATTTTGTGGGACTTTTACCCGACATTGAGATTAAATGACATCTCAAGCCCTGTCGCCCAATGAAACCAATAGAGTTTATTAGCATTGATGGTCCGCCTCGCACCGAGGTTCCTGGACAGGCTTAGATCCTCTAAGTGGTTTACCAGTACTAGTGTGCGGGCCGAATTCAGCTCTGCGTGGAAGCATCATGCAGCCCATATATTTCTTCAAGCCCCTATGGGCGGGCGCGATAAAAAAAACGACTGTATAAACTGGTTCTCGCCGGCCTCGGTACCTCAGTCGCATGCGCGTCTGTGGTGATCAGGAGGACGCGGGTTCAATACCTGCCTGGGTCGGCAACATTCTTTCGTGGAGATTGATCATGATATCTTTTTCTACGGTCATTCTTTCCCTTCCGCTGATTCAAGAAGGTCAGTTGTCACTTTCTGGCGAAAGAATGTGCCCTCATCATGAAAACACGCCCATATATTTTTGACCCCCCTTGAACCCCACTTTTATACAGTAAAACTGGGGTTTACAGGAGTAAACCTTATTTTTCTTATTTCTGCGCTAAAACATAGCTTGTGGGTACTCGTTAGAACCGCCTCCATGAGGCGGTTCTAAAGAGTGCCAACATTCTATGTTTTGAGCAGAACTAAGAAAAATATCACAATTTCTCATCGTAAAATTTCAAATATTTGGCCAAACAAATGGCAATGTATTTGTATAGGCGTGAATTCGTAATGTGAGCTGGTTAACCGCTAACGTATAAGCTTTTCCAGGAAAAGTGTGGAAAGGTAAACTGACTCAAAAAAAGAGCTAAAATAGTGCTGACTGGGTCGTTAAACTCCAAATCAAACAGACAAACAAACAAATAAACTGGTTCTAGTCATATATGTTGGAGGAAACCAGAGTATCGGGCAGAAGCCACACACAGTGAAAATTCCGCGGCTCGAACACCGGTGGCTCATTTAACTTGATTGCCTTACGAAAACACGCCTATATAATTTGGCCCCCCTCGAACCCCACTTTTATATAGTAAAACTGGGGTTTACAGGGGTAAAGCTTATTTTTCCCATTTCTGCCCTAAAATATAGATTGTGGGTACTCGTAAGAACCACCTCGATGAGGCAGAAATAAGAAAAATATCACAATTTATCATCTAAAAAAATTCGATTTTTCGAAGATAAAGTTTACAATGTATTTGTATAGGCGTCTTTTCGTAATGATTCAAACTCGTTCAGAGCCTCAAAGTCATTCTTCCCGTATATTTACCTAACATGCTAATAAACATACGGCCCCCGCCCATAGGAGCTTGAAGAAATAAATGGGCTGCATGGTGCTTCCGCGCAGAGCTGAAACCGACCGCACACAAGTACTGGTAAACCGCATAGAGGATCTAAGCCTGCCATGGCAAAGCGGTGCGAGTCGGTCCGTCCATGCGTATAAACCTTACTGGTTTCGTTGGGTGACAGGGCTTGAGATGTCATTTAATCTCATTGTCGGGTAAAAGTCCCACGAAATTGGAAGCAACGTCTCCAAAATGACCTTTACAGTGTTGACGGGGACGTTAAACCTCAAATCAAACAAACAAAAAACCTAAGAAATATTTGGAGATGATTAAGGCTGATTTGTTTTTCTTTTTTATCATGCAAGTGTATGTTATGCGTACTCATTAGAATCGCCTCGATGAGGCGATTCTAATGAGTACACACAACATACCAATTAAGAAATTAATTTTATTTTTCTGCTGTTCATGAAAGTATGAACGCAAAGAAAATGGATCCCGAATGGGTTCATGTAAACTTTGCTAACAACCTGCTGACGTTCATACTTTCATGAAAAGCAGAAAAATTTAATTTAATTTTTATATTTTCATTCTTTGTCCCCCATCACTGGATGAGAAAATGCTTATGGGGCAAATTTTTAAGGCTGAAAAATATTTACACACTGTTTTTTTCTACATTGAACGGAACAGCGTCGACGTCATCAACGCCTGTAGAGAACCATGGTTTAGACTGACGTCACTTGACGTCACTGAAAATCATGTGACTCAATGCGTTCATGGAAATATAAACTACCTTGTTTTCCATAGGTTTACACGAGCCTTACACTGTAAATGTAAATATTATTCTATATATTCCAAAAACCTTGCCATTATGGCTCTTGGTATGTGCTATGTGAAACCCTCAGTGGCTCGAACTACCCCTGCATCAAACAAATGTTGATGGTCCCAAGGATGTTCGAGTCATGGAAGTTCGACTTACAGAGAATACCAGGTGAATGTCTTTTGATATCAAGTTTATCAGGCAAGGCTTCGATAACGCTTGTAGAATCGCGAGGCTTGCCGAGCGATTCTTCAATCGTTCTCGAAACCGAGCCTTATTAACTATTTACATGTATCTGTTTATCCCCGTTAGCAATTTACGATTATTTATCAATGGTCTTCAGTGCATCCCAATATTCTGGCGGCCGATATATTTTGTATCTATGGAACCCGGGAAGGGACATGTTTTGTTTTTGTCTTTTTAAGATGATCTTGTGCGCACAAGATATTAAGTTGTGCGAACAAGATAATATCTTGAGCGTACAAGATGTTATATTTACATTTCCAGTGTAAAGTCTAATGTAAACCTATAGAAAACAATTGCGTTCATACGTCCATGAACGCATCAAACCACATGATTTTCAGTGACGTTAAGTGACGTCATTCTAAACCATTGTTCTCTACGGGCGTTGATGACGTCAACGCTACTCAGCTCTTTGTAGAAAAACAGCGTGTAAATGTTTTTCAGCTTTAAAGGTTTACCCTGCAAGCATTTTTTCGCCCAGTGATGAGGAGCAAATAATATAAATATAAAAAATAAACTTAATTTTTCTGCTTTTCATGAAAGTATGAACGACAGTGGGTCGCTAGCAAAGTTACTTTGCATGCGACCCACTGCGTTCATACTTCCATGAACTCCAGAAAAATAAATTACATTTCTTAAATGTTGTCTTCACAAGATCTATGTTGAGCGAACAAGATCATATGTTGTGCGCACAAGATAATATCTTGTACGTACAAGATATGATGTTTTGCGAACAAGATAATAAGTTGTGCGCACAAGATATTATGTTTTCCGCACAAGATATATGTTGTGCAAACCCGCCCCCGCCCATAGAGGCTTGAAGAAATTAATGGGCTGCATGATGCTTCCACGCAGAGCTTAATCCCGCCCGCACACTAGTACTGGTAAACCGCTTAGAGGATCTAAGCCTGTCCAGGAACCGCGGTGCGAGGCGGACCGTCAATGCTAATAAACCCTATTGGCTTCATTGGGCGACAGGGCTTGAGATGTCATTTCATCTCAATGTCGGGTAAAAGTCCCACAAAATTGGAAGCAACGTCTCCAAAATGACCTTTACACTGTTGACGGGTACGTTAAACCTCAAATCAAACAAACAGTGTTGTGCAAACAAGATAATATATTGTTCGCACAAGATATTAACTTGAGCGAACAAGATATTAAGTTGTGTCACATTTGCTTTGTTATGTTTGTAAAATGAATTGAACTACATAAGCACATCATCTGATCCAAGTATACACTATTTACTCAACATACACGAATTTTGGAAAAAAATTACAAGAAATAACTTTAACCACACACACTTCAAAGTGGTAATTATATAATTGACCTCCTGCCCAAAGCTGCAAGATGGAAAATTCCATCTAACATACAGAGGTGTTTGTCCACACACACTTTAAAGTGGCAACTGACCTGTCTTAAGCTGTAAGATGGAAAATACCATGTGTCATAATTATAGAGGTGTTTTGTCAACCCACACTGTTTATCCTTCTAGACTGGTTGTGTTCGTTTGTGTTGAGGTGATACGTCCCCGTCAACACTATACAGGTCATTTTGGAGACGTTGCTTCCGATTATGTCGGACTTTTAATTGTTTAGTTTGAGGTTTAATGTCCCCGTCAACACGGTATAGGTCATTTTGGAGACGTTGCTTCCAATATTGTGGGACTTTTACCCGACATTGAGATGGAATGACATCTCAAGCCCAGTCGCCCAATGAAACCAATATGGTTTACAAGCATGAACGGGCCGACTCACACCCCCTTGCCTGAGCAGGTTCAGATCCTCTAAGCGGTTTACCAGTACTCGTGTGTGGTCGGGTTCAGCTCTGCGTGGAAGCAACATGCAGTCTATCTATTTCTTCAAGCCCCGGTGGGCGGGACCGTAAGTGGGACTTTTATTCGAGACTGAGATGAAATGATATCTCTAGCCCTACCGCCCAAAGAAACCGCTAGGGTTTAAGGAGCGGTCCGACTCGCACCACTTTTACTGGGCAGGCTTAGCCATTCTAAGCGGTTTACCAGTTTTCGAGTTCGGTCGGTTTCAGCCCTGCGCGGAAGCACCATGCAGCCCAATCTATTTCTCCAAGACTCAATGTAGCCTGTAAACTGGTTAATATTCCTATAAATAGTGTCGATCTAGATGAGACGTTAAAGAAGTAAGAGAATCGGACCACAAGTTCTCACACCATTAGAGAAGGCTCCTATAGCGCCATCATGAATACTTCATCACGTGAACGAATGCGGCATGAAATGAACATCCCCTACACCCCGCCTTATAAAGAGAAAACTCGGGTTTACAGGGGTATACATTATTTTTTCTTATTTCTGCTCCAAGACATAGGTTGTGGGTACTCGTTAGAACCGCCTCATTGAGACCATGGCTCTCATATGTGACCAAAGCGAGGCTCGAATCCCCAGCGGTGAGAGACCTAATGATTAAGTGTCAGCGCGCCTCAAATCTTAACGTTGATCATTAGGCGAGGTACTTTAATTTTTATGGTCCAACTAATTCCTTGAGAAATTCTTTTAACACCAAAACACAGGGCATTGTTATATTAATTACCAAAAAAAAAAGTCTTCAAAAAATATCCGTGCCAGTGCCGTGCCAGAAAATTAGGATTTAATCCGCAGAAAAAGCATTAAATAAGTAATGGCCAGATCACAGCACCATACACTGTTTTACCGGCTCTAAGGCTCCTCACGCGCAAACAAATGACGTCATCAAAAACAAAACGTACGTCAGAAATTGATAAAATGCAGTCTTTCCACATTCTATTTTTTTAATACATGCCATTTATATTTTCCTTGTATGCTATTGATAAACAAGCTCTATGTTCAAGTTGTAAAAATAAACATTTTTTTTTGGGGGGGGGGGGTCGGAAAATACATACATTTGTCAATGTCTCATGACAAAATTTTAATGTATGGAAGCACATTTGTGCCATCAGAATCAAATGAATTAATATCGTAAATATGTGTATACGGTGTACTCCGGTAACATGGCGCACATAAGATTTTGATAGCTATGTGTGACTTTGTGGAAGCAACCACTTAAAAATCACAATCAGAACAATTGCAACACTATCTACTTACTGCAATAGAAATTGACCTCTGACTTTTTAACAGGCAGGAAAAATAATAGGGGTGTACCCCCTGAAATTTATTTACAAATTTTGTCTCCCAACATTGCGCACAATAACTGTTTTGAGCTGACTGAACACAAAGGTTGACTCAAACAACCTTAAAAGGGGCAAAATCCTGATGAGAAAAATATCTTTCAGCTAATTTGCAATGAGGAATCCATATATGAAATTTCAAAACCCTGGCATACGAGGTTCTAAAGTTTTGCTATGCATCACAAAGGGGCCTACAATGTACCCAAAGTGACAAAGGGCCATTAGCCACAAAGTATTTTTCGGAATTTAGTCAAAATTTTATCAGGACATCAACTCGTCACCAACTTACAACGCTCTAGCTCCAATAGATTTTGAGATATTTTGCTGAAAAGATTTTATATAAAAAAAAAAAAATCAAAGGGCACTAACTTTTGAAATGGGCATAATCCGGATAAGAAAAAGATACGCGTTAGCTAATTTTCCATGAAGAATCGATATATGAAATTTCAAAACCCTAGCATGCACGGTTCTTGCGTTATGCTATGCATCAAAGGCGTAACGGAAAGTCGAATGGACGAACCAGAAGCAATATGCCCCTCCAACTTCTTTAAACTTTTTTAAAGTTGAGGTCATAAAAACATAACGAAAACACGCATATTCAAATCTATTGGAAGATTTGATCACACCCCAAAAAATCCAGAGAAAAATTCTGAGGTTTTTCTTATTCATCACGAAAACGAGACGTTGCTTCCAAGTTTGTGGGACTTTTACCTGACATTGAGATGAAATGACATCTCAATCCCTGCCGCCCAATGACTCCAAAAGGGTTTACATGCATGGACAGGCTGGCTCGCGGCAACTTTTCTGGGCAGGCTTAGTTATTCTCAGCGGTTTAGCAGTACTCATGTGCGGTCGGTATCAGTTCTGTGCGGAAGCATCATGCAGCCCAATCTATTACTCCAAGCCCAGATTGGTGGGGTCGAAACTGAACACGCCTATATAATTTTGACCTCGAATCACACATTTATATAATACAGGGATACATATAAAATTTCTTATATCAGCTCAAAAACATAGATTGTGGGTACTCGGTAGAACCGCCAAGTTCAGGCGGTTTTGTCGAGCTCCGCAATCTATGTTTTGAGCAGAAATAAGAAAAACATCATTTTTTATCTTAAAATTCCATTTTTGGGGCTGAACAATAGACAATGTTTTTGTTTAGGCGTGTTTCGTAATGTCTGCTCAAAAGCATAGATCGTGGGTACTCGATATAAACACCCTCCTACTGGAGTTTTAGTTTATACTAATATATTTTAGTTAGTTTAAACATATTTATTTCATAAAGGTAGTGAATAATATGCATCCAAATGTAACACAAGCAATAATAGGATTAGAACGAAAGCACAAGTACTTATATAGTTCTTCTCCTGACATGTGTAAAATGTAAACAATTGGTGGAAACTTGTCAGAATATTAATTGACATGTTATATCGTAACGTTTCTGTCTATGACAATATATTCATTAAATAAATAAGCAACTGAATAAGTAACTGAATAAAAAAATAAATAAATAAGTAAATAAATAAATAAATAAATAGATAAATAAATAACCTTAGTTGTTGGAACAAGAAGATAATATATGTATATAGGTTAATTAACAATAATAAGAAATACAACAGGCAAATGGGAGAGGGAGAGCGCACCCGCAGAGCATACCTACACAGACTTATACCATTAATTGAACCGGTCGCATGACCATTAGCTAGTACATGTATATCAAAATCGTTTTGTTTCAGTAAGGAATCGATGCACTTGTTGAAATATAATAACGTTTGTTTCGTTTGTGAGTGAGTCGTCGCCGTATAGAAGCAGATTTAATGTTGGCGTACAATACATTGAAATACCATTCAGCAGTTCAGTCCGTTGGGGTTGGTAATTTAAACAATGAAAAAAATAGTGTTGAGCGTCCTCGATACTACCACACTGACACATAGGTGAATCCGTAATGTTTTTCATAAAAAGATCTAAGTTTAAAGAGCTACAATTTGTCCTTAGACGCGTGTGTAACACCTGTGTTTTTCTTTTGCCAGAGTAATAATATTTTGGTACTGGAGATTTGTCTTTATTTAGGGAGTATTTGAAAGAATTTACTGATTCAGATTGTTTAGCCTCGTAGGGTAAGCTATTCCATGCTCTGGTGGTAGATGGTAAGAAGGAGTTAAAATACAAATTTGTTCTAGCATTAATAGTCTGTAAGTCATTGGAGTTTCTAAGATTGTAACGACTGGCACTGCTGACCGTTTGTGGCACAAGGGAAGAAAGGTATGAAGGAGTGAGGTTGTGACTCATTTTATAAAATAATGTCAATTTGTGATTCCTTCTCCTGTCTTCCAGTGTGTCCCATCGGACCTCCTTATAAAGAGCGTTTAAAGACGTAAGTTTCGTGCAGCCGGTTGCAATTCTAGCTGCTTCATGTTGTAGCTTATCTAATTCAAGCTTTTCATACTGTGTACAATTGTCCCATAAAACGTCACCATATTCAAGTAGTGGTCGTATAAAAGTTAAGTAGATAGTTTCGAGCGACTTTCTGTCCAGTTTGAATTTTAACTTTCTCATAACGTTAATTCTTACCCATGCTTTTTCTGTAATATATGCTATATGCTCGTGCCAGGTACAATCGTTCGAGAGGTAAATACCAAGGTGTTTATGTGTTTCAACTTCAGTGATTGCCTGGTTTTGCATGTAAATAGGTGGGTGCTGATTTTTATTAAGTTTACGTGAAATTAGAAGAGCTTCGGTTTTTGAAGGATTGAAAGATGCAAGCCACGTTGATGCCCATCTAGAGATTTTAGAAAGATCAGTATTTAGGCAGGCCGCTGCAGATGCAGGAGTGTCAACAATTATAAAGAGACTCGTGTCATCTGCAAACAAACGAATGTTCGACCCAATGTCTATAACAATGTCATTTATGTATACAAGGAACAACAGGGGGCCTAGTATGGAGCCTTGTGGCACTCCAGCATGTATGAAGGTCCAGTCTGACTCAATTCCTGGAGAAACTACACGTTGTCTTCTATCCGACAGATAGCTTCGAAACCAATTCAGAACTTCTCCCGTGACACCAGCTGCTTGAAGTTTTAGTAGGAGTCCAGCATGCCAAACGCGGTCAAATGCTTTGCTGATGTCACAGAAGACGGCTCTTACTTCTTTACCTGAATCAAGTGCTTGACAAAACACGTTATAAATGTATGTTAACTGGTTAACAGTTGAATCACCAGGGATAAAGCCAGACTGGAGAGAGGAGAGCAGTTGATTGTCCCGTAGATGATTGAATAGATATTTGAATATTAGTCTTTCAAACAGTTTATCTTCAGTGTTCAGCAAGGATATAGGCCGATAATTTGTAATCAGCGACGGATCACCTTTCTTTGGGACGGGGCAAACATTAGCGTCTTTGTAAAAATTTGGTACAGAGCCAGTACGAAGGGACTGATTAAACAAACAGCAGTATGGGTAAGAGAGTTCAGAAGATAATTCTCGAAGGATGCGATTGTTGAGGTCATTAGGACCAGAAGCCTTGCCCATCGGTAAAAGTTTTAGTACAGCTTCGACCTCATTTGGAGTTAAAACGATGCTTTGTAAGTGTGGTTTTATTGTAGATGGAAGTATATTAGGCAACGTAGCTCCATTTTCGTTTAATGTGCACTGGCTTTGAAAATAGCTATTTAGTATATTTGCTTTATCTAGTTCTTCCGAATAAATTGTGTTATCAAACTCTAGTGGTGGAATCGCTGATTTAAAACTTGAACTTACAAATGACTTTAGCAACCTCCACCAGTCCTTAGAACTAAGCGAAGCAGAAGAAAGTTTTGATGCAATTTTTTCATAATGTGTCCTTTTGGAATCACGTATAATTCCGACTACCTTATTACGTAGAGTTTTAAATGTCTTCCAGTCTGTTGTTAAGTTTGTTCTTTTGGCTTTTCTGTATGCTCTTTTGCGTTTCCTAATGTGTTTTTTAATGTTACAGTTTATCCAGGGAGGTTCAGTTGGTTTAATTCTCACTTTTCTGTTGGGTATACAGTCGGCTGCTAGAGATAGTATCTGATTACTTATGTTTAGGGCATATATGTCAATATCTGAATCGCGAAGTGAATCCCAATTAATTTGTGTTGCTTTGTTACGTAGTGATGTGTAGTTTCCCTGATCATAGTACCACACGGTACGAGTGAATGTATGTATTCTTGGTTTAGAAAATTTAAATATTCCAAAAACAGGACAATGATACCTAATGTACTGGTCAAGAAATGGCTCACCAACTCCACTGAGTATCAAGTTGTGTTTATCACTAACAAAAAGTAAATCTATTATCGAAGATGAATGTTCAGTAAAGTGCGTTGGTTCATTGATAGTTTGATGAAGACAGAACTGGTGACAAATAGAATTTACTTTCCTTAAGCCGGCAGGATTAGAAATATTCAGGTTGAAATCTCCGGTAACTATTATTTCAGATATACCAGTATCCTCAGCCAAAGCAATGGAATCCTCAATACTGGAAAGGTAGGAAGCATCTGAATTCGGCGGTCGATAAAATAATCCCACCAATATATGTTTATGCGCATTTCTTAACTCAATCCATATAGATTCGATATTTCGTAACTCTAAGTCTCTGCGGCGTTTATAAAGAACCCCCTCCTTTACATATAAAATAAGCCCTCCATGACTGTCCCCGTCTCGATCCTTTCTTTCAGGTGTACTATATGATTGTTATATCAGGTCCTCAGTTTCGACAGTGGGACTAAGCCAAGTTTCTGTAAATGTTAATATGTCAAACTCGTATAATTCAGTATGCAATACATCTAGTTTTGGAAGAATGCTTTGAACATTATAATGTACAACAGATAAGTTGTGGGTAAGATTAATAGAATTGAAAATGTTATTAGAGGCTGTTGTTGAAGAGCTTGAGATACTGCTTGAGGACGCTGATGATACGGGAACAGGATTAGGATGGATGTCACCTGAAAGGTATATACTGAGAGAAACAAGCCATGTTGCTAGTAAAACTATGGAAAAACTGAGTGCACGTCTGAAGAAGAAATCTAAGTTTAACTGTATCGAAACATTACGCGTTATTTTCTTGAAGTTGGTGTGAACATAAACTTTGTTTGCTATCAATCCATTGTCTTGCAATAATTTTAATAATGAAAATGTATATATGACATAATTATGTATAGCAATCAGTGCAAGAAAATGGAGCAAAAGAGAAAATCTGAACATGCGACGGTAAACTGGCATGACGGCTATTCTAGTCTTTTTATATGCAGTGTTCATGTAACAGCTGTAACTAGCATCAAGAATGATAATATAGCCGTCGTGCAAAATCCACAAATTTCAAAGCTGAACAAGTAATACTCTGCGCAAACAATCCCTCGCCCAACACCGGTTGTAAAAGGCAGTAAAAAAACCTAAACATAGAACTAAACATAATAAACATAATGATGGAGGATATTTATGACATGTATACAAACTTGGATTTGATGGCTTCAAACTATAAGTTTAACTAAGCTTTGGGTTTATATACCACATCACGAGGAAACGCCCACACAGATAGATGGTGAACTTCATCTCCGTAAAATCGAAATTTTTAAATTAAACAAAAAGTGATATTCCCCCCATTTCCGCCAAAACACAGACAGCGGGCACCCGTTAGAAACGCCTGATAGAGGCGGTTCCAACGAGCACCCACAATCCACATCCCAGAACAGGAGCAGGAAAAATAAGGTTCACCCTTGGAAACCCCAGTTTTACCCTGTAAAAGTGGGGTTGAAGGGGATCAGAATTATATAGGCGAGCCCTCGCGATGAATAGCATCAGATTTATATAGGAAAAGAAGTCTTTATTTTAAATCAGGTTACTGATACTTATTGAAGGTCAATAATGATTCAGTAGCGAGACAAATTCCCAAATTTCTGCATTCCGAAAACAGCCTTTCGCTGAAAAATGAAACTTTTAAAATGATAAATTGAGATTGTTTTCCTATTTCCACCCATAATTAGACCGTGGGCACTCGCAAGAACCGCCTCTTCGAGGCGCTCCCAACGGGCACCCACAATCCATAGTCCATAGAAAAAACAAGCTAAATAAGCTTGTCCTAATACCACAGAGCCATGGCATGTATCACTAGTCAGAATGCACATGCGTTTAAGGACAGTATTTCCACGTTTATTTATTTTAAAATAAGAAATAAACTTAATTTCTCTGCCCCTCGTGAAAGCATGACTGGCAACGGGTCGTCAGCAAAGTTTACATGAGCCCCTTCCGCAGAAAAAAAATAAAATCCATTTCTTAAGTGAACAAGATGCACATATTTACTGAAACAAACTTTTGTCTGACGTCTAATGTACTTGTATACTAACCTGAAATATGACATTATGAAATATCATGTGATATTTATAAATGAGTTAGGTGTACTTAGAACTGAGATGAAATATGAATGGAATCTCGTGTACATATATACTAACATGAAATATGACATTATGAAATATCATGTGATATTTATAAATGAGTTAGGTGTACTTAAAACTGACATGAAATAAGAATTTATTTTAGTTCGATTGCGATGAAAGTCTCAAGCTGAATTAATCGCTCTCGAACACTCATTCCGGATGTTTTCACGCGCGCGAGGTTGAGGCAGTTGACTTTTACACCACTGCTACCCATTTATACCTGGGTGGGTGGGGCAGTGGGGATTTTTAGGGGGTGTACATGTACATTATTTTTCTTATTTCTGCTAAAAGAAGCCTCCGTGGTGTAGTGGATAAGCTACTAGCCTCATAAACCAGGAGTCGTGGGTTCGATCCAAGGGCTTTGCCAGACTCTCAGATGAGTCTTTAAACCGAGGTCCGGTCTCCGTATGCACGCTTGATGAATTTGTAAGAGCTTTATTCAGATAACATTGAAAATCACACTCCTATCTTTCCTTGAAATCTAGATGCCAAACTGTTTTTGAAACCACTGCATATGACATTTGCTGTTGACGGGATGAAAACCTCAAACACACTCACTCACTTATTTCTGCTCAAAACATAGATTAGGCAGTTTTAATGAGTATCAACCGTCAGAAGCTATGCTTTTGGGCAGAAAAAAACAAACAAACCCTAAACCCCAGGTTTTTCTAGTATATATATAAAAGTGGGTTAGTGGGGGTCAAAATTATATAGGCATGTTTTCGTGATGTGTTTGCTTTTGATTCCCCCGCCCCCCTCCCCCAATATCTTTTGGTGTACCAATAACTTATCATTTAATTTGGCGCACAGATACTATCATTTTTTAATGATTTCATTAAGTTAGGTACCGATATGGATTTAATTTTAAGATATATGTCAGTGATATTATTTTTTTCTTGTTTTAAGTGACTTCCTTTATTGTCTACGCACATGGGTGTAGACTATCTTAATGACAGCTTTTGCTTCGGAAACATTGAAAGGTCATGACTGGTATTCTGTTGACTGGTTCTACTTTTCATTTTCCATCTGGTTACCCCAGGACACCCCAACTCTGGTCATACTGGAACGCCCACTTGCATATTGAAACCCAGCAATTTCCTGAAAGCTGCCTAAAGTTTATCACATGGATTTGCACGATTGCTCTCACACTTGCAAAATTAACATATATTTGCCCTTATCTAGTTCTTCCCACATACAATTCTTAATGTTTTCATTTCTAGACGGCAATCTTGGCAGATTATTTTTTCATAACGTTAACCTAGAATGTAGAATGAAAGGTTAAACTAGAATGCGAAATGAAGAAACCGTAAATGTAGGCATGTAGTACAATTAGTTGTAATTGATAGTGAAAAAAATCGGAAATTTTGTTTTATGTGACATTTGTGATAAGATTTGGAAATCCTCATTTGAGATCTGTGACTTTTTTGCACTTTGTGGTAACAGGCACATTTTAGTTCTACACAAATTAATGTGTTCTTAGCATAGACTCAAGCTTTTTTATAAAAGCAAATTCTTGTTTTTCGAAATTTCACACAGAAAAAATAAACAAAAAAAAAAAAAGAAAAGAAAACTTTTATCTTCAGAATGTGTAGTATTTTTTCCCAGATAGAAATATTCATTTTGGATGATTCAATGAAGTCAAGTATTAATTGTTTAACATACGCCTGGTTTTTGTGATTTTTCTTCATTTTTCGTATTTTTTTAACCCCGCAAAAAATACCCTTTCCCCTCGGATTTTTTTTTAGGACTTTTTTTTTCTATAAATCAGGACACCTTCCTGATACTAAAACTGCTGATAACATTTCTCAAGGAATTAGTTGTGGGTTAAGGGTCATTTCCGGCTAAATGTACTGGCCTACATACAAACAATCCGAAAGCTGATATCAATATTTCTTGCACACCAGACAAGGAAATCCGTGATTTTACCCTGGGATAGAAATTTATGTTCTGACCCTGGTGTTCCGACCCAAAATCAAATAAAATCGCGTGTTTGATAAATAGACTGGTTGATGCGCCGTCGTTAAGGTTGACGTCACAGCACGTTACGTGACGTCACTAAACATTCCTGCAGTGTCATCACAATATGGCGGACGTCGGTAACCGAAGTGATTTCAGCATTAAAAATCCGCGCTAAGAAATGGAAAGTATGCAAGAAAAAGAATCCTATATAGGTGTGAGGGGCGGATAGAAAAATCCGTCCCTCGGGATCACTGTCTGGCATCAGTCGGCAAGCCTCATGATGCCGGACAGTGACCCTCGGGACGGATTTTTCAATCCACCCCTCACACCCATATAAGATTTTTATATTCCAAAGTATTCCACGTGTATATCTATGGCATCCATGAGACATTACGAAAACACGCATTTTCAATATATTGAAATTTTAGCACCAAAGCATGAAACTTTCAGATAAGAAATTCGGATATTTTTAATATTTCTGCACAAACTAGTAGCCCAGGTGTGATCCATTTCGTTTGACTAACGAAATGGTGCCAGCAATCTATGTTTAGAGCAGAAGTATATTATCCCTTTTCCTCAACCCGTTTAATAAAGTTACTGGAGACGCTCATGTAAGATCCTTTATTACATTTCTGACAATGGCATTTAGATAACACACCCGTGCAACATACAATGCATTTTTCACATCTCCAAAATGATTACTTTTCTGAAGAAAATCCATGATATTTTTCTTATTTATACTGCAAATATAGGTTGTGGGTGCTCGCTGGAACCGCCTCATTGAGATGGTTCTAACGAGTACCCACAACCAATGTCTTGGAGCAGAAATAAGAAAAATAATGTATACCCACGTAAACCCCAGTTTTCTCTCTATAAAGTGGGGTTTAGGGGATCTTTATTTCACGGACTTGTTCACGTGATAATTACCATTTTTTCTCGGTGAAAGAAAATCCGATAATCGTTCAACAGTGAATTATTTCATTTCTTCGTTTCGAACGTTTTGAGTCATAATTGATAGGCGACGTTGCTGACGTCGTTGGTAACATCAGTAACAATAGTTGACATATGGCGGAAAATCTGATAAAATCATAGAAATAAGACTACAATTTTCGCGTCAAATTGACGTTTTTGAGGAGAGACCTGCAACACGAAGATAAAGTGTATTTTTTTCTTGAAAATACTGTCTTAATTTCATGACTTTTGCTTATCTGTATTTGAAGGACAGGGTGATTTTTGCATTGAAATGAAAACAAGATGGCGACTGATTTTCGAACTAAACCACGCCTGCGGAAATCCATACCCTGACTGGTTTTGGTTGGAAATCAGAATGGTTGAATTTGAAAATACAAAGGTAAAACATGAATGGAAATGTAATAAACAGTTTATTTTGTTGTTTTGATTGATTACGGAGAAATAATTCACCCGTGTTCTAAGGCTTTCGTGTAAAAAAACTCGTTCGCTATCGCTCACTCGTTTTTTACTCGGAAGCCTTAGAACACTTGTGAATTATTTCACCGTAATCGATCAAAAAAAAAAAAAAAAAAAAAACAAATAAACTCTATTTATTACACGACTTTGCTGGCGTGATGACACGAATCTTCACTACACGAACATGACCTTAAAGGCATTTATTCTTAAACAGTAGGACACACCGTGTGTTCATAATTGTTTTATTGCCCCTGTGATATACTGTCTATAGCAGATCAAAGGCGGCCTTTAATATGGTGATTAGTAGCTCCTGCACACTAGTACTGGTAAACCGCTTAGAGGATCTAAGCCTGTCCAGGAACCGCGGTGCGAGGCTGACCGTCCATGCTAATAAACCCTATTGGTTTCATTGGGCGACAGGGCTTGAGATGTCATTTCATCTCAATGTCGGGTAAAAGTCCCACAAAATTGGAAGCAACGTCTCCAAAATGACCTTTACAGTGTTGACGGGGACGTTAAACCTCAAATCAAACAAAACAATAGTAGCTCCTGTTGAATCCCCTGACAGAGGCACTAAAGAGGAAAATCAATAAGGTACACAGTTAGTTAATCATTGATTTTCCCCAAGAAGGCCCCTTACCTGTTGCAGACAGAGGACTTCTCTTTAGTCAGCACTGAGGGCTACATACTATTTTGTAATGAAATGATAGTCCTCAATAATCAAGAATAAATGCCTTAAAGGACCTATATGAGAGTAAGGTAAGCTGTAATATCAAACTCACAAGTTCATGTTTTAAATAGACAAATTACGAAAACACGTATACAAACACATGGTAAGTTTTACCGCCGGAACAGCGATAATTGAAAGATGAATAATTGTCCTATTTTTGCTTATTTCTGCTCAAATTATAGATTGTGGATACTCGTTAGAACCGCCTCATCGAGGCGGCGAATACCTACAATATAAATAAGGAAAATAAGGTTTACCCCTGTAAACGCCTTATATATATATATAAAAATTGGGTTCAATATGGTCAGAATTATATAGGCGTGTTTTCACTATGGCTTCATATAGAGAAAATTGAGAATTACAGAAATGTACACAATCCTATTCCTGCGTTTGACGAGCCGTTGCACGACAAACCGACAATGCACGTGCGACCTATAAAAAGGCTCAGATCAGCCCGCGCATCCACCCAACATGACAAACCGTTGAGGTTGTCACGTATCTCTTTTCATGGCCCGTTGGCTACAGAAGGTTCATGAGATCAGCGAAGACAAAGATCAGACTGCGCTCCTGCGGAGTCTGATCTAAGTCTCCGCTGGTCGAACATGTCTTATTGTAGGTTTTGTTGTGCGCCGGCTGTAATGACAGTTTGGACTGCCTCGTACAGTGGTGAAATCCTGGATGGGATTACATTAACATACGAGCGGGCCAGGGGAGAGCAAAGCCTACAAGATGATCTGCCCGAATAGCATAGACCCGGACAAGCCCGTAAATCACCCAGTCTCCACAAGCAAAGACCCAGAAAGCCCTCAAAACAACCCTGCAGGTGCGAAGACTGATCTGAGTCTTCGCTGGTTGCACTAATAATGTTGGTTTTGCCATGTTCTACATCGATTACGTAAAAATTCATAGTGTGAAATTTTCACCCATACGTGGTAAATTATAACTTGATAGTATGGCGTCTGCTATGTTTCTGTTTTCATCAGAAATATGGCGACGATGGTCATTTCTAAGTCGTCTACCGCTGATTGCCGAACCTCTTTGAGAATCCCTTTCAAGTGACTGTATAGCTCTCTGCATGTATGTCAGGTCTATCCCCAGGCGAATAAATATTGTTTTTATGACTTCTTGTGGGTTAGATACTATGTCCTCATATTTAACGACCAAAATATATTTGTCACGTGACATCGCGTCACGTGCCAAAATCATGAAATTAGCCCACATATGGATTATCTGTTCGTATGTGTTGGTGAGTGGAATATCGGGTGAATCATTTAGTTTGCACTGTATTTCAAATCGGAACTGCTTCCGGAAGAACGGCATCACAGAAGAAAGTAGTTCGTTGTCTGCGCATGCTCGGACTAGTTTACCATACGGTGTTACGCCCATAGACGGACCCCAAGAAGCTACGGAATCATAACAGTTCCTATACATGAACATTTGTATGACATGTTTTGGAAATAAATCAGACAATGACGTCATCAATGAGGCACAGACTGAACGCGTTTTTACGAATATTCTTTCCGTGTCGGCACGAGGTTTGCACAAGCTTCGAACTGTAGAACGCAGGATGTCGTCAAATTCCCTCTTAGAAACTTCATTCAAAGACTGCAAGTCACACACTTTCAGAGGTGCATCAGGTTCAGACAGAACTAATGTTCCAGGAACTGTTTCGAAGATCTGACTTAACATGGTTGAGCCACATCGCCCGGTGTTGGACAGCCAGATTACCGGGACTAGCGGGTCGCCAATCATTTCAGATATTGAGTGAAATGTTTCCATCGCCATTTTTATGACACCGGTACTTCGATTGTACTGCGCCAGGTACAGAAAAGGATTTTCATCTGACTTGTAAATATCGAGGTGTTCTGGGGTTTCCACGAAGATTGCTACATGTTTTGAAACGCAATAAAGTGACACAGTGGGTCGAAGCACGTAGTCTGGTTCTACACGAGACAAATAAAGGCAAAGGAAATCCATTGAAGAGGACGTTTGAAACATGGAAATCTTTCGTTTCCATAATATTCGACCATATTGTGCTGTCTTCCCATACGAGTGGGTTTTACCGTATATAAAAACATTAATTCCACTATTAATGACAGTCACTAGTTTTTGGAGGAAAACATACAATACATAAACTGAAGAAGTCAAAAGAAGTGTAAAGAATGCCAGCACGGATTCCCATGTACGACCCATATCCAAGAATGGCCACAAAAGCTGCACTTGATTGGTTGAAGATATCTAGAAAAATAAATAAATTAAGATAACACTCACGTGTGACATAGAGCATTCTTACGTTTTTCCACAAAAGTTACTTTTCTGATGAAAATGTATTATATTTTGCTAATTTATACTCTAAACATAGGTTCAAAGAAATATATAAGGTTTGTATTCTGTGATAACTGAAGGATACGAGTTTCTTACCTATGCTGTGGGTATTCGTTAGAACCACTTTTTCCTAATGAATACCCACAACATAGGTTTATTTGGAGGAATAAGGAAAACTACATGTATCTTCAATTATCATAAAATACGTTTCCTGTCTGTTGCTCTTTAGAACCTCCGTAATGAGGCCAGTTAGAACTTTTGGTCAGTATTATGAATCAAAGCACTTTTACTACTGCTGAGTTGATTTTCGCTGAGTGTAGGCTGGAAAAATGGTGGCTGAAAATGACGTTCGACTGCTTCGTTTAACCCTAAAAATCCTGAAACTTTTGACCAAAAAATGTAGTCCGTGGTCAAACGTCACATTCTATGGCATCTGATCTGTGTCTACACTGCCAATAACTAAGCATTTAAGCCGAGTCAATGTATTACAACAAGCTTTCTTTTACACAGCACTCTGACGTCAAAGTTTAAATCCCCCGTTACGGCCCATTTTCCCAATCACCACTCACCAGCGCTGGCAGTTCTTTTGCGAACTTCGTCGCCCTCACCGATCGGGGCTTGAAGAAATAGATTGGTCTGCATGCTGCATCCACGCATAGCTGAAACCGGCCGCATATGAGTACTGGTAAACCGCTAAGAGATCTAAGCCTGCCCCGGCAAAGTGGTGAGTGTCGGACCGTCCCTACATATTAACCCTTTTGGTTTGTTTGAACGGCAGGGATTGAGTTGTCATTTCATCTCAATGTCGGGTAAAAGTCCCACAAAATTAGAAGCAAGGTCCCTTAAATGACCTAAATAGTGTTGGCGGGGACATAAAACCTAAAAAAAAAAAAAAAAAAAAAAAAAAAAAAAGAGATTCGATATTCGATCACCTTTGGTCCAGGGTTGGGAATCCATGTGACCATTTGATATAGTAAACGGGATTTTATGAGGAAATCGCTCGCTTCAGGTACGGCTTTCCCCAGATATTTTGGTTATTACAACACGCATTTTTATGAGTCATATACCAAAGTACGCTGCTCAACTTCTGATTTTTATGACGTTTGCTTTGACGGCAGAAACTGCCTGGTTTTCGAGAAATGCTCGCCCAAACTTTTTCCCCGAGCCCGACAGATCGTGATAAAGACCACAGCAAACAGAAAAAAGCTTTAATTTATTGCAAATAGAGTGTTTTAGATGATCCTACCGCATCCGAAATTGCAAACATTACCTCTAGCATGTTTCCATGTAACAGTTATCACCGATACACCGTTTGTTTGCCTGGTATGTATTTTTTTTAAAATGATCCAGTTCACGGTACAAAATCGGGAAGGTAAAGTTCACGGTGATTTCCACAATTCCGATAACGTAAACACCATACTGATTATGCTTTTCAACATATAGCAACAACAAGATGGCAATTCACGTGATGTTGGTCATGGGAAATATATTTTCATTGGTACATATTGTTTTCCTTTTTTCCAAATGACTTCCGCATGCCAGACATGTAGTAAAGACTTAAGATTGAAAACATCTAAACGAACATACGCGAAAACACATTGGTACGGCCGCCTACGTTTGTTGTGACAAGAGTTTTTTCTCTCAGACTTATTGGAAGATACATCAATGCAGTACACATGGAGCGGCAAAGGAGTTTTTGTGTTCAAAAGGTCAGAAAGCGTTTGCAATAAAAGCGAACTCAGACCTGAGGGTGAAGGTTGGGATCCCGTAAAGTATACTTAAGCCCGCCAGTAATTGTTACTGGCCGTTTCGAGTCGGTGCTTTTGCTGTGGTGTTGGTGAGTCTTATAATTTCCTCAGTAATGTATATTAATTAATTTTTAGTTACGTAAATCAATTTTCACTGACCGTACGAAGACGGCTCTTCTGTGGCGTCTTATTTGCTTAATTGTTTGTTACTAGTTGTATGTCTGGCTTGTGTCTTTTTTATTTTGGATAGCCAGTTGGCCATTTTGTTGGAAAGTAAGTGTCCTATTGGCTTTCCTCTGCTGTTGATTCCATCACGGTCTATTTACTTCTTGTTTGTGCTTCTTTCCCTTTGGTGTCTCTGATGGAAGGTGTAAATTATGAATTCTATCACGGTTCCAGCGTACAGGCGTGCATAAATTTCATTTTATGTAATGTTGGTTGGTACCTGATGCTTCGTCTTTGGTCGGGCCCATCGGGGTTTAACTGATGGTTTTCTTTTGCTCCAGCGTTTCATTTGTTTCGCGCTGTCGAGTCTTCAACGTTGTTTCATCTCTGTAGCTGTTTAATTTTTATGCCCCAGGAAATGTCACACTGATGAGTTAGGAAAGTAGAAGTCAAACAAAGATCAGGAATCGATACAATTAACTTACTCCACCCACCAAAGACACCAAAGGGAAAGAAACACAAACATGAAGCGACCAGACCATAATGGAAACCTAAACAAAGGAAGGCCATAAGGACAGTTACTTTCCCACAAAATGGCCATATGGCGGCCATCCAAAAAAAAAAAAAAAAAAAAAAAAAGACACATGTGATGCACATAGTAAGTAACAAACAACAATATAAATAAAACGCCACAGAAGAACCGCCTTGGACCGGTCAGTGGAAAGATTTCCACTGGGAGGCTTAAATCGATTTTACGTGGCCACAATCCTCGCCCTTACTTCCGTCGCGATTTAGACAAATAATTTGTTCAGTCCACATGAAGGCCTCCTAACTCATCAGTGCAACATCTCCGTGAACACAAATAATCAAAGAACCACAGAGGTTAGACAACGGTGAGGACTCGACAGCAAGAAACCACTGAAATACTGGAGCAAAAGAAAACCAACAGTTAGACTCCGATGGGCCCGACAAGAGACAGAGCATCAGGCACCAACCAACATTGCCTTGAATTAGATCTCTCTAATTCTCAATAAGCCTTTACGTTGGAACCGTCATAGAATCTGAGGCCTGATCCACCGGCGTGCAATTAAAGAGGGAAGCAAAGTTGCCAACCGTGATTGGGTTAACTACCATGCATGCAGTCTGTCGTATAACATCCATGTTGTACCCAATCTTTTTATATCGAAGAATGATTTTACGAAATTTGGTGCTGAAGTCATTGCGGATATATATTTTTTCTGAATTTATATACAACGTCACCATAAAATTCGGATTCCGATAGACCTTGTTGTAAAAGAGATTTAAGTCCAATATTGAATTCTGAAATTTAATCAGAATGGCGTCTATAAAATTTTGAAAATGCTTTGCGAAGTTTATGGTATCGATAACCCTGATTAAGAAGTTTAGCTGTTAATAATTTATTACGAGTGTTGAAGTCAGTTACATGACTACACACTCTAACAAATCGAATTAATTGAAAAATATAAACGCCATAGGATGGCGCACGAGGCACATCACCATCCAAAAAAGGAAAATTAACAATCTCAAAATCAAAGTCATCGCGTTTATCATAAATTTTGCACGAAACAAAACCATCAACAATAGAAAGATTTAAATCCAAAAACGGGGCCTCGGTATCAGAAGAATTTGCTTTATTTAACTGAAGTTCTGGGGGGGGGGGGGGGTAAACCTGACTGATCAAACCATCGAAATAGGTATTATCAATATTTCATGCGGACTAAACAAATTAATAGTCTAAACCACGACAGAAGAAGTAAGGGCGAGGATTGCAGCTGCGTAAAATCGATTTAAGCTCCCCCCACCCCCCACACACACCAGTGGAATAGTTTGACGGCTCTTCTGTGGCGATTTATTTGTTTGTTTGTTACTAGTTGTATTTCTCGCTTGTGTCTTTTTTTTATTTTGGATCGCCAGTTGGTCATTTGGTTGGAAAGCAAGTGTCCTATTGGCTTTTCTCTGCTGTTGATTCCATCACATTTACTTCTTGTTTGTGCTTCTTTCCGTTTGGTGTCTCTGATGGAAGGTGTAAATTAATTGTATCGATTCTTCATCATTGCTTTACTTCTCAGCAAACATTTAAGTATACTTAACAGGTTATAAACCCTCACCTTCACTTTCAGTGTGGTACAA
Source organism: Lucinisca nassula (assembly GCA_963580285.1). Taxonomy (NCBI): domain Eukaryota; kingdom Metazoa; phylum Mollusca; class Bivalvia; order Lucinida; family Lucinidae; genus Lucinisca; species Lucinisca nassula. The sequence goes on along the minus strand of CAUZLF010000060.1, from coordinate 247,323 downwards.
ACAAGCATTTATGATATAAGTAAAGGAGTAAAACACAGTATGAGGTAAAGAAATTGATTTACGTAACTAAAAATTAATTAATATACATTACTGAGGAAATTATCAGATTCACCAACACCACAGCAAAAACACCGACTCGAAACGGCCAGTAATAATTACTGGCGGGCTTAAGTATACTTTACGGGATCCCAACATTCACCCTCAGGATCTGAGTTCGCTTTTATGACAAACGCTTTCTGACCTTTTGAACACAAAAACTCCTTTGCCGCTCCATGTGTACTGCATTGATGTATCTTCCAATAAGTCTGAGAGAAAAAGCTCATGTCACAACAAACGTAGGCGGCCGTACCAATGTGTTTTCGCGTATGTTCGTTAGATGTTTTCAATTTTAAGTCTTTACTTCATGTCTGGAATGCGGAAGTCATTTGGAAAAAAGGAATACATTATTTATCAACGAAAATGTATTTCCCATGACCAACATCACGTGAATTGCCATCTTGTTGTTGCGATATGTTGAAAAGCATTATCAGTATGGCGTTTACGTTACCGCAATTGTGGTAATCACCGTGAACTTTACCTTCCCGATTTCGTACCGTGAACTGGATCATTTTATAAAACTTTGCATACCAGGCAAACAAAGAGTGTATCGGTGTTAACTGTTACACGGAAACATGCTAGAGGTAATATTTGCAATTTCGGATGCGGTAGGATCATCTAAAACACTATATTTGCAATAAATTAAAGCTTTCTTCTGTTTGCCGTGGTCTTTATCACGATCTGTCGGGCTCGGGGAAAAAGTTTGGGCGAGCATTTCTCGAAAACCAGGCAGTTTCTGCAATCAAAGCAAACGTCATAAAAATCGGAAGTTAAGCAGAGTACTTTGGTATATGACTCGTAAAAATGCGTGCTGTAATAACCAAAATATCGGGGCAAAACCGTACCTGAAGCGAGCGATTTTCCTCATAAAATTCCGTTTACTATATCAAATGGTCACGTGGGTTCCCCACCCTGTTGGTCGAAACAGGAGTAGTTCAAACTATTAAGGTTTAACCATTATTTCAGGCCATGTAGCTTACTTTTTATTTGTATTGGAGTTTAACGGCCCAGTCAACACTATTTTAGGTCATTTTTGAGTCGGTCAATTAACAATCCACACTTTTCCTGCGCAGCCTTATACGTAAGTGGTAAACCAGTATAGTGCACATTCTTCCGCCTAAAACTGACAACTGTCCTTCTTGAATCAGCGGAAGGGAGAGAATGACCGTAGAAAAGATCTCATGATCAATCTCCACGTTGCGACAGGTTTCGAACCCGCGGCCTCCTGATCACCAGTCAGTTCTTAGTACCCATGGCAAACCATCTATCTATGTTCGAGATTTCGATGTTTTACTGTATATAGTGAAACTGACACAATTCACGAGAAATAAATATGGATGAGAATGTGTTATTGAATCTATTAAGCGAATTGAGGAAAAGGTGTAAAATGCGAGGCTTCGCTGAGCATTTTATCCATTTGATACATTTAATAATGCAAGACTCATTTTTCAAATGACATTAAAACGCATTTTAGCCTAGATTTTCTTTTACAAAAATATCAACATTCCGCCATTAGTATAGTTCGAACAATGTTACATGAGACTGGTGACCTCTATTATCATAATTCCACACCCGACTGAATGCATATATTTATCTTCGCCATTTTCCGAAGACGTCGATATTGTTATTCGGTCAGTAAATTAGTCGCCATTCACGAGATGCCAAAAATTCACGAGAAGTTTACGAAAACCGACCCGTTAGGCCATAACACTGACTGATTTAGTCTTTGCATAAAGGTCAGTCTCATGTCAAATTGAACCAGCTATAAATAAACGCGCCGCCGTTAAAGGGATGTCCGACCTGTAACGTTACGGGGCGTATCTAACTAATTTGCATATTTAATCCACTAGTTGATTACCGAATAATAAAATATGTATCATTTTTACTTACAATATTGAGATGACCTCTTGAATTAACCTTGATAACTATCTGTACTGTAGGACTGAGTGTATTTACTTTTAAATTCAAATTACCCATTTTGTTGTTGTCACTGTATGTGTCGGGGCACATCATTTCCTACAATTTACATGTGCGCCCAGCGAAGGCTCAGATCAGCCTGCGCTTCCGCGCAGTCTAATCCGAGTCTTCGTTGTGCGCTCTAAGGATAGCTAAGGGCCCAATGCTCCTTCGTGCAGCAAGAGAACTCTCTGGTCAGACTATATGGCTGTGAAGGCTGGTCTGATTCTTCGCTGGGCGCACATGTAAATTGTAGGAAATGCTGTGCCCCGGCTCAATTATATCAATAATCCAAACCGAACTTGAGATATCACAAATATATTTATAAAACTGACTGAACGGTTTGTACCATGCAAGGACCCATATCAGACGCGGCGTTTGATCTGGTCCCTGTACTGTTTTTGTCATTGTCACAGTTTAGAGGTCCCCGTCTAAAATGGGATGGTGAATATGAGGGACAATCAAAAAGTGTGCGTGTGTTTGGAATTTTACATCCAACCAATGGAGACGGGACCGCGGTTTGAAGACTCGTCCAAAAGTCTGGAAGCCCTGAATCAAGCCCACGTCCCCTGGTTTATGAGGCGAAAAGCAACAGTCAAAAAGTTAAAAGATCAACACATCACGAAAACGTGCCTATATAATTTCCCCCCCCCCCCCCCCCCGAACTTCACTTTTATATAGTAACACTGGGGTTTATAGGATGCAAACCTTATTTTTCTTATTTCTGTTCTAAAATTTAGTTTGTGGGTACTCGTTAGAACCGCCTCAATGACGCGGTTCTAACGGGTACCCACAATCTATGTTTTGAGCAGAAATGAGAAAAATATCGCATTGTTTTCATGTTAAAATTTTCGTTTTTATCTGCGGTAAAATTTACACTGTACATGTATTTGCATAAGTGTGTTTTCGTAATGACCAGAAATTTCATTTTGATTATGATTTTGTCAAACTCCTGGTCTGATCAGTGTCTACAATGGTGCTGAATGCATAAAAATGCAGGAACATTTACAATACGCTCAATCTTAATACCGGAAACAGCTTAAATTGATTATTTTATATTTTATACGTCTGGTTAGTAAAACAAGAGACGACAGTGGCCATCTGATCAGGATCCGCATTGTTTGTCATCTTGTTTATGAACAAAACGAAAACATTATATTAAGCAATTTGATTGGTGGCCGTGGCTTTATTAATACATTCAGCAGGATAAGGGTGAACATCACTGTGCGTCAAACTCAAAGTAAATTATTGGGATCGCCCATGCATTTTTCATGCATTGACATTTGCCGGGTCCCGAGGAAGCTGTAAGGCTGCCAAGCCGAGTTTTCAAATATCTTCCGAGAGATCCGGTATTTTTATTGAATGTAAAATCATAGACTTTCGCGTTTGAGGAAAGACCTGCCACACGGAGATAAAGAATGATTTTCTTGATAAATTATAAAGTTCTATTTTCCTGTGACATTCATTGTTTCACATTACGATAACACACCCGTGCGACATAGTGCATTTCTCACATCTCCAAAAAGGCTACTTTTCTGATGAAATTCCTTGATATTTTTCCTATAAATGCCCAAAACATGGGTTGTGGGTGCTCATTAGAACCGCCTCAATGAGGCGGTTCTAACGAGTACCCACAACCTATGTCTGGGAGCAGAAATAAGATTAATAATGAATACCCCCTTAAACCCCAGTTTTCTCTATATAACGTGGGGTTTAGTGGGGTCTTCATTTCACGGACTTGTTCACGTGATGATCTGACCATGCCTCCTGAAATCCATCACCTGACTGGAACTATTTTGATTGGAAATCAGAATGGTTGAATTTGGAAATTCTAAAATAAAACTTAAATGGAAATGTAAAAACATTTTATTTGTTGTTTGGATTGATTACGGTGAAATACTTCACAAGTGTTCTTAGGTTTCCGAGTAAAAAAACGAGTGAGCGATAGCAAACGAGGTTTTTAAACGAAAGCCTTCGCCCCATTTTATATAGAGGAAATGGGATTAACGGGGAACGCGGGGGGGGGGGGGGGGGGGGGGGGGGTTAGTCAGTATTAGCTCACCAGAGCCGAAGGCTTCAGGGAGCTTATAGGATAAACACTTGTCCGTCGTCGTCGTCGTATGTCGTCTTATGTCGTCTGGCGTCAACACTTTTAAACATATTCACCACTGAAGCCACTGGGCCGATTGGGCCAATTTTTTTATCTGTAGCATCCTTGGGCTGGGGGATTGAAAGTTTGTGTTTTTTTATGAAAATCAGCTTTTTAGTTTGGTTGCTATGGCAACTTAGAGTTTCCATAGACTTATAATGGGGAAAGTTGAAAAATGGCATTTACTGCCTAGTCATTGCAGATATTTTGACAAAACCTTCATAGAAATGTTCCACAGGCAGCAATCTACTATCTGCCATATGATCTTTGCCTTTAAACCAAAATGCAAAAAATCAATAAAAACAAGAAAAGACAAATTCAGTGACACCAACCTAGGGGTCACCTAGGGCGAGCCCGGGTCCTGCTCCACCCCTCGACTTCACAAAAGACCATATATCTGAGAAACTGTTCAGAGCCCCACCCCTAAACCATATATATTCTTGTTCCTTATGATGACGCAATCAGTGACACCAGCATGCGTGTCCCCCGGGGTACCATGGGCCATGCCCCAACCCTTTACTTCATTAAAATCCATATATCTCAGAAACCGTTCAGATCCCCACCCCTTAACTATATATATTCTCGTTCCTTATGATGAGACTCCACTTCATAATAGGCCATATATCTCAGAAACCATTCAAATCCCCATCCTATAGTCACATATATTCTTGTTCATTGTTATTAGACACATTCAGTCTTGCGGGGTCCGCAGGGGCCATTTCTCTCCCTGCTACTTCATAAAAGGGCCTCATATCTCAGAAACCATTCAGATCCCCACCGTTTATGATAAGACATATTCAGTGACAACAATCTTGGCCATGCCCGAATCCCTCCATTGCTGAAAAGGCCTTACATCTCAGGAACCATACACATCACCACTGCTAAACCATATACAGTCGAACTATGATGGGTCGAACTCGGTAGGCTCGAACACCACGTTTGGGTCGAACTGACTTTTCAGTCCCGGCAAAATCCCTATTCATTTTAACTAAACATGCCACCCTTGGCTCGAACCACGATGGCTCGAACCCTCGAACTCTAAGCCTGGTCCCTAGAGTGCATTTTCTATGTAAAATCCCAACGATGGCTCGCACTAATTACCTTTTTAAAAATTCCAATTTTATCGATCAAGTCACGCAGGCGCGTGATCAGTATCATAATACGGACCAAAAATACGGCTTATCATTCACTCTTAAATTATGACCGATAAATGTACCAATCGCCGCAGCTATGATAAAAAATCATAGTACACAAAGATGAATCTTGCCGAGTTGGACTCCAATGGCTCGAATTACCGATGGCTCGAACTTTTTTCGGCGGTCCTGGCGAGTTCGAGCCATCGAAGTTCTACTGTATGTCTATTCCAGTTGATAAGACATATTTAGTGACACCAGCCAGGGCTCCATTGGGTCCATGCCCCACCCTCTCTACTTTATAAAACACCTAATATTCCAGATACAGTCCACATGGGTGCTCATTTTGGTATGAGGTTTGTTTGGGAGATTAAAATCATATCATGTTATAAATATCATGTTATAATACATGGCGGCTATTGGGCAGTGTCCACCTGAGCTCTGGTTTATGACATTTGGCTCTTTGGTTTGTTTGCTATGGCAAGTTAAGAGGTTCCATTGACTTATAGTGGAGAAAATTGAAAAATGACATTAATGCCTTTCAAGATATTTTGTCACACTTTCACAGAAATGTTCCTTTAATAATGTTCTTTTTGGCCTATTTGTTGCCACAGATGGGAAATTGTCAATTGTCAATCTGTTGTCCTGCAACAACACATTCAAGCGACATCAGAATCTGAAGCCACCAGGCTGATTGTGTCCAAACTTTGTCTGTAGCATCCTTGGGCACAGGGCTTCCACGGTGAGCTCTGGTGAGCATTGTGGCCCATGGGCCTCTTGTTTTGCTTATCTGTGCTCAAGAATAAAGATTGTTGGTACTCGCTGGAGCCGCCTCTTTGAGGCGGTTCTAACGAGCACCAACAATCTTTGTCTGGACTAGAAAATGAAAAAAAGAACATTTTCATCTGAAAAATGCTAGTTCTTGGGATAGGAGACGCCATTTTAGCACAAAGGTGTGTTGTTGTAATGCAATAGTTCATCTCCATCACGTGGACAAGCCCGTGAAATGAACACCCACTTAAACATCACTTTATATAGAGAAAACTGGGATTTACGGGGGTAAACATTAATTTTCTCATTTCTTCTCCAACACATAGGTTGTGGGTACTTGTTAGAACCGCCTCAATGAGGCGGTTCTAACAAGCACCAACAACCTGTGTTTGCAGTAAAAATAAGAAAAATATCAAGGATTATTACCAGAAAAGTAGCCATTTTGGAGATAAGAAAATGCACTATGCCGGACGGGTGTGTTATCGTAATGCCATCCAAGTTTCATCTCCTTCTTGCGTACTTACACACATCACTGTACTTGTTCTATTGGTTTTGCCACGCAAGTTGTCTTTCACGTCCCTTGTTTAACCCTTCTCTTGCTGAATATTCATTTTAGCCTCACCCATCTCTGACTTTGAACCAGTCAGATTACTTGTTGTAATTTATTCCAACAAATTCATAAACTGAATGTCAAACGGTGTAGATCCTGATCAGATGGCTTCTTCAGAAGCCATCTGATCTGGATCTACACTGTTTGCAAAGATAGAGGTTGTCGTGAACAACAAGATACGGGTTAAGTGAATTTACTCCATTCGTGTCTTCCCATATTTTAGAATATTTATTTATACCGCAATCAGGCATTCTAGTAACCTAATAAAGGGGGTCGAATAACTGCACGCTATAATCGCTAGTGACCTATAATACCTTCTACTGACCTACAATACGTCTAGTGACCGTTTATAGACCGGACCTACTTTTCAGGTCACAAATTTACAACTGTTAATAATAACACGCAACCTTTCATACATGGGAAAACAAAGAAACTGCAAGTTAAAATCTTTTCAGCATTTATTTGAAAGATTTTCAGAAATTTCAGCTAAATTCTTACCTTTTCGGCCTTTCCTGGTTTGAATAGCCCGTTGGAATAACTGCGCACTGTTACTGCAGTTGCGTCTCAACCTCGAAAATAATTTCTAAAGCTAAAATAAACTATTTATATGCAGATTTTCATGCAGAATATAAAGCGCTGAGAAACTTTTATTCGAGCGTCCATGTTGTTTCCTGCGTCTTTGTGGCGCGATGACGTCAGAAACTTTGCACTAGTTGACGTCACGTTATACTACGTGTGCGCGCCATGTCATTTAACATGCCTCACTGTCTGCTCTCTTTTTGACTTAAACTTGCTTAATTATTGCAAAACCCCTTGGTTGTTTTGAATTGCGGTATAAACTAAATACATGATTAGTGTCTTTAATAATAAAATATAATCGGCTCGCCGCGACAATTTTATAGGGACTCGCTAAAGCTCGCCCCTATAAAATTGTCTAAGGCTCACCGATTATATTTTATTATTAAAGACACTAACCATGTATTTACTATATTATGTCCTGTCTGCCCCGTCCAGGTGACACCCGTTTTATACACGATCCGTTTGCTACGTGATTTAGGGCAAAACTATCATGGTTTGGAGAAAAATATTAGGCTGCATGGTGCTTCCACGCAGAGCTGAAACCGACTGCATATGAGTACTGGTACATGTAAATCGCTTAGGTCTTAGCCTGTCTAAGAAAATGGATGTGAGTCGGACTGTCCATGCATATAACCCCTATTGAATTCACTGGGCGATATGACTTGTGTTGTCATTCCATCTCAATGTCGGATAAACGTCACACAAAACTGGAAGCAACGGAACGTCTTCAAAATGATTTAATAGTGTTGACGGGGACGTTAAACTTCAAATGAAACAAACATTCTTGAATAAATATCTATGCGCATGGCTGTTTGAAGCCATTGTCAAATGGACCGAAAGCCGTACTCAAAAGCAAAAACCATGTTCAAATCATGAAATTCGCGTGCTGTTTGAACATGGGACCTTACGTTGAGCGACGTTACATTATCGCCCTGAACGTAGCGTTTTAGAGTTCTATGCTGACGTCAGATGGTTACTGCACCAAATCGGAAGCGCCATTATTCTTGCACACCAGACAAGCAAATCCGTAATTTTACCCTGGGATAGAAATTTATGTTCTGACCTTGGTGTTCCGACCCAAAATCGAGTATAGTCGCGTGTTTAATAAATGCATTGGTTGATTACGACCTCGTATGCGCCATCGTTAAGGTTGACGTCAAAGCAACGTCACTAAACATTCCTGCAGTGTCAACACAATATGGCGGACGTTGGTAACCGAAGTGACTGCAGTATTAAAAATCCGCTTTAAGAAATGGAATGTATGCAAGAAAAAGAATCCAATATGGGTGTGAGGGGTGGATAGAAAATCCGTCCCTCGGGATCACTGTCCGGCATCACTCGGCAAGCCTCGTGATGCCGGACAGTGTCCCTCGGGATGGATTTTGCCATCCACCCCTCACACCCATATAAGATTCTTATAGTCTTATGACTGAGGGATGAGCCTAGCTAGCGATACCGACCTAAGGTTTATACGTCTCATAACGAAAACACGCCTATGCAAATGCATTGTAAACTTTACCGCCGAAATCTCGAACATTTTAAGGGGAATGGGAACACCTGGCATATTTTTCCGCCATTTTTCAAAGGGAGACAACTTTCGGGACTTCCTGTTCGCTTTCCAATAAGCCCTGTCCCACTGAAAAAGGGGTCAACTCTTAAAGGAAAGAATTTGCTCCTCTGGAGCAAATTCTTTCCTTTAAGAATTGACCCCTATTGACATGGGAGACAAAAATACTTTTGCAGGAGTTGCTTCCCCTGAAGGTGAACCCATTCCCCTTAAGATGAAAAATGTTGATATATTTCTAATTTCTGCTTCAAAACCAACCAACCAAATGTAGATTGTGGCTACACGTTAGAACCGCCTCATCGAGGCGGTTCTACCTTATCGAGACGGTTCTAACGAGTACCCACAATATTTTTTTTTTTTTTGGGGGGGGGGGGGGTGGGTGGGTTTTACGGCCCTTTCAAGATTATTTCACTCATATCGAGCCGATCGTTAATCAGAGGTGGGCGAAAACGGGAGTACCCGGAGAAAAACCACCTGAACTTCCGTTGCAGAACTTGGCGTCTCACACGTGTACCCACAATATATGTTTTAGTGAAGAAATAAGAAAAATAGGGGTTATCCCTGTAAATCCCAAATTTTCTATATAAAAGTGGGGTTCGAGGGGGGTCAAAATTATATAGGCGTGTTTTCGTGATGTACTAAACGGCGACCAAGAGTATCTGACTTACATGCCTTGTTTAGAAATAGAGGATCTTACACGAGTGGTCAGTTCATATGTATTTATGAAACGAGCCTTCGGCGAGTTTCATAAATTTCATATTAAATGGCCACGAGTGTAAGATTCTGTTTATCATATGGCCACTTTAAATTGGATTTTATCGTCTTTAAATTTGACAATTTTTGAAGCAAAAATGCATTGTTGACATGGACGTCGTCACGACGTTACTTAATCCCGCTCAAGTGTTATTACACGTGTGGTCATATGATTTTTATTACACGACGTTATCCACTGCTTATCAACGACGTCATATGATAACTGAAATTATCAAATACTCAGCGTCATCTCTGTTACGATGATGCAGCTCTGGCCGATGACCGATAACCTTTCATCCAACCAGAGTAAAACTAAGTTGAATGTCAAGCACGTGCAAAGAATATATACAAGAAGTGAATGACCTTTACTGACAGGTACGGACCGTCGAACGGACACAAGTAAGTACGGACGAGAATAGACAGAGACGGCACGCAGACATAGAACTTTTAAGGCCACAATTATAGCTATAGCATTTACAATTGTGTCGTGATGTCTCCTAGCTGTCTTATACGGGATCCAAGAAGGGACATTTCTGTCCCAGTATATAGCAGAACAGAATTTAAAACAATTGGAGTGGAGAGGAAAACAAGAAACATGTCGTTTCAACGACAAATTTCTTGTTTTCTGTCTGAAAAAGTAGTGTGGAATTTAAAACAATAAAATCGGAATGGAACAAAAATCTAAAATGTTTCATTTAAACGACATATTTCTTGTTTTCCTTTCCAATCTGAATCAAAGCGCCAAAGGCACTGAAATGACAGATTCTATGAGAAAATAAAAAAAAAAAAAAAAAAAAAAAAAAAACTGTGAAAACTTACAGACGACAATCGGCGTGATTCACGCTGAAGTGCGATGTGTCACTGAAACGCATATCACGCGAGTCGCTTGGACGCCAATATACATGTACCTATTTCATGCACTAGCGTAAGTGTTCCGTATTGTGTCGACGTCTTAATTTTGATCACGACAGGGACGTCTAGCTCTCAAAAGTGCATCGCACAAGGGCGACGAACAGTGTCCGTGCTTATTAGTCGGTAGTTGTGTGTGTGTGTGTGTGTGTGTGTGTGTGTGTGTGTGTGTGTGTGTGTGTGTGTGTGTGTGTGAATTCGGGTTTCACGTCGTTTTCAACAATTTTTCAGTCATATCACGACGCTGTCTGGTTGCGACAGGGAGCTCAATGCTAAGTTTTATAGTGCTGCCTCGCTGAAGTATCATGTCCCAGACACATTACATGGTACAACACCCAGTCACATTATCCTGACACTGGGTCAACCAGTCCTAGCTCTTCCCCGTAAATCTGAGTGCCAAGCGAGGAGCAGCTAGTACCATTTTTAACGACTTTGGTATGTCGCGGCCCGGGATCGAACGCTTAACCTCCCGTTCCCCCGGAGCGGACACTCTACCAACTGAGCTATCGGGGCCGGTAGTCGGTAGTCGAAACCCTTTGTTTATCTACAGGTAAAGTGTAGCAGATGCCGGCGGAAATCTGCTTCGCATATGCGTCTGTCGGATGAATCGATCTTGACGTACTGACGTCGGTCTTCCGCTACGCCGAAGTCCACTAGCGTCTTCTGTTGATAGTAAGATGTCGCTCCAACAGACAAATAGATCACACACATGTGGCACCCACAATTAGAGTCAACGCCATCCGCTTTCCGACCAGCTTCTTACTGTCCATTAGAAGCCTCCTTGGTGTAGTGTTTATGCTACTCGCCTTGTTAACCAGGGATCGCAGGATCGATCCCGGACTTCTCCAGACTTTCGGACGTGTCTTTAAACCGAGGTATCGTCTCCGTATGACCTTAGCTGTTGGTGAGACGTAAAACTCAAACACTCACTCACTCTGACTGTTCAATGTTGCAATACGTTCTCACTTGATGCTTTTTAGAACAAAATACAATTTCTTCTTTTCTAGGCACTACCTTACATCACACATCAAAACTTTGATCCTGAACATGTGGTTTCTATCAGTGCTGGTGTGAAGGTGGTACACAGGATCGTTGGCCCCCGCCCAACGGGGCGTTAAAAATAGATGATCTGCATGATGCTTCCACGCAGAGCTGAAACCGACCCGCACACGAGTACTGGTAATCTGCTTAGAGGATCTAAGCCTGCCCAGGCAAAGCAGTGCGAGTCGGACCGTCCATGCATATTAACCCTTTTGGTTTCATTGGGCGGCAGGGCTTGAAATGTCAATTCATCTCAGTGTCGGGTAAAAGTCCCACAAAAGTGGAAGCAACGTCTCCAAAATGACCTATACAGTGTTGACGGGGACGTAAAACCTCAAATCAAACAAAACAAAACACAGGATCGTGGCCGGACTGGTAACCATACGTCACGGTTGATTGATTTTAACCTTTTTAGCTTAAGGTCATGGTGCCTAAGCGTGTTGTAATCATGCAATCGTTTGGTTTCAGAATCAAAGCACCGAAAGTGTTGGGGGGATGTAGGTTGGGGTGAAAGCCCTGGGCTGAGATAAAACTGTTTAATTTAACTCTGAAATTCCTAACAAATAGTGAAGATTTTGATAAGAAGCGCGTCCTGCAGCGTCCGAAATTGGTCTACACTGTTTGCCAAGCTCACCCTATGATTCCAGAATGACCCTCTTCAGTCTTATGGAATACCTTGATCTCACCGCGGCTATTTTCTGCAAGAAAAAGGTTATTCTGAGAAGTTAGTGATAGTTACGTAGACGTTAGCTCTGAATCGCTTTTTTATTAGTAACTTCGGGTCGAATGCAAAACAATCAACCCAAACATAGCCGGGTCGTTTGTCAGTCTTGGGTGCATGTAAGTGTTATATGTAAAATCTTCACTTGAATAAACTGTTCGATCTGGCAAACAATGTAGACTAAGCTCAAACGCCACAGAACACGGTGCTGATCTTGTTCTACATTTTTGCATGAGTTACTAACATCTTAAGTTTAAACGGATCCGTCCAAGTCCTCGTTCATGACCAGCCTGCATTTAGAGACAATCGGCATGAGTGTTGTCAGTGCTTTGATTTATTCACTGCCTTGAGTTTCTGGAGTGTACTCTTCCATCACTGAAGTTGGGCTCGTCCATTCTGCTAAATATGGCACCTAGAAATATATCACAGGACCTACACTGTTTGCATAGGTATCTGTACCATATCCCAGGGTTGAAAGGGACAGCCTCTCGCTAAGACTGATATACACATAGTTGTAACTGACCTAGACTTGACCTCGAATGTCGGAAACCCATTAATATTCTGGTCTGCAGCTGACCGGCTGGTCTTTAAGGATTAAATATTGACAGCACTGTTAGAAAACAGTGTAAAACTGCACCAAATCGGAAGCGCCATTAGTCTTATGACTGAGGGATGATCCTAGCTAGCGATAACGACCTTAGGTTTATACGTCACATAACGAAAACACGCCTATGCAAATACATTGTAAACTTTACCGCCGAAATCTCGAACATTTTAAGATTGACCTTAGATTGAACAGACGTCTGAGCAGACGCCGCATTATTCTCGCATGTTGCAGCTGATTCATATGAAATGCTGAATCTATTCTCTGAAAGGTAAGATAAAATCGTCAAGTCGTCTGCTTCAAAAGTTTGTATTGCGATTATAGGATGTACAATTTTGATAACTGTGCCAAATCGGACTACATTTTGGCCGACTCATATTTCTTTGGCGGTGAAAGCCGGAAGAAAGTCGTAAGAAAGCCGGAACTACTTTACAACACGCAGGATAGCTAGAAACGACAGATAGAATCTGTCATTAAAAAGTAGCATGGAATTTAAAACAATAAAAATATCGTTTAATCGACATAATCTTGACCTCCCATTGGTTAAACATCTAGTTTTTTTTCAGCATAATATGTCGTTTAAACGACATAATCCTAGCCTTCCATTGGTTGGTGATATCACGCGGAATCTATGTTGAGAAAACGAGATCTTTAACCAATGAAAGGTCAATATTATGTCGATTAAGCGATATCTTTACTGTTTTAAATTATACACTACTTTTTTCAGAGTGGAAAGAAAAACAAGGAATACTTTTTTCAGAGTGGAAAGAAAAACAAGGAATATGTCGTATAAGCGACATATTTTGTTTTCTGTTCCATTCTAATTTTATTGTTTTAAATTCCACCCAACTTTTTCAGAGTGGAAAGGAAAACAAGAAATATGTTTTAAATTCCACACTACTTTTTCAGACAGAAAACAAGAAATTTATCGTTTAAATGACGTATTTTTGTTTTCTGTTCCATTCTAATTTTATTGTTTTAAATTCCACCCAACATTTTCAGAGTGGAAAAAATACGACATATTACATCGTTTAAACGACATATTTTTTGTTTTTTTTTTTTCTCTCCACTCTAATTTTATTTGTTTTAAATTCTGTTTTGCTAGATACTGGAACAAAAATGTCCCTTCCCGGGTTCCGTAGTCTTCAAGTCAAATGATATTCAGCTCGAGCAGTTCTTTCAATATCCTCGGCGAGGCATATATGCATTGCAGACAGTCATTACACGCGGACCTTAGAAGGCTCCGTGGTGTAGTGGATAAGCTACTCGCCTCATAAACCAGGGATCATGGGTTCGATCCCGGGCTTCTCCAGACTTTCAGATGAGTCTTTAAAACCGAGGTCCCGTCTCCGTATGACCTTAGCTGTTGGTGGGACCTAAACTCAAACACACTCACTCACTACACGCGGACCATGACATTTCCTCTGCACATGCAGTAAACTACTTCGACGTACATAGAGATATAAAATCTTCAAAACAGATCCAAGGCTTGTCCCTTAATATCGTCGACCTCGGCGGCGCCTCGCCAACGACAGCACTATAATATATCCTGTGACCCCTGTACATGATCCAGATTCCAAGCATAAAAGGAGGGCTCACGAAATAGTACGAGTATATAAAAAATCTAAATCACCTCTCCACCCTCATATTCTGTGGAGTAGCCAACCTTTCAAGTTTTATTTTCCCTTTTCTCAGTGATACAGAGGACCCTCGTTATAACGACAATATTTGTTCCCTATTATTGTGCCGTTACAAAGAATTTGCCGTTATAAAGATTCCCAGTTATAGGTAATAAAAAGCCTTTTTCCCCATTATTTCTCCAAGAAACAAATGTTATAGACATTTGTTAGAATCGCCTCGGCGAGGCGATTCTAACAAATATCTATTACATTTGTTTCTTGGGAGTATTACATTACAAGACCCCTTCATGACTATGGACTCGATTTGTGTATTTCCAACCCGAGGGAAGCCCACGCCGCTCGGAATCGAGGCTAAGCCTTCAGCTAAGTTGTCATTTCATTCAAATTGCCGTTATAACTAGTTTTGTCGTTATAACGAATGTCGGTATAAAGAGGGTTGCCTCCGTGATGCGGTTATAACGTTTAACCACAATCTATATTTTGAGCAGAAAGAAGAACAATAATTTTTCGTCTAAAATTTTCGTTTTTTAGGTGTCAAAATTTACAATGTATTTGTATAGGCGTGTTTTTCGCAATGGAATGGTTGGGTGAGGCGAGGGTGTCCTTACAGTTGGGCAACGCCTACTATATGTCCTTGCAGCAGGTACAGTTAGACGGGTAATGTTGTTTGTTGATTCTGTTTCTACACTGTAATTTAGTTTCCCTTTCTCCCCTGTCACTCACTTTCATAGACGTGTCGTTAAACTAAAAACCAGTCTAGTAGCTACTCGCTAGTCTGTGTGTAGTATTGCATGACGTATTGATTGCAACCCTTTAGCTGTATATAGGGCGCTGGTGTATGCAAATTGTTCATGTTCTTTGCATCTGGATGCGCAAAAATAGGACACATAGATAATATATACTACTCAAAGTTTGATAGGGATCACTTTTTATATACCAAATTTTGCACTGAAAATTTCAAATTTCTTGACAGAATTTGAACTCGGTATATTGGTAAATATCTTAAACAGAAACTCAAGTGCAGTTCAGCACTCATAAAAGTGCACACTTCTCATACTTCGCAAATGAATTCATGCACTCCCAAAATCTTGCGTAGCACTGCTTTCCAACAGACCAATCAAACTTGTCAGTGTTCCTTTACCAAGCGTAAAATGGACTTCATATGAGTTTGTGAAACACTAAAATGCCTAGAGGACAATTAAGAAACCGTATGAGCCCCGAAGAAATGAATCGTGGCGTCGGAATGTTGGAATCTGGCGTCTCTCAACGTCGTGTTGCTAGGATTCTGAATGTGTCTCAGAGCGTGGTTTCCCGAAAGTAGAGTCGGCATCTTACCGGTGGAAATCCTTCACACAGACACGGCGGGGTCGAGAAAGGGCTACAACTCAACGTCAGGGCCGTTTCATGTTGATTCAGTCTCGACGTCAACGGTTCCTGAACGCTACGCGTTTGCATAACGAGCTTTGGAACGGACCTGGAGTACGAATTTCTACACAAACTGTCAGAAACGGGCTCCACGAGTTCGGACTTAATGCCATGAGGCATGCTGTACGTGTTCTGTTGACGAGAGAGCACGTGCTAGAGCGGTTTTACTTTGCAAGAACTCACGCCAGGTGGACGGTTCGTGACTTGGCGCCAGTACTGTTTACTGAGGAGTCCAGATTCTGTCTAAACTTCACTTATAAGCGTCAATTAGTGTGGCGAATGTCTTAAGAGCGATTCGATGACTTGGATGTGACAGAGCATGATCGCTATGGAAAGGGGTCAGTCATGGTTTGGGCTGGGATAAGCGTGAACGGTAAAACTGACTTGTACGTCGTTGAAAACGGAACGTTAATGGCAGTGAGGTACTGTAATGATATTCTTGATGAGTTTGTGAGACCATATGCAGATGCTATCGGCCCGGACTTTATTCTGGTGGACGATAATGCCCGTCCCAACCGTGCCAACGTCATTGATTTCTATCTGAAACGTGAGGCAATCGTTCGTATGGACTGGCCTACTCGGTCACCGGACTTAAATCCGATTGAGCATGCGCAGGACATGCTTCAGCGTGCTGTTTCAGCTCGACCTGTGCATCCGAGGACTTTACAGGAGCTCAAACATGCATTGGTTGCTGAATGAAAGCTGATTCAACAAAACCGGATACAGACTCGGATTACGAGCATGCGCAGGCGATGTCGTACTGTAATTGATGCCCGTGGACGCCATACACGTTATTAGGCACGTTTGTCTAAACAAATTTGGAAATTTGTGAAAAATCAGTTGTCCAAATCCCTTCGTGTTACGGCAAATGTTGGGGGTGCCAAGATGGTTGCTGTTGTCACGCTTGAATGCAGTACCAGTTGACAAAATTAATCACAAGGTTTTGTGAAGGATACGTGTTCTATCATTTTGTATCAAATTTGGATTCAGCTGATTAATTCATCCAAAAATGATTTTGCATTTAAAAAATGATCCCTATCAAACTTTGAGTAGTATATATTTGTGATATTTTGTATGTACCTGGAATATAGCGTTGTGTTATCTGTTGTTTTATATGCAGTAGGATAGTTAATTACATGTAGCACACCGTTGTGAAATCTTGTAATTTATTCACTCTGCGTTCACTGGTTCAAACGACAACTTACTGATAAACAAAATGATATTCATAATTGCCTTTTATCATATAACCGCGCGTCTGAGAATGTAATAACGTCATGTAATAAATTCGGTAATCCACTGGTGGATGAAATATCTAAATTTGTTAGATACGTCCCGTAACGTTACACGTACGACGTCCTTAACTACGTTTCGTTTTATTATGGCAGAATATTTAGTTATGTTTAAAAGTATTTGATAAAATGCGTTTAAAATGTCATGTGATAAATATAATCTTGCTTTCGTGTTGATGTATTATTGAATTTATTAAACTCATTGAGGAAAAGGGATAAAATGCTCGACAAAGCCTTGCATTTTATCTCTTTTCATCAACGAGTTTAACAAAGGCACTCACGTAAGATCATCCATGTTTACCATCACGTGAACAAGTCCGTGAAATGAACACCCCTCTAAACCCTACTTTAGTGGTGCAGCTGGTGTTGTGCCGTGTGGCGGCTGTAAAACGTCTCCCCGTACATCAACCATAGTGCAGTTTATATTTTACTTTTGGTCCTTTGAGATCAGCGTGAATATTCTGAGAAATCAGAAATAAATTATTGGTTTAGACTCATATTCTAGACAGGTTTTTAATTATTTGGACCCCTTTTTGATTTATATCAGTCTTTGAATCGACTGCCTATTCGAAATTCGCAAAATTGCAGTATGTTTCCTCTGGCTTTCGTTGTCGGGTCATTATAGGGTCACTGATGAGGCTTTATTAGCCGAAACTACGTAGTATGACCCATCTTCTTTCTTATGAATGTTTTCATTGCTCTTAAAGGAACTCATTTTTTATTTTTATTTATATAGAGAAAACAGGGGTTTCCAGGGGTATGCATATTTATTCTAATTGCTTTCTTATTTCTGCTCTATAATATAAATTGTGGGTACCGACAATCTATATTTTGAGCAAAAATATGAAAACTATAACAATTTTTTCATCTGAAAATATTCGTTTTTTTATGGCGGTACAATTTACAATGTATTAGTATAGACGCCTTTTTCCGTAATGTGATATGGTGCAAACCTAGATTGCTGATGCATGTTAACCCTTTTTGTACCAAATGGAATCTTCCTCCTTATATATAGCAGGAGTCCATTTCAAAATTTAGGGGTGTCAGGGGTGTTTTCTTCAAAATTGATTAGGAATATGGCTAAACTTTATGCAAACAGTGCAGGCCCAGATCAGACGCCGCGTTTTGCGGCGTCTGATCTGGGCCTGCACTGTTTGCCAGGGTACCCGTTTTGGGGTTTCTGGTACTAAATGGGTTAAAACCGCATCATTGAGACGTTTTTCACGAATGTCACAATCTATACAAAAATGTATTTTGAATAAAATAATGCAATGATTAACCTTTGTAAATCAAGGGTATTCATTACAGGAATAGGAAATGTGCTTTATCGCTGTGTTATTGGGTCGATTAAGCATAGAAGCTTTTCAGTGCTTAAGCCCACGTGACTATCACTGATTTGTAGGAAATCCAGGTAATTAATTTATAATAATAAAAAAACAGCATCGTTAATTTTATCTTATTTTGACCAGAGTCTACCCTGTTTGGTAACTGTACATGGATTTAACGAGGAGACGCCGCAGAACGCAGCGTTTGATCAGAATCTATACTTTTCGCTTAAAAACTGGAATTCAAGGGTTGCGTCCTACTCTATGATTCTCAGAGCTTTCCTATGTTGCTTTATAACAGAACCCAGCATTACCTTAGTTTCTTTTTCCACCACGCTAATACATGTACGTGCGGTTATTGAATACTCTTTTTATTCCGATTTTATGTAGGGAAGAACGGGGTTTACAGGGGTGCACCTTTCGTTTTTCATTATAGATTGTGGGTACTCTTTATTGAGATTGTTCTAAATAACACCTATTTATGGTGAAAGCAGCAATAAGAATCAAAACATTGAGAGCTCTGGTGGATCGACTGTCTCTGAATAATTCAAATGCTCTACCATTATGAACATTTCGTGCGATTTGATTGGTTGAAACAAAAGCTTTATACTTCGATAAAATCCTAAAATCCATGATCAAGACATTGAGTGAGTGGTTGGGTTTTACGTCTCACCAACAGCTAAGGACATACGGATACGGGACCTCGGTTTAAAGACTGATCCGAAAGTCTGGAGAAGCCCGGGATCCATGAGCAAGGATCTCAGAACTATTTCGCACCGTAACAGGTAGTAATATAACGTGACTCAAAAAGCACGTTTATCAGTTATCCTCTATATTAAGTGCATTGCAGTACTTTGACCTGATAAAAATATGCTCTCAGGACAAGTGAGCTTTATCAGTCAATGTGACATTGCACTTTTGTGGTTGAACCGGACTACTAGAACAATGGCAAAAATGTTGGTATTACAGAAAACAATAACTTGAAAAAAATTATAGGAAAAAATATGGTCAGCTGATACAAAATATAGCGACCGCCGGAATGTTTGGACGCACTGAGGCTCATCGATAACTGATCATAAATTGCAAATGTAAGAGTGTGCAAGGGGATAAACTGATAAAAAGAATACCAGATTCGTGTCATTTGATATCAAGTTTATCAGGCTCGGCTTCGAAAACGCATGTAGAATCACTCGGCATGCCTCGCGATTCTACAAGCGTTCTCGAAGCCTTGCCTGATAAACTTGATATCAAAAGACACTTACCTGGTTATTCTCTATTTAGAACCCACGCATTTCGTTTCGGCTTCGAAAACCCATGTAGACTCGCTCGGCAAGCCTCGCGATTCTACAAGCGTTCTCGAAGCCTTGCCTGATAAACTTGATATCAAAAGACACTCACCTGGTATTCTCTATTTAGGCCCCACGCATTACGTCATTGTATAAGAAGTGATGTCAAGAGCGCTCGAGTTAAAGATGAGAAACTGTTGAAAACGAAAATGTTAGAAGACGGATAAACTGAATCTATAATACTTGACTTTTGTTTCGCTTGGGTTTCTTTCAAAGGCTGGCACGAAAAATCATGAAACAATGTAAGTAACGGCCTCACGTAATGTCAGATGCCATCACATAAAATATGTTCTATAAAAGGGTTATCCTTTGGAAGCAAGGAATACACTAAGGAACTGAAACATATGGGGTGTGCATGTTTTCTGGGCCAGACTAGCTAGTTTCGGCCAATTAGGCCTCATCAGTGACCCTAAAATATTTTCAAATTCCACAATGGAATCAATGATCCCAAGGACAAGAAAATATAATATAAACTACACTATGATGTAACGTATTATACACAGTAAAATTCCGCTATTAAGGGGAATGGGAACACCTTCAGGGGAGGCAACTCCTGCAAAAGTATTTTTGTCTCCCATGTCAATAGGGGTCAACTCTTAAAGGAAAGAATTTGCTCCAGAGGAGCAAATTCTTTCCTTTAAGAGTTGACCCCTTTTTCCACGGGACAGAACTTATAGAAAAGCGTACAGGAAGTCCCGAAAGTTGTCTCCCTTTGAAAAATGGCGAAAAATCTGCCAGGTGTTCCCATTCCCCTTAAGACCACCTAAAATTAAGACTAAATCTGCTTTTGAAAGCTTAGTGGGAATGTTTTAGTTACTCTTTCTTTATGCTTTCTATACCTAGTGCTTCCTTAAAAGGACCCTCTTTGGGACTGTCGAAAAGTGGTCTTTTTGAACAGACCCAAATGTGGTTTTTATGTATGAATTTTACTATATTCCTCACAAAAAGTAGAGGCATAAAAATGCCTTTGTCTCCATGGGAGCGCTTTTCTAGTAAGGGTATACATAAATCTACGTAAGAGGGTCGTTCAATAAGGCCTTACCTTTGTTTGTTTGTTTGTATTGGAGTTTAACAGCCCCGTCAACACTATTTTAGATCATTTTTGAGCCGGTCAGTTTACCTATCCACACTTTTCCTGCGCAAGCTTATACGTAAGCGGATAACCAGTACAGTGCACATTCTTTTGCCAGAAACTGACAACTGCCCTTCTTGAATCAGCGGAAGGGAGATAATTACGGTAGAAAAGATTTCATGATCAATCTCCACGAAATAATGTTGCCGACACTGCTGGTATCGAACCCGCGTCCTCCTGATCACCAGTCAGACGCGCATCCGACTGAGCTACCGAGGTTGGCCTGGCCTTGCCTACTTAGAGTCACACTTAACTTCTTTTTCCCCCACATAGTCATCAAGCAGCAATAAACACTTTCTCCGTCGATGTTCCAATGCTGACAGTCCTTGTTTTGTAGAATGCAGGACCTTTAGATTAAATCCACCCTTCAACTGCTGCCTTGAGTTCTTCAATTGACCGGGAAGCCTCCGCGGTGTAGTGGTTATGCTACTCGCCTTGTAAACCAGGGATCACAGGATCGACCCCGGGCTTTTCCAAACTTTCGGATGAGTATTTAAACCGAGGTCGCGTCTCCGTATGACCTTAGCTTTTGGTGAGACGTAAAACTCAAACACTGAATTCTTCAGCTGACCGGAAGTGTCGTCCCCGCGTTCGGAAACAAAACAAAATAACAACTGGGTGCCAGATCAGGAACATAGGGTTGATGGGGGAAGGCTTTGAAATCGTTCGGCTACAATGCGTCCACAGAAACTTTGTAGGTAAGGACTCAAGCATTGTCATATTGCATAACGGCCCTTTTGTATTTTCCCACGCCTTTTATGTACTATAGCTGCATGAAATTGTTCAAAAATAAAAGTATAATAGTCCCCATTAATTGTCTGGCCACGAGGTAAATAGTCCACCAACAGAAATCCCTTGCTATCCAAAATCACATTTGCCATGACCTTACCAAATGAAACCTGAGTCTTGAATTACTTTGGACACCGTGAACCATTACCAGTCCATTGTTTACTCTGCTGTTTAGTCTCAGGATCATTATGATGGATCTAAGTTTCGTCCCCAATAACCATTCTTTCAGGAAAGTGTTCAGAATCAGAATCAGAATTGTTACTGGTGACACGTCAAATGACATTCATACACCAGGACCTGTGATATGGGAAGTTAGTCCCTAGCTCTAACCAAAGAGATAAACTTATCTACACAATCCTCAGCTTCTTGAGCCGTCGAGATAATCGAATCGGGAAGGGCATTCCAATCTCTAATGGTTCGGGGGAAGAACGATGCTTTATAAATGCCAGTTCTTGTAGTAAGGGTCTGAAACGTCATTGAATGGTGCTTTCTACAGTGCCTACCTGGGGGAACAAGGTCATCCGTTGGAATGCTGGCAGCACCCTTTAGACCTTTGTATAAGAGTATGAGCCTACTGTCTGTTCTCCTTTTCTTGGGAGACTCCCATCTTATTTTTCCTAGAATTCCAGTCATGTTCCCAGTTTCAAAGCAGTAATTTCCTGTTACAAATCTAGCAGCTCTATTCTGAACTTTTTCAATTTCTTCATTAAGGACCACTCCGCTTGGATCCCAGATGCAACTACCATATTCCAAGATTGGGCGAACAAGTCCCCTATATGCTGTTTCTTTCACATCCTGAGAACACTGATGAAGATTTCGCCTCAGGAAACCATTCGCCTTTGTACACATATTGCTAATGTGTGTATTCCATCTCAAATCGTGAATGATTGTCACACCAAGGTATTTAATGGGATTCACATTTTCGAGGACCGTTCCCTCTAAGATGTAAGAAGCGTCATTTTTTTGTTCTTTTCCTAGTTATCTGCATAATATTGCATTTAACGGGTTGAAATCTCATGCCCCATTTTCGTGCCCAACATCCTAATCTATCTATATACTTCTGAAGTCCTCAGTATCTCTGATTTCCCAATAACACAGTCGTCTGCGAAGAGTCTTATTTCCGAGTCAATGTCAGCGGAAATATCATTGATGTACAGGGAGAATAGCAGCGGACCAAGAACAGTCCCCTGAGGGACCCCAGGTAAAACTGGCGCCCATACTGAAGATTCACCATTAACAACAACACGCTGTTTTCTACAGCAAAGGAAGGAATCTATCCATTTGAGAGTCTTCCCTCCAATTCCATAACCAAATAATTTGGATTTAAGTTGTTCATGAGGAGTGGTGTCAAAAGCCTTCTCGAGGTCCAGAATAGTGTCCACCTGCCCCACTTTTTTCAAATTTCTTGCCCAATCATTAATAACCGTGCCAAACTGAGTTTCGCAACTATGCCGTTTCCTAAATGCATGTGGTCTGTCTGACAAAAGTTTATGTTCATCCAAGTAGGCCATGATGTTTGAGCAGACAATGTGTTCAAGAAATTTACATAGAACACAGTTCAGTGACACCGGGCGATAATTACGAGCAAGAGCCCTGTCTCCTTTTTTGAAAAGTGGACAGATGTTCGCTAGGATCCATTCTTTGGGAATTTCACCCGTATCGAGAGATTGTTGGAAAAGATGAGCAAAAACTGGACCTAACTCGTTTGCTAGTTCCTTCAGGACTCTAGGATGAAGCTCATCAGGCCCTAAAGCTTTAGACGGGTTCAAGCCTTTAAGTAACTTGATCACTCCAGCCGAGGATACAACAATATTTTCCATGAAAGGGAACGATCTTCCAGTCAATGGAACCTCGTTGAACTCAGTTTTATTAAATGCAGCTTTGAATTGACCAACTAATTCCTTTGCCCTTTCAGAGTCCGATTCAGCGACCCCGTTCCCTCCTTTTTAGCTCACCTGAGCCGAAGGCTCATTGGTGAGCTGATAGTATGGCCAGGCAAAAATTCTGTGTGTGTGTGTGTTCACATTTTCAAACGTCTTCTCCTCCGGAACCGCTGGGCCGATTGTAGTCAAATTTCATGTGGAGGCTCCATGGGGTGGGGGAACGAAAGTTTGCATTTTTGGTCTAGGTCACATGACCAAGATAGCCGCCATGCCCATATATGGTAAAAACCCTTCGAAAATCTTCTCCTCCGGAACCACTGGGCCGATTTGCATGAAACTTGGCATGTAGCACCTGGGACATGGGCCCATCATAAATTGCATAAATGAACCATATATATTCTTGTTCCTGATCATAAGGCGCATTAAGTGACATGAACCTTTGGACCCGGGGGTCCCAGGGGGGCATGCCCCACCCCTTTTTTGCATTAAATGCTTAATATCTCGGAAACGGTTAAGATCCCCACCCATAAACCATATATACTCTTGTTCTTTATGATGAGGCGCATTCAGTGACATGGACCTTTGGACCCTGGGGTACCAGGGATCCGGGGGGGGGGGGGCATGCCCCTCCCCCTTTTTTGCTCAAAATGCTTAATATCTCGGAAAAGGTTAAGATCCCCACCCACAAACCATATATATTCTTGTTCCTTATGATAAGGCGCATTCAGTGACATGGACCTTTGGACCCGGGGGTCCCTGGGTGCGGGAGGGGGGCATGCCTAACCCCCTTTTTTCCACAAAATGCTTAATATCTCGGAAACGGTTAAGATCCCCACCCATAAACCATATATATTCTTGTCGCATTCAGTGTAATGGACCGTTGGACCTACGGTTCCAGTGGGGGGGGGGGGGGGGGCTGGTGGGGGCCAACTCCCTTTATTGCATTGAATGCTTAATATCTCGGAAACAGTTGAGATCCCCACCCAGTTACACAGACCTTCGGTCCCTCTTGGCCAAAGATCACATATTAAAGTCTTTGAGGACTTCCTCAGAAAAGTCAGGTGAGATTCAGGACCAATGGTTCTCTGGTTTATTAAGGGGTGGGATACCTTGCCAATCGTTCTTCTGGCTATTGATATATCTGTTGAAGTCTCTGGGATTTGCCTTTACATCACCTACTAAGTTATTTACATACAGATCATGCTGATTTTTGATGTCATTTTTAATTTTTCGTCTCAAGTTTTCAAGTTTTGCTCTGAGTTTACCACTTCCCAACTTTTTTGCCTTAGCCTTAGCATGAATCTTATTTCTCCTCCGAATTTGTCTTCTTATTTCTGGTGTGATCCAAGGAATTGAAGATACAGACCTGCTAGATTTGGAGGGGATATGATTTTCGGACGAAGCTTGAATGAAAGACTTTAGCAAATCAAAGTTCTCCTGAACAGACCAAGCGTCTGAATGGCCATTAAAGTATTTCTCTCTTGCAAATTTTAGGGCATCCTTCCTCATAGTTTAATAGTCACCCTTTTGATATAAGTACACCTTTCGAGGTTTCCTTATAGGTGGTATGAAGATTTTCAAAAATCCAGAGACAATATCATGATGACTTAGTTTGTCCGGGGTTTGAATATCCCCAAACTGTTCTGGCAGAATCAAATCCAAAGTGTTCCTATCTCGAGTAGGGAAGTCAACAACCTGTTCCAAGCCATGATCATTCATGATGTCAACCAACATTTGTCCTTCTGATGGACTCAGCGTCGTGCCTTGTTTGCTGAGCCTATCTGGCCAAACAATCTCTCTGAAGTTGAAGTCCCCTAGAATATGTACTGCGGGAAGTTTTTTACCCTTATTCTGGGACTTAATGCGATCAAGCTGATCTTAAATAACTGGAAGTTTTCGACTGTGTCGTCAGGTGGTCGATACCAAATTGCAATGAAGTGGGAAGTTTGTTTGCAAAAACCTTAACCCAAACAGATTCTGGGTCGTTTTCCAGTTCCATAAATGGCATATGAGAGATGTCTCTGTGAACGAGCAACATCATCCCGCCGCCATGAGTGTTTCTATCTTTTCTGCAGACACTGTATTCGCAAGTTTCAGGGAAAAGCTCCGAAGTCGAACTGTCAATCTTTGTTTCCTGAATAGCCACACTATGAGACCCGGCGGATGCCAGCGGTCTACGTCCTAATTTTGATAGCCAAAGCTTGACTTCGACGTGTAGGATAGTTATAAATCCAAATTATTTTCTAAATGATAGGTATCTCATTGCTATGCTCCGCACCCGAGAGCCACCCTTTTCACTAATGGAAGGCCGGGTGGTTTCTATTTTCTCTTACAAGATACTCCAGTTTTCGCCCAAATCTGATTTACTGTTGCTTTGTAATTTTTGAAAGAACCCCGAAAGGACCGCTTAGCCAAAGTATGGCATATTATCTATGTGTTGGTTTGTAAGTTTCCTAGTTTTATTATTATTATAATTATTATTACCATACATGTACCTAGCAAACTGTGGCGCTATGCAGATATTGATCACGTCACACAATATCCCACGGGTATACCCCCCCCCCAAAAAAAAAAAAAAAAAAAATTTTTTTTTTAGCTTCTCCAGACCAACCTAAAAAATAGCTTCTCCAGACTACCCTAAAAATTTTTATCTCCTTCCCCCCACATAAAAAAAAGAGAGAGTCCGTCTGTGAAAAAATGTAAAAATGTAAAAAAGTGAAAATGTAAAAAAGTGTAAAAATAAAAAAGAAGTGAACAAATCTGAAAATGTAAAAAATCACCCGGAGTCCGCGGACTCCGGGAAAACAATCTGGGGGTGGTGAAATGAAAAAAAAACACCCACTATAGGGGCCCCTCGAAAAATGATAAAAATGAAAAAGATCTAAAACTCTGTAATCTGCAATTCCTGTTCATAAAAACTACCTTTGATTTCTTCGCCTTTTAAATCATTTATTTTATAAGTAACAGGATTTGTATTTAAAACTTCTTCAATTACAAATATTTCTCTTATGTGTCTTCCTTGACGCCCTGATCTTTGCGGTTAACCACAAGTACGCTAAATGGTGGTTGTCAAGCAAGTATTTACCGCAACTAAGGAGGTGTTTACATTTTATTTTTGTGTGGTTAAGCATGTATTTACTGCAACTAAGGAGGTGTTGATGGTTTGAGGTTTAATCGTATTGACAAAATTGAAAATGAAAAATATTTATTGTGTTTGTTTGTTGAATATGTTCTATAAAAGGGTTATCTTTTGGAAGCAAGGAATACACCACAGAAGTGAAAAATATGGAGTGTACATGTTTTCTGGGCCAGACTAGCTAGTTTCGGCCAATTAGGCCTCATCAGTGACCCTCAGATATTTTCAAAATTCCACAATGGAATCGATGATCCCAAAGGACAAGAAAATATAATCTACACTATGATGTAGGGCAGGGAGACGTTTTACCGCCACCACACATTCCCACACACCAGCTGTAGTGAAGTTAAATATGTTCTATAAAAGGGTTATCCTTTGGAAGCAAGGAATACACCACAGAAGTGAAAAATATGGAGTGTACATGTTTTCTGGGCCAGACTAGCTAGTTTCGGCCAATTAGGCCTCATCAGTGACCCTCAGATATTTTCAAAATTCCACAATGGAATCGATGATCCCAAAGGACAAGAAAATATAATCTACACTATGATGTAGGGCAGGGAGACGTTTTACCGCCACCACACATTCCCACACACCAGCTGTAGTGAAGTTAAATATGTTCTATAAAAGGGTTATCCTTTGGAAGCAAGGAATACACCACAGAAGTGAAAAATATGGAGTGTACATGTTTTCTGGCCAGACTAGCTAGTTTCGGCCAATGAGGCCTCATCAGTGACCCTCAGATATTTTCAAAATTCCACAATGGAATCGATGATCCCAAAGGACAAGAAAATATAATCTACACTATGTTGTATATAAAAAGTCGTATTTAGTAAGGAATGTGTACATATTACAAACACTTAAGGAGTCTGATCTGGGTCTGCACGTAAAAAAATGTGTGGTGTACATATTTGCCTTTTTATTCTTTCATTTTTCGGTTACTAAAGGTCTGAAAGGTCTGTAAGTCGTAATCAAAGTACAGAAAGGTCTGAAAGTCGTAATCAAAGTACAGAAAGGTCTGAAAGTTAATCAAAGCATTGAAAGGACAGTGAATGCGTAGCTTTTAACAGGCAAAGAATTAGAATGGAAATAAAATGAAGAAATCTGCATATTTAGTTTACACTCCTATAAATAGGTGGTGGGTCATTATTGACTATTGTAATTTTATTGAATAAAATTAAGCATCTCCTCTTTTTTTTTACCTCAGCTAAAACCAGGGCCTTTCCTTCCTCAATAAGTTTTTTTCTTTCCGTCTCACTTAATCCTGTTTGTTTTGAGTGTATGCAATCTTTCAGTTTATTATATTTATCTAATTCATCTAAAATCAATTTAAATTCATTTTCTGATATCTGCCCATCTGTCAAAGCCTTAGAAATCAAGTCTTTTATACTATTCAATTTACTATCAGCAATAGTTTTAATCTCATAATGTTTTTGTGTTTTTGTATGTAATATACGTCTCACTAACTTAACACAAACACCCAGAGATCCACACACAACAGCAGCAATTTCCAACGGTAACATAATTGGAACAGCTAAACCAACACCAGCCATAATAACACTTGAAGAAATTAACGCAGTATCAACACAATCAGTAATATTAATTCCACGTTCATAC
Organism: Lucinisca nassula; assembly: GCA_963580285.1. Lineage (NCBI taxonomy): Eukaryota > Metazoa > Mollusca > Bivalvia > Lucinida > Lucinidae > Lucinisca > Lucinisca nassula. The sequence goes on along the minus strand of CAUZLF010000060.1, from coordinate 218,855 downwards.
TTTTTGTATAATGCCTTTCTTATATCCCTCTCTTTTATTAATTGTTTTTCTATCTCTGATATCTTCTGTAATCTATAATTTTGTCCGTCTTCATTAGGTAAATCTGAATATAAATTCGGCGCTGTGGGTTGCTTCATTTTTATAGTTATTTTTTGAATTCAGTTAATAACGAGACAACAGTTTTAGACGCAGTTTTATTAGTCTCTAGACTAATAAAATTAATAACACTTCCAGCTTTAACTAAACAAGGGGTGACAAAATTAAAATGTGTACTTTTTGTTTCACTATCTAAAGCGAGGCCGCGGCACCCTTCCAAACGTTCCCCATTCACCAACACGCCAACTTTCACCTTACCAAGCGACGATACACTCGACAGGCTAATACTTTTAATATAACCATCCTTCATCATAACATAACCAACCGCTCCCTCTCTACCTCCATTTCCAAATGAAAATATTTTACCCACAGTAAGTGGGCCATTTGATTCGGCGGTTATTGTAATGAATTCACTTGTATAAACATTTTGTAATCTATTATTTAAATTTCCTAATTTTTTATGTAATTCATCAATAGGCAAATTCGCTGTTGTTGTATATTTTTTTACACCAAATATACTCATTTTTTATATATAATTTTTGAATTCAATTAATAATGAGGCAACAGTATTAACCGCAGTAAAATTAGTCAGTACACTCGTAAAAGTAATCACACTTCCAGCTTCAACTAAAAATGGTTTATCAAAATTATCATGTTTTCTTGATGCTGCATGTAAAGTAATCCCGCACCCCAAAATATTTCCATTCACCAACACATCAACCCGCACTACACCGCTTAATTTTTCACACGACAAGCCCATACCTGTAATATAACCGTCCCTCATCATAACGTAACCAGCAAATATCATTCTGCCTCCATTTCCAAATGAAAACACCTTATCTCTAATAAAATTGCCTTTTGATTCAGCATATATTGTAATGTATTCATTTGTATGAACGTTTTGTAATATATTATCAAAATTTGATATTCTGCTATGTATATCATCAACACGTAAAGTCAAATTATTCTTTACACCAAATATATTCATTTTTATACAATAATTATATAATTTCTAACACACAATTAATTGGCAATCCATTGTTGTTTATTTTTTCTCCAAGAGAATCACAAACGCTTATACTTAATTCTGAAATATCACCATGTGTCAATTGTTTATATTCCGGATTACTAAAACGTGTATGAACAATATCATCAAATGATTTATTCTCAACAGAAACAACACCAAGGATATTACTAGGAGCACCATCAAAGAAATTGCAAGCACTGTTTATCTGCTCAAGATGAACATATAGTTGTTTATAAGGTGCACAATTTAACGGTATTTCTCCCTCATATGTTTGATTTGCGTTAAATCGTCTTTTATTTCCGAGGCCTAACATCTCTTTTAATCCTTTGCTTATTTTTAAATCAACGGTCGATGTCAAAAACACTATGCCATTTGTTTCATTTACAGATAATACAATATTATTACTTTGAAATATATCTGCTATTTGTTGGAAACTGTAAAATCTTGAAGCTAAACGTATTGCTTTATCTGTTCCTTTTTGGATAGATTCATCAATTAAATTATACCAACCTATGGTATAAGTAAAACTCTTCAATCCAATTCTCTTATTTCCGCATTTATTATCAATATATTGTTGCAAGTGTATTGTTTTATTAATATCGGAAATTGTATGATACATTTTCAATTAATAAAAAATGATACCAAAAGAATTCAAGTATAATCCCAATGCATCATATAATACTAAATATTCCAAAAAGAATATTGAACTTGTAAAACAAACAATTTATGTTAACAAAGATGACCATTTTCCAGTAACGTTTCTCAACTTATTTCAAAACTATCAAAATTCAACATTACACACCAATGAACCGTGGAATACATGGCTTCATTCATCATTTGACTGGTGGCAGTGCCAATTAAATTTTGCTGTTTGGTGTGCCACTGCAGGATGTGGTGTATGTTATCAAGACCATTTGCAAAACACTTCAGGACTAACTAAAACAGTATATACATTTCATGTTTATTATTGTATTGCTCGTATTTTGAAAGAACTTAAAACACCTTTACCGACAGATGCATCATTCTGTTATTACAAAAACCCATACGACAAAGCAATATACCAAAAGTTATGCAATGAATTCGATGTTTCGCCTAGCACGGATTGGAGGCAAAAACTGGAAAGTAGTTCTAAAGGTAGTGGTCTCGGGAGTTACACACAATATTTTAAACCAGATGGAAAATACAGACAAGATCATCGAAGTGATGGGCCATTCTTTAATCCAAATGATAAAATAGAACATACAGTAGATATAAGTGAGGCATGGACAATGTTTATATTAGACAAATCAAAGGTTTCACAAAACCAGGTGTTGAACGAATTAACGAAAGCATTAGAACGCTTGTATGGGCACTATTAGGAGCACAATCCCAAACACGTGTAGAAATACTAAAAATAGGCACAGGATTTGATGCTCAAAAACAATTCTTAGCAAATGTTCAAGATGCAATTAACAGTCCAATCGATTTGCCTACTCAAATATCAAAATATCAAAATGTATTGAAATACACAAGAAGTAAAGTTGATTACACATATGGACTTGGTCTCTATATGTCTCCCAGTGATATGATATTACAAATTGGCACTATCGCTGGATATAATAATAAAATTGTAATTGCAACATCGGAGTGCTCACTTGGTTACAATAATGATGTAAATGTTAAACCTGTTGCACCTACTACACAACCTGCAACTATACAAGGCACACCAACAAAGAAATCTCTACCAGAACCTGTTGAAAAGAAACAAACTATTCAAACAAAGAAATCTCTACCAGAACCTGTTGAAAAGAAACAAGCAACACAACACGAAGACACTAAAACAGCAATAATAGTAGGAAGTATAGTAATAGGTATTATTGCGCTCAGGATTTACTAATATACTCTCTTGCAGCTGCATACAATAACCCTACAACAAGGACAACCAACGCCCAGAGATGTTCGCCAAACCAACTAATCACTTTTCCAGTAGTAGATAACAACCAAGACACAATGGCACCAATAATACCAGGTAGCGCTGCTGCTGCTTTTCCTGCTAGATTAGCTAATAGTTTACCAAGATCACTTAATTGTTTTTTTATCCAATCCTGTATACCATCTTTCGGTGGAGGTTTAGGTGCTGTAGACCCACCACCAGTAGTAGGAATAACAGCCTCAACAATAACACCAATAATCATCCCAAAAGCAGTTAAAACACTTACAATTGTAATTCCTTGTTCTCTAAATAATGTTTTAATTCTCTCACCTAAAGTTGTGTCTTCTTTTAATACTTTAGTTATTGTTTCTTTTATTCTATTTACCTGACTACGTAATTTATCTCTATTAATAGTAATTACTTCTAATCTTGAACTTTTGTCAATCTCTAAATCTCTTAATCTCCCCTTTATTCTTTTTATTTGATATTTATCGTTGTCTGATTTGGTTCGTTCTAATTTTCTCTCTTCTTTTGCTATATCTTCGTTAGTGTTACTCAGTTTTGCCAAGTTATTCGTGAGCTCTTCTTTATTAGTTGTCATTGCGTTCATAAGACCATCATATTCTGTTTTTGGCATAAATGACATTTGTGCCCCATCTTCATCAATTAATGATGTTTCTAATTCTTCTATTGTTGTTTCGGCTGCATTAGGCAAATTATCCATTTCTATTGTATCAACATTGGGCAAGTTATTTTCTACAGTTTGTAATTTTGCAATATTCTGTGGTGTTAATAATGGTTGTAGAGTTTTGTAATCTGGTAAATTCAATAAGTCTCTAATTGCTTTCGTTCCGCCTCTGCCAATTTTACCCTTTAAAGCCTCAAGGCTTAAAAAACCAACACCTCTTTTGGCAGTAATTTGAAATTTTTGATCCCCAACCACTAAATATAGTGTTTTATAATCATCACCAAGTTCAAAGTTTGAATAATCAATATATTCTGAGTCTAATCCTGTCTTTTCCTTTATAAACTTCTAATATTCTTTAACTGCATATTGTTTCTGTTCTACTTTTATCTTTGTTCTTGTATCAACATCACTGCCGGCAGTATTAATAGCATCAATTCGGTTTTGCATAGTTCTATTAAATTCATCATTATCATCTTTATCTGCATGCTGTTCATCATGGTCATCCTCTTCAAATGTAGGATTTTCATATTCCGCCATTTTTAATTATTAAATTTTTCCTTAAAAAAATGTCGACCTATGGAAACAAATTAAACCCTCACAGAAAAATAAGAGAACCACGTGGGGTAAGAGGAATCCGTCTAAGTGTAGTGATAACCAATAATCCGTCAACTATTGATCAAAATCAACAATTGTTAGTGAGATTTCCTAATCTAAGTGGTAATGATGTTATTGTTCCCGGAACAGTCAGATTAGCATTTGAAATTGAACTAAACTCTAAAGATGCAAATGCCACTATATTCCCAAACAAAGGAAGAGCAATAATAAAGAAAACAACAATTAGGATAAGCGGAAATGAAGTTATGTCAATTGATGATAGTGACATCTATCATTGTTATACTGATTTATGGAAGACTCCTACAGAACGTATAAATATGGCATACCCAGGCATTGGCAAAGAAAACATGTTGAAACTTAGAGTGGGGGCAAAAATGCAACAGCAGATAAAGAAGATCAAGCCATTGCAAAAGCATATGGAAACAGGTTTTGCATCCCACTTGATTTTGAATTATTGGAAACCCAGATGCCTTTTTATCAAACAGGTCTCGGCGATAGATTAGAATATGAACTTACATTCAATGATTACATGAAAGTTATTAATTCAGCAGATGCAACTTCAACTTATACAATCAAAAATATTTGTTTAGAATACGATATTGTTTCTGATTCTTATTTATCAAGAGAAATAAGACAGCAAGTTTATGGTAAAATGGTTATTTTGTATGACCGAATACTTAGGCATAGAAAAATAACGAAGAATAAATCTGATACACTATGGAATATTAATTTAAACGTACCTGCAAGAAGTATGAAAGCGATTCTTATGTTATTCGAAGATCCGGACAGAACTAGCACGGAAGAATATTACAATCCAGAAATCACAAAAGTGGAAATAACAATAGAAGGAATCCCAAATCAATTATACAGTCAAGGAATGAAAGCATATCAACAGTGGGATGAGATAAATAAATTCTTTGCTTTGAATTCAAAACGAAATAAAGAAACAAGTATGGTCATTAAAGATTTATATTTTACTGATACAACATTAGAAAAATATCTGACTACTAATTATGCATTATGGTTGGATTTACGCTCAACTGACGATAATACACTTCACGGTTCAGGAAGAAGAATTGAAAATGCATCAGAAGGTATAACAATACAAATTACAAAAGAAGCATGAACAGATGCGCCAATAAATGTTTATCTATTTGTAATACAGGATGCTCAAATTAATTTTGAAGATGGTAGATTTAAAGAAGCTAATTATTAATAAATTAAAATGGAACTACCTAAATATCCACACAGTGCACTTATTTGTGGTCAAACTGGTTGTGGAAAGACTGAATTTGTTTTAGATTTATTGGAATCAGAGTATGCTGGTGTGTTTCAATATATAGTAATACTTTGTCCAACCATTCAATGGAACAAGGCATACAAAAACAGAAGTTGGATTGGCGATGTTAGAAACCCAAAAACAAAAAATATTAAAATCGTAAACCCTGTAATGCCAGATGGAACAGAGAAACTTCAAGAACTGTTGCGTTTGTTTTTTAATAAGTTTGCAGGTAAACCAACCCTGTATATCATTGATGATTGCAGTGCAACAAAGGAACTAACAAAGAAAAAAGACATGTTATCCGAACTAGCATTTTCGGGTAGACACGCAGAACAATCGATATGTGTTATATCGCAGAGATACAATTCAGTTTTAAAAGATTTAAGAGAACAAACAAAATGGTTATGTATTTTCTACACAAAAGATAGAGATAGTTTTGAAAATTGTTTGAGAGAGAATGGTGTTATTCCTACATTGGAAGAACGACAAAGAATAAAGAAAGAACTAAAAAAGAAGAAACATCGCAAACTAATTTTGAAACCCGACCAGCCTACTGGGTGGTTGATTAATTAATGCTTTAGTAATGCTAAAGTAATGCTATAGTAATGCTTAAGTAATGCTTAAGTAATGCTTAAAAAATAAGCAATAAAAAAGATGCTTCTTGAAACACTAACAATTATAACAAACACTACAGTCTTATCAATAGTTGGATATGCGGTATATAATTATTTTAAAATTAAAAATAAACTATATAAAATGAACGCCGAAGAATTATTGAAAGATGTTGAGTTACCAAAACAAAATAATGAGCACAATGAAACAAAACGTGAAAGATTATCAGCCATTGTCGCTGGTGGAGGAAGCAAACAATATCTTGGTAAAGACTTACAAATGTCAGACATTGATACAATGACACCAGAACAAATAAACAAACTATTCTGTAGATACGAAGCAAGTAAGACGAAGACATTGGGTAATTCTTTTATTAACCAAAAAGATGAGCACAATGAAACAAAACGTGAAAGATTATCAGCTATTGTTGCTGGAGGTGGAAGCAAACAATATCTTGGTAAAGACTTACAAATGTCAGACATTGATACAATGACACCAGAACAAATAAACAAACTATTCTGTAGATACGAAGCAAGACTAGGAGCAAGTATGACGAAGACATTGGGTAATTCTTTTATTAACTTATATGTTTTGGGTGTATCAAAATATTTTAATGTTACTAACCCACCAAAACTAATACAAGATTTAAAGGAAGACCCTTTTATCAATCATGCTTTAACAAGTACTTGTTGTGAATTGTATTATAGATTTGGAATGTACCTTGCTCCTTTTACAGCAATGTTAACAACAGCGAGACATATTAATTTTACTGATAAAAAAAGTGAAAATATTGACTTAAAAATGATGAGTGAAATTGAAGAAAAACCTAAAATAAAAAAACCCAAAAAGAGTAGCTGCAGGTATAAAAGGTGCAGAAGCAAAAAAAAAAAAAAAAAAAAAAAATAAAGCTGAATTAAAAAGAAAAGAAATGGAAGCAATGAAAAAAGAGAACATACAATTAAAAATAATAAAAGATGATGATGAATTAAAAATAACAAAAGATGATGATGAAGTTAAAGAAGTTCAATGTGTAAATATATACAAAAATTATATACCATTATATATATCAATTGTAGTTGTTGGATTGGGATTATATATAGCTACAATTAAAACATCTAATAAACAAGTTGCACCTATTGCACCTACGATACGACAAAAAGAAATCGATCCATTTGAGTTTAAGTAATCAAAAAAAAATTCTTATAAAAATGGCAACACAAATTGATGGAAAACAAATAGTAAACATGTTATATCATGCCGGAGTGGAAACACTATTAACGGTTGGATATGCAGAATTAGGAAGAAAACTATTAAGAAGACAACCTCCAAAAGTAGATTTTAATATGGCGGATATTGGTATGTTATCTATTGATATATTACTCGCAATGGCAACACGAGATATGTTAGTTAAGCAAGGAATTATTCCAGCTGATATTATGAAGTAAAAAATGGCGAGTGCAGTGGTGATTATGCTTGGTGGAGCAGAAGTAAATGCCTTTGCTTTTTCGGGTAGTAATTATTTGTTTTCACATATGGGTAGTAATGCAGATAAAGAGAGAGAAAGACATGATAAGGCAATGGAACAATTAGAAGCAGCACAAGTAAAATGGAGTAGAGAAAGAACACAAAGATTAGATTTTCTTAATAAACAATTACAAAAAGAACATCATGCAGAACAAACATACGAAGATGTTGACCAAGCAATGAAACTATATTACTATGCTACTGGTAAAAATTTACCGGCCCCGATAGCTCAGTTGGTAGAGTGTCCGCTCCGGGGAACGGGAGGTCTGGGGTTCGACCCCGGGCCGCGACATACCAAAGTCGTTAAAAATGGTACTAGCTGCTCCTCGTTTGGCACTCAGATTTACGGGGTAGAGCTAGGACTGGTCGATCCAGTGTCAGGATAATGTGACTGGGTGTGGTATCATGTAATGTGTCTGGGACATGATACTTCAGTGAGGCAGCACTATAAATGTGAGCATTGAGCTCCCTGTCGCAACCAGACACCGTCGTGATATGACTGAAAAATTGTTGAAAGCGACGTTAAACCCGAATTCACACACACACACACACACTGGTAAAAATTTACAAGCACTGCCACCGAAGCCCACATTAAGTGATTTTTATACTCCATCAGAAGACCAGAAAAATAGAGAGATTGCAATTGTTGTTGGTGGTATGGCATTAACCGGATTTGTTGCATGGAAATTAAATTAAATAAAATACAAATATGTTCTTTATTGAGGTGCAGGTTCATCATAAACATATTCCCAAACTTTATCTGGCCTAAAAAAAGCATCCCATCCTGCAGGAAACTTTGATAATTTTCTACCCTCAAATTTATCCATTATTAATTGTTGGGCATCCGTTAAATAACATTTACCAGTATCCTTTAACATTCTTTTTTGGATATAAGATAATAGTATTCTTCCTAATATAACTTTAGCATCAGGGTCCTCTGCATCGTAAGGGCTAATAGTTTTTTTATTTCCATAAAGATGCGTTTTTCTCTTCATTTTTATAGGTAAATTATTAATTATGCTTTATTCTAAAAAATTTAGTAGTATAATTACATTTTTTTATAAATCTAAAATTTATTATATAACTAATTAAAAACAATAAGGAAAACTTCTAATTACATTTACATTTTCATTATGTATCATTCTTTTATCAAAATCATAATCATACATTTTAACTCGTTCTACAGTTTTTAAATTTCTATCTTTCTTATTTGTGGTAATTTGATTATATGTAATTGTTTCATGTGATTCATTTTCATCAGTAATTAGTTTAACTTTTTTAGCCATTGTAATTTTTTCTTCTACTTCTGCATTTAATCTAAATCCTTTACAACAACTAACTATTTTACCTGTGTCTAATTTCATAGAATAATCTTTTGTTCCTGATGATGCAAATTGTGTTATATGATTAGCATTATGTTTTGAAACAATTTCATCCGTTAAATCACCTAGTTTATTACCAAACACAGATTCTATCTTTTTACATGCTTCTGAGGAATCATCATGATAAATACATGAATCAGTATCAAAATACAATACTCTTTCTTGTAAGATATCTAATAGTTCATAAAGTTTAAGACTTGCATGAGCTGTTGTAAATAAAGCTATATAAACATTTACACTTGGATTAGGTTTAGTATATTCTTTTTTATTCTGATATTCTGTTAATACTGTATCATTATCTAATATCATAATATTTATATCTTCATATTTCTCATTAAAAACCATATTTGTTAATTGATCTGAATTATAACAATATTCCTCTTTTGTAAAAATATCTTTCATTCCAAAGTGACCCCATAAAGAGTTCAAACATATTTTAGCTATAAATCTTAAACCAGCATTATGCTTTACTTTATCAATATCTAAATCATATGATGCATTATCTATAAGATATTGTATTTTTGTTTCACAATTATTATCATTTTTACATCCAGGTTTACAATATTAAGGATTACATTTGCAGCCCGAGGCTTCTTGCTTGTACTTCATAAAAGTATCAACATATTTTTTAAATACCTTTGTGGATGTATTTTCAAAATGTTCTAACTCGTATATTTTTAATAGTTTATATACTTTTTCTATTGCTTTATTTATTTCAATAGTTGACCAAGTTCCTTTAATAGCTCTTTCTTCATCTGAATGTTTACATTTTTCATTTCTAATATTTTTACATTCTTTACAATGTTTTATAGCATGTACTTTATCATGTGATGAATCAAACTTTTCTGTTATATGATCATATTTAATTTCTTATCTAGACATACAAGTTTTACATAACCCATATATTAATTTATGAGAATTATTACATGTTTGCTGTTTATAGGGTAAAACAGGATGATATAACTTTCTTGGGGGTAATATTTTACATTTCATTATTCCAAAGTATTTATTTATTAAATACTTTTCAATGGAGACATCGATATAAGTAACAGGATGCCCTATTCGGTATTCACAATTTTTATTAACCCATGGATATAATGAACAAAAATCTACATATCTTGCTTTTAAATTAGGAAGATTATTATATAATTGTATAGTTTCAGTTCTACCACCGTAAAATGCATCTCTTTTATTAATAGGTTTTAATTCTATGTCTACCTCTGGATATTTATTTTTATCAAATTCACATTCCCAAATTGTATGAATTTTAACTTTTTCTTCTGAGAAAGTATCTTTTATAATTTGTAGTCTATTCATTGTATTAAAATATAACACTTTCATTGTTTTTCTTGATCTTATTTTACAAATTTCATCTGGATGACAACATTTAGGACAACCATGAAAATAACAACCAAAGAATTCATATATATAATGAATTTTATTTTCTTTATCATAATAATAACCATCAAATTTATATTTTTTGAATCTTTTTTTCTTTACCTCTTTTAGCATGTTGAATAACTATTTGGTCTTTCTTAGCTAAATATTCTAACCATTGAATAGCTTTGTTAGAATGAATATCTTGAAAAGTAGAACTTTTATGAATACCCAATGTGTTTTCTTCTAGCATTAATGTTTTAAATATTCTAGTACAACACTGAGCAATAGTTATAGATTGAAAAGGGTCAATATAATTATTTGTTATTTTTAAAAATAGATCTTTATATATATTACAGCCTTTAGTTAAAATTAAAACATCTAATAAACAATAATAAAATATTTCTTTATAGAATTTGAATTCTTTATCTTTAACATTATTATACCATTTATCAAATAATTCTTTATTTTTAATTGTCATAGTATTATATCCATAATATTATTTTGCTGGATAAACACCTTTATAGTTTTGATTGTCTGTTGTATTAAAATAATGAGGAAAGTAACCTTTGTTGCCATTAAAATCAAATGTTTTGGGAAAAGCAGCTAATCCACACAACATAAAATTAATAGAATCTATAAATCTTAAATTTATTCCTTTAACATTAATTGATGTTATTTTTAATCCTGAAGAAATATAACTATGTTCTATTTTTTTTTTTTACTATCCATCCAAGGATTGGCTGCATATCATAACCTTTTCCATAATGAGAAATAAATGTATAGTTTTAAAATTATCTCTTATAAAATATTTACAAAAATTATTAGCAACATCTTCAGATTCACATTCTATTTTTTCCATTGCATTAAAACTATCATCTATATCCAATTTTGATAAGTCTATATCATTAACATTAAAATCACATTTAAATATTTTTAAGTATTTTTTTTCTAAAACAGTAAATATATTCTAAATCATAAGCTATACAAAAATTCATAATATGAATACCTGTTTCTTGATTAGCTTCAAAATCAAAATATATATATTTATTATCTTTAACTTCCTTTGGTAATAAAGGTTTCATATAACAGAGATGTTCAGTACCTTTCATATATTTTTCATAACATATAAAACAAGTGATTTCATCACATATATGATTTTTACCTGTATATGTTTCATTACATTTATCACAAGTGCATTGTTTTCTGATAGTTGTTACTGTATTATTACATGTGTGCTGTTCAGTGAATCCAATTAAACATTTTTTACAAAATCTATGTTTAGCTAAAAATCCTGTTATATTTGTAACAACATCAAAATGATAATCATGATAATATAAATATAATTGATTATCAAATTTTTCATTACCGCTATATAAAATATTTTCAATATTATTCGATGTAAAAACAATTATTCTAACATTAAGATAATTTTCAAAAATCTTTAAATCATCTAAATCGTTGCCTTCTTCTTTTATTTCTACTTTTGATTTTTTTATGTAAATTTAATGCTAATCTTTTTTGTAATGGTCTTCCTTCTTTAATATGTTTTAATTGAGATTCTGTAAAATCTATTAATAAGTTGTTAGAAGCTAAAGCAGTAACAATTGCTCTTGCTAAACAAATTGTATCATTATTTTTAATTTGAATTATACTTCTTTTATTTATTTTATCTAATATTTTAAAGCATCTTTTCCTTTACCTTTTTTATTAGGAATAATAGAAACTTCAAAAATAACATCTTCTAAATTTAATTCTTCCGCGCTGTTTAACAATCTTTCCATTCTGTTAAAAAAGAATTCTTTAACAGTACCATATGTTCTTATAGGCCATTTATCATGTTTTGTATAAATAATTTCATGTATAGGAACTATTCTAATTCTCCCATTTGGAAAGTCTTTAATAGAATTATCAATCATATTACTAAATGCATTCATGAACACTTCTTTTTGTGGATCTAGTATTTTTATCTTATACTTAAAGACTTTAATAGTAGTATTATGTTTTTTTTTTGTTTTTTTTTAATAAGATAACATAATATTTTTTACCTGATACAGAACTAAGAGATTCTCTATCGGGTACTTTTTTTACTTGCATTTTTAAAGAAACAATTTTGATTATATTAAAAATGGAGCATCCAAAAATTTATTGTTTACGTTGTAAAAAGCATACTGAAAATGATTCAGTGAAACAAGTAACAACAACTAATAATAGACAAATGTTAAAAGGTATATGTTCTGAGTGTGGATCTAACAAAAATAGATTTATATCCAAAATAACAAATAAATTAGCAGATGAATTACATCATAGAGTTATAAAATCTTTTCCTAAAAGACGTGTTTATGTCGATTCAATAGATCAAACATGGGCAGTTGATTTGATAGATATGCAACAATATTCAAAACAAAATAAACACTATAAATATTTATTAGCAGTTATAGATGTTTTTAGTAAATATGGTTGGTTAATTCCTTTAAAAAATAAAACAGGGGTAACAGTAAGTGAGGCGTTTAAAACATTATTTAAAGAAAGAAAACCGATGTATATTTGGTCGGATAAAGGATCTGAATTTTATAATCGACGAGTAAAAGAATTGTTAAAAGATAATAAAATAGAGTTAAATTCAACTGAGAATGAAGAAAAATCCAGTGTAGTAGAACGCTGGATAGGAACAATGAAACAACATATGTATAAATATTTTACTGCAAATGAAACTACTAAAAATTATGATATATTAGATAAATTAGTTGAAAATTATAATAATACAGTACATTCTTCTATTAAAATGACACCTGTTGAAGCGAGTAAAGTAGAAAATGAATTAACAGTGTATAAAAATTTATATCCTGAAAATGATGAGAAAATTAAAAAACCTAAATTCAAAGTTGGGGATAGAGTAAGAATAGCAAAAAAGAAAGGTAAATTTGAAAAGGGTTATACAACTCGTTGGACAAGAGAAATATTTGTAATTGAAAAAGTTTTAAATACAAATTCTGCTACTTATAAAATAAATGATTTAAAAGGCGAAGAAATCAAAGGTAGTTTTTATGAACAGGAATTGCAGATTACAGAGTTTTAGATCTTTTTCATTTTTATCATTTTTTTCGAGGGGCCCCTAAAGTGGGTGTTTTTTTCATTTCACCACCCCCAGATTGTTGTCCCGGAGTCCGCGGACTCCGGGTGATTTTTTACATTTTCAGATTTTTTCACTTTTGTTTATTTTTACACTTTTTTACATTTTCACTTTTTTACATTTTTACATTTTTTCACAGACGGACTCTCTCTCTTTTTTATGTGGGGGGAAGGAGATAGATTTTTTTAGGGTGGTCTGAAGAAGCTATTTTTTTAGGGTGGTCTGGAGAAGCTAAAAAAAATATTTTTTTTGGGGGGGGGGGGGGTATACCCGTGGGATATTGTGTCACGTCACCGAAGGATCCCGGCGGGCACACGTCGCTAGTGTAACGTCAAATCAACGTCGGTGCAACGTCGTGACGTTGCACCGACGGTGATCTGACGTTACACGAAACTCATGACGTCGCAACAACGTTTAATCGACGTCACAAGTACGTCATGTGCCCGCTGGGCAGGTTTTCTTGTGATGTCACTCAAATAACAGATATTCTCATTTTTCGGACGGTCATTACGGAAGCATGCCAGTATATGACATGTTGACACTTCTTCAACCAAAAATGATTTTTTTTTCTTATAACAAATTCGATATCTTTCGCGTTCCTGCTATAGGGACACATATCCCTTAGTGGATTGTTAGAGCCGCATGGTGGGCGGAAATAGGAAGACGGTATACCAATATAGGCCCCATTTTTCCTATATAAAATTGGGGCTTACGGTGGCAATATTATAAAGGCATGTTTTGGTGATGTGTTCCGGTGAAGCTAATGCAGTTTGAGATGAAACAAGATGTGAGTCAACCATACTTTCTTGCCCAACTGTAGCATATATATCCGAATTGTAGGTCGGTGTTCGAAGAAACGATGACATTAACCAGTTTGTTCTTTGCATTAAGGTCGATCTTGTGTAGAACTGCACCACCTATATAAGCGTTTGTATTAATGTCAAGTTGTTTTGCCGCCTTGGGAAAATCTGTGAGCGGTGTAGACCCTGACCAGACTGCCCGCCTTGGCGCCGTCCGATCTGCGTCTATACAGTTCGCACATCCCTATGTAAGATAAAAGCCTTCCTTAATCGGGATATTAGCAATTGGTGCAGCTGAATATGGTCATACTTTGCATAAGATAGGCGACGTCTGATCGTGGTCCTCACCGTTTGCTCGAAAATGTAACATATCTTGATGACAAAAGACACAAGACTTTAATCTGTTCATTTATACATATGCGCGGTGTCGGATCGTTTTTATCGGTCTTCCTTTTTCTTGTGTCGAGCTTTGCAGTGAAAATTGTCTGTCGGTCCTTGCTCTTTAATTGTGCGCTCAGGCTATGAAGAAGCGACAGCCCAGCACGCGCATGGCGTAATTGCGGCGTCACTTAGACGTCGTTTCAACACCTGGACGTTTATGTGACGTCACACCTACGTCGATGCGGCGTCGTGGTGTTGCACGGACGTTGACTCGACGTCCCCCTACCGACGTGTGTCTTCTGGAAGGAATTTATTTATTTAATTATTTCACCGCACAGACTTCTGTCAGGAAATATGATAAGATAGTACGTTCCGACACTGTGATAGAAGCCTCCGTGGTCGAGTGGTTACGCTACTCGCCTTGTAAACCAGGGATCGCACGTTCGATCCCGGGCTTCTCCAGACTTTCGGATGAGTCTTTAAACCGAGGTCCCGTCTCCGTATGACCTTAGCTGTTGGTGGGACGTAAAACTGAAACACTCACTCACTCACGCACTCCGACACTGTGATAATATTTGTTCCAAGCTACTAATCCCAGCGCCCGGACGCCCGGGATTTAGTCCCAGCTATTATGGTTTGATTCATGTTCATTGTATACTTACAGCACGTTCTTCTTATTGTTATTCCTGTTTTTTATTATTTTGTACTTTATCAATCATATCTTGGATTTGCCAGGTGTTTCGGCGGGGGTAGATAAGCGGCGCTACGGAGCAGTCCTTGGAGATTGACACAAATAATTCAATATTAAATTAAGATGAATACATCAGTTGATCAATGGCGTATCTCCATAGGTCTGTTTTATGGCGTTTTATCTAAAGGCTGCTCCGAACACGTAAAATTTTCAAATCTTTTTATTTTACTTATATTACTTACTAAATTCCTTAACACCGTTCACATTAATCTACGACACTGTTTCAAGACAGTTAAGGAAGGTATCCTGAATTGTCATTTCAGCTTCATCATTCTTACATTATTAATTCTGGCTTTTGACATAGAGTTAAACCCAGGTCCCTCTAATATTAATGCTGATCTTTCTATCTTACACCTCAACATTCGCAGTATTCGGACCAAAACTGAATGCATAAAAGACCATTTTCTTGACTTCAATATCCTGTGTTTGTCTGAAACGCATTTAGATAACCAGATATCCAATTCAGAGCATTTCTTTCCGAATCATACGATGATTCCTATAGGAAGGACAGAACAAACCATGGTGGTGGATTGTTGATATACCTTAATAAGGAACTCGTTCATACTCGAAGACAGAACCTAGAAATATACTCTGCGGAATCTTTGTGGGTTGAGCTAAAAGTTAAACATGATCTATATTTATTAGGCCTATTTTATAGCCCCAAAACAGCAGATGCAACATTTTTCTACTATTTAAATGCAAATATTGAAAAGGTCTACGAGTTTTCTAAAAACCTGATAATAGTTGGTGACCTCAACGAAGATTTATTAAACCAAAATTATCATAATCTTGAAGATGTCCTCTTACTAAATTCACTACAAAATACCAAAAAAGACTGTACAAGGTTGGAAGCAATACTTGATCCTATAATAATTCCAGACGATATGTGCTTTATAGTTTCGGGTACTGTTTCGACTCCATCACGTATAAGCGACCATAAAGCTACATACATTAACATTCCGTTCTTATATTCCTGTGAAAAATCATATGAAAGGTTAGTTTGGAATTATAAAAGGGCAAACTTTGAACGTCTGAGTCAGTTTATATCAAATCATGATTGGATGTGCTTAAATGAGGGAACAGTTCACGAAGCATTTGTCAATTTTACAGATATTTTTCTGAATTTTGTCTGAAATTGTGTCCCCTCCAAATTTATCACTGTTAGACCAAATGATAAGCCTTGTTTCGATTCTGAAATCCGTCACCATTTACGTATACGAGACAAACTTAAGAAAGGGGCTCTTAAATCAGGCACCCAAAACAACTGGAAAAAAATACAAAAAAAGCAAGAAACAAGGTTAACAACTTAAAAAAACATGCAAAAGAAAAATTTTATAATGACTTAGAGATTTCTATTTCAGATTTTCAAAACAATGATAAGAAAAAGTTTTGGCAGGTAATACGCCATTTCGTTAAAAGCAACAATACTTCCGGTACTATTCCCCCACTGGTTAATTCTTCATTGGACCAGCCAACAACATACTGTTTTTCTGACGAGGAGAAAGTAGAATGTTTAAATAATTTTTTCACCTCAGTTAGTAATATAGATGATAGTAACACCGTGCTTCCACCATTTGAAGCAAAGACCCAAAATAAGCTTGCCTCTATTTCGTGCTCCGACAACGAAATAGAAACCCTTATTAAGTTATTAAACCCAAATAAAGCAACAGGACCTGACGCTATTAGCAATAGAATGCTGAAGGCGGTTGCCAAAGAGATAGCGGTTCCACTTTGTATTCTTTTTAATAGGTCCTTTAGAGAAGGCATTTTTGCTTCATCGTTGAAAGAATCCAATGTGCTACCTCTGTTTAAGAAAGGTGATAAATCTCTTCCTGCTAACTATAGACCTATTTCTCTTCTCTGCAATATTGGCAAACTACAGGAACGTATTGTCTTTAAGAATATCTATAATCACTTGCATGAAAATCATCTCTTATACAAATACCAGTCAGGTTTTCTCCCTAACCACTCAACTACCTTCCAATTGATAGACATTTATCATCATGTTTACCAAACGTTTGACAATGGGCAATTCTCCTGTATGGTCTTTTGCGACGTGTCAAAGGCTTTTGACCGAGTTTGGCACAGAGGCCTATTGTTTAAACTAAGACAACACGGAATTTCTGGCCTTCTACTTAAATGGATTTCTGATTATCTTAATAATCGATCACAGAGAGTGGTGATCAGGTCTTGCACGTCTTCAGCCAAGAATGTCAATGCCGGAGTGCCTCAAGGGTCAGTGCTTGGCCCACTCCTTTTTCTAATTTACGTAAACGATATAGCTGATTCTTTACTTAGTTTGACTAGATTATTTGCAGACGACAGCTCTTTGTATTATTCAGCCTCTACAGTCAGTGATCTAGAAGGAATTATAAACCACGATCTATTATGTCTCTCCTCCTGGGCCAAACAGTGGCTGATTAACTTCAATCCTTCAAAAACTGAAGCTATTCTGTTTACTCTTAAAAAGACATACAACCTTCCACAAATTGTTTTCGATGGAATTCAAATTAACTTTGTAACAGATCACAAACACCTTGGTTTAACGTTTAACAACATTGGAAAATGGCACACACATAGAAAACATAGTTGCTAGTGCATCCAAAATTATTGGCATTATGAGAAAACTAAAATTTTCATTCCATAGGCCAGCTCTTAATCAAATTTATATGGCTTATGTTCTTCCAATCTTAGAATACTCGTCTGTAGTATGGGATAACTGTACAGTTCTCGAAGCAAACACCCTAGAAAAACTTCAGAATGAAGCTGCTAGGATAGTAACAGGCTTGACAAGATCAGTCTCCTTAGAAAATCTTTATCATGAGTGCGGCTGGGTTCCCCTTAGATTGAGACGACAGGAACAAAAAATGTCATTTATGTACAAAGCGGTCAATGGTCATACCCCAGATTATATTTCCGAACTAATACCGTCTTTTGTCAGAGAAACAACAAACTATCCTTTTAGAAACCAAAACAACCTAGCTGTTCCCTTTACTCGCACTGAAATTTCGCGAAAATCCTGTATCCCATCTTCAGCTTCCCTCTGGAACTCTCTTGATGACAACATCCGGTCTGCAAGCAGCTTATCACAATTTAAAAACCACCTAAAACACCTTCGACCAAACACCAATGATGTAGTACCGCCTTTCTATCTCACCGGAGATAGATATAATTCCGTTATGCATGCCAGAATACGAAATAAGTGCAGTAATCTCAAAAATGATTTATTTAACAATCATCTCTGCCCCACACCTATATGTGACTGCAATCGTGGAACTGAGGGCGCCGAGCATTTCTTCTTTAAATGTTCATTTTACCAAGAAAAGCGCATTGACCTATTTCACGCAACACGGCGGTTCCATCCACTAACAAACTTATTTATGGCAATCCGAACCTGTCAAATAATGATAACACCTGTATTTTTATAGCTGTTCAGAATTACATCAAATCAACCAGAAGATTCACTGCCGACTTTCCCCAAACTGAAAGCTAACGTATACAATCGTTTTAAAGGGAATTATGCCTTTGGAGCTTTACCTTCACGCTGAGGCACCTGGCAAACCAAATTTATTCACACACACACACACACACACACACACACACACACACACACACACACACACACACTTATTTATGTTATCTACTTTTCTTACTATTTATTTAGCTGTTGTATACGTTTGTTACAGGTCACCTTTTTTGAATGTTGCATTGTTTGTCACTGTCACGTGAATTTAAATTTTAGATGTGATATTGTAGGGGAAGGGTCGTAACTGATGTTGGTAGAACTCGTGACCCAACCCCTTTGCTTTGTTTATATGCAATTAAATACTATTAGACTGTGGTTGGTGATTATCAAGGAAAGCTAAGATTTCAAGTAGTTTACCTCTTAAACTATTAATGTTTATACTGCAAAGTTTCAAACCTTTTACAAAATTCGGCTTTCTCATGTCAATAGTCGGAGATTTAACTCCGTTTTCCTTTGACAGAGGTTCAAATTTCTTTCTTTCTTCCAGTTCTATAGGTTCGCTGAAGAACGAGTCCGAAAAATTAAAAATCGCGCACTTCGGGCATATCCATGAACAACTCGAGTTTACCAGTTTGCCATACTCGGCATCTGAAAGGAAAGCGCAATCCGTGTGAATCCACATTTCACACTGGTCACACTGAACGGCCTTCTGTTCATTCAGAACATCACCGCCGCATAGGCCACAGTCTGTTTTGCAATCTTTGCAATACCAAGTTCCAATTCCAATTTCCAACTCTAGCAATTGGTTTTCATCCAATTCAGAACACGAGGAATGAAAACGCTTTTCACAGTCCCCACATTCTACCCATATCAGATTCATATCTTTCCAAACATGACTTAGACATGAACACTCGGACAACTCGTTGTTCTTTACTAAGGCATTTTGGCACCCTACGCACTGAAAACTTCCTCGTGCCCAGCCATGTAAAATATGAAAACACTACCCTCAGAAATTTCCAAACTTACAGTCATTTCTAAAACTTCCATTCGCCTGTCCTGCTTAGATATTCACTGGTGACGTCATCGGTAGCGTTCACAAGTCTACCACTACGGTGCTCGTCAGCCAAATTACCCGAACACGTTTAAATATGAAGAAACAGTATTACCGTTAACTGCACACAATTCCTCATAAATGTCATGCTTCGTCTTCTTTAAAAAGACGATTTGTGAAGAAAAATCGCTAACACTGACCACTCCAATGTTATTTACCCTTGAGATTACATATACTAGCCTGGAGTTGGTAACTCAAAGCTCTCTTATGGCTTATAGTCGGGGATTTGAAATTCGTAGCACGCGTATTTAAGGAGTTTAATGCACCTTACTTTCTCACACTTAACTATGATACGAATTTATGTAGAGGTCTCTCAGCATCTTGAAAATTGAGTTAGAAAATCAAAAAAGTGGGGAAAAAGACATAAAAGAGGGAGATAAATGTGCCTACCCTCTTTTCTCATTTAAGCATCCAAACAATTCCAAACGACATCTCCTCTGAAACTACAAGGCCAGTTGGAACCAAATTATATGTGAAGCCGCCATGGGGTGGAAGAACAAACATTTATTCTAAATATCTGGGTCACATGACCAAAATGTCCGCCATGCCCATATATGGTAAAAACCTTGGAAAGTCGCCTTCTCAGGAACCAATCGACCGATGACCTTGAAACTTGGTATACAATATATGGGACCCGGGTCCTATCGAATTTGTTCAAGTGATGACATTTCGTTGACCTTGACCTTTCTTACATCAAGCTCACATTAGGTCACTTAGGATTTTGTATGGAAACGACTGTTACATGTGGGTTTACGGCGTCCCGCAAACCCCCATGCTGACAAGACAACCGAGCGTGATCTCTGACAGGTGTACGGGCAGCTGTGGGGTAAGGCACAAGAAAGATATTAGATGAGTGACATGAATTATTTACAGTATCTACATACAACACTTACTAACACAAAACATCACAATTTGTTGCTTCTGTAGCCAACTCACGACGTCCGCTCCGAAGGCAAAACAATGTTCTGTGCTCGGAACGGGTGACGTGCATACCTACAGAAGCAAACAACAAAAACAACAACAAAAACAAAAAAAGAAACAACACAAGACGCGACTGGCCAGTTTATAACTTAGGGTGAATCCCCCTCTCGCGTGAATTTTCCTCTCGCGAACTAGTACAAACTAGTCTATCGACATAGTTGCCGATCACAGGTTTAGCGATCACAGGTTTGCCGATCACAGGTTTAGCGATCACAGGTTTGCCGATCACAGGTTTAGCGATCGTCCGAATCACCTGCAGGTTATTAAGTTGAGCTCTTCCATGGTCTCACATTTGTTTTCAATGGACATTGGTATACGCAGATTATGGTGGTCTGTCCGCCCGTGCTGGACCCTAACCCCCAGCGTCGTACCAGTACCTGCTGCTATATCGCAGGGAGCAGCAGGTCACCACACATTGTTGTGCCTTTCAATATACTTTCTATTTCCCGACACAATGTTGTAGGTACACGTTACAACTTGACCTGCTGCTCAAGTGTTCGTTTTTCTCAGGGTTTATATATCTATGAATACTACCAGAAAATCATGCCTACTTATATTACCTTGCTTAAATCGTGGCGAGGTGGAGATACCGTCCACAAATAAAGCTAGATAGCAAAAATCGAGTAGATAATGGATTTGCGTTCAAATAGTATATTTCCCAAAGGAAAAATTGATGAAACGACCCTATAAATCAATGCCATGACTCCTGTCAAAACGAACACCCACACAACACGTGACGGGAATGAAAATTATATATGGCACAATTTGGCGGTTGGCGATTTTTAGGCAAATTCTATAGAACTCAGCCTTATAGCGGCCCCCTGTATTGTAAAAACAGATCTCTATAAACCACTCATGCATACATCGTATGATATGTGCATGACTTGTTCATGGAGCAGCACAGTTTGCGTACCATATTGAGAACTTTTGCTGTTTGCATATAAGACAAGGGCTTGTGGTCTGTCTCAAGCAAGAATTCTACTCCGTAAAGATACTTGCGAAATTTCTCAACACCCCAGATAATAGCCAAACATTCCTTCTCTATTACAGAATAGTTTTTCTCACGAGGCAAAAGTTTCTTGCTGGCATAAGCAATGGGAAGTCGTCCTTCCCCTTCAAATTCTTGGAGCAAAACGGCTCCTATACCAACATCAGAAGCGTCCGTCCGGAGTATGAATGGATTCCCATCATGAAAGATAGGAAGACGAAGAATAGGACTAGACGTGAGTCTATTCTTCAGGGTCTGGAAAGCCTTTTCATGATGGTCCTGCCAGTCTGTGATCTTGTTTGGTCTACTTTTCTTAGTTAAATCTGTCAAAGGGGAAGCAATAGATGAGAAATTTGGAATGAAACGGCGGTAGAAACCAGCCAACCCCAGAAATGACTTTATTTGTCTCTTAGTAGAAGGTCGAGGAGCATCCTTTATAGCTTGTATCTTGTCTTCTTGCGGTCTAACTGACTGAGCAGCTACACTATGACCAAGACATTCGATACTGCTATACCCAATCATACACTTGGAAGGTTTTGCCGTCAACTTGGCTGTCCTAAGTCTATCCAAAACTTCACGTAATGACGTCAAGTGGTCTTTCCAAGTTTCGGTAAAGATCCACATATCATCGACGAAGCTATCAACGTTAGAAAGTTCGGACAGAATCATTCTCATCAACCTGCAAAATGTTGCTCCTGAGTTTACCAAACCGAAGGGCATAGTTTTGAATTGAAACAAGCCTTTGGGGGTTTCGAACGCAGTTAGGGGTTTTGCCTTAGACGTCATTTTTACCTGCCAATAACCTTTTGACAAATCTAATTTGCTAAAGTATTTGTGCCCCGACATTCTATTTATAACCTCCTCCATATTTGGCATTGGTTCTGCATCGAACTCCGTCACTTTATTAAGTTTACGGAAGTCAATGCAGAACCGCACCGAACCATCTTTTTAGGGACAAGTACTACAGGGGATGAGTATGGAGATATTGATGGCTCAATAACTCCTAAATCTAACATATCTTGAATTTCCTTTTCCATTACATCCCGTACTTTATATGGTATGGCATAACCTTTTGACCTCACTGGTTCCGACGTCAGCAACTTTATGTCGTGTTCTATTTGGTCAGTTCGTCCTGATACACTGGACAGTACGTCCGGGTATTCTTTTATCAACGTCTCTATTTCTTTACGCTGATCCTGCGTTAACATTTCTGAAATATTGACGTCCTTAAACGTCTTTGGTTGCTTTGCAGTAGGAAAAGCGCAATCTTCCAATGAGAATTCGTCAACGTCATCATTTTCAGTTGACGGAATGGACTCTACAGAAAGCAAGCAATGTGACGTCACATTCTGACGTTCCACATATTGCTTCAGTATGTTAGCGCGATATATGTTAACATTTCCATTGACGTCAATCTTATAATCCATTCTGTTCACTACCTCAACCACTTCATAAGGACCTTTCCATTGAAGCAATAATTTATTACTGTCTGTCGGTAGTAACAACAGCACTTTATCGCCGACGTCAAATTTACGCGACCTCGCGCCTTTATCATAATAAGCTTTCTGCTAAATCTGAACCTTCTTTAAATTATCACGCGCTAATTTGCATGTCTGCTCTAACCGTTCCCTAAGCTCAATAACGTATTGATACGTCGAAAGAACTTGCTCATCGCGTACCTCTTCAGCCCATAATTCTCTTAATATTGCCATTGGACCTCTGACGTTACGTCCATATAACAACTCAAAAGGGGAGTATCCTAAAGACTCTTGTGGGACTTCCCTAACCGCAAATAATAAAGCTGGAAGATATTTATCCCAATCTTTTGGACGTTCAGCACACATGCGACGTAACATCTGCTTTAACGTAGCGTGGAAACGCTCTATCAAGCCGTTGCAAATTGGGTGTCTCGGACTACACGTTAACTGTTGAAGAGAAAGAAGTCTGCTGACTTCCTTCATTACCTCAGCAGTAAACTGTGATCCACAATCAGTCAACATTTCATCAGGAATGCCAACCCTACTAAACATTTCAATAAGCGCTTCCGCGACACGTTCCGTATCAATACTCGGTAAAGCTATCGCCTCTGGATACCTTGTCGCATAATCTATCATGGTTAAAATATACTGAGATTTCCTATCAGATCGAGGTTCAATTGGACCAACTATGTCCACTGCCATCCTCTTAAATGGCCTATCAATCAATGGCATTTTTCCTAGAGGTACTTTAGTGACCCGACCTTTCTGAATAGTTCTCTGACAAATATCACAAGATTTACAAAATCTAGCGACATCACCGCAAATACCGGGCCAGTAAAACTCAGTTACAACTCTATCCAATGTCTTCCTAATACCCATATGTCCAGACATAAGCGTTTCATAGCCCGTTTCAACACCTTTCCTCGGAAACTTTGAGGGACCACAAGTTGGAAAGAGACTTTGTTATCCTTGGTGAACTCCCTATATGCGAAACCCTTTTTCTCAATAAACCTAGTTTCACCTCGGTTTAAACCACGACTCACAGTCTTGTTCCCAGATACAACCCTTTTCCTGATGTTTCCAAAGTTGGATCATCAACCTGAGCTTGCTTGAAAGCCTCCTTGTCATCGTTGATGATCTGATCGGGAACCTTAAGTTTTCTGTAAGGCTTCTCATCCTGCCTAGTTTGAGACCTAGTTACAGCCGCAGCTGAGAAATGAGACATATCAGGAAGTTTTGATCCATCAATGTTACCGTTAACCAAATCGTACAACGTATCATCCATACACAAAGCTTCAGTTTTCCCAGTGAAAAAAGGACAATCAATGTCAATCATTGCCAAAGGATACCTTTGTGTGGATTCATCAATCAACGTAACATTTGATTCCTTCCCTATTAACTGACTATCCGAAACCAAACTTCTCCGAACGACACAGCCTGTACACCCAGTATCTCTTAATACAACCACCTTTTTATTATTAACCAATCCTTGTGCCGTCGGTAACCTTGCCTTTAAGAAGTAACAGACACCTTCCCTAGTTTCCTTACTACACTCCTCCCTATCCGAAATCAAAGGATCACCAACCTTATTTTCAAAAATACTTCCAATCTCATCACCTTTCCTAGTTACTTCCGTTTGACAAAAACTAACTTGGTGTGCTGCGCCACGTGGCGTGCTATTATTTTTACCGCGTCCGCGAAAAGACCCTCTAAAATTACCACGACCACGTGAATAACCACGACCTACATTCTGCATATTCTCATTCTTAACCTGAGAACCTTGAGTCTCTACGCGCGTGTTAAAATTTTCCTTAACACCGCTATCCCCAACTCCCGTTGCTCCTACCTCTGCGCTATACAATTGTTTCCTGTCGGGGTTCTTCAAACATTTAATTGTTAAATGCCCCTTACCGCATATGCTACACTTGATATCCGGTCTACCACTCGGTTTGTTCGAGTCAACTTTGTCCTGTTTACCCTGCGCTGCGCCTCTATTATCGCGTTGCCCCTTATTAATGCAACTATATACGCCCCCGCGCGCTTCTGCAAACAAATCTGCCTCCCTAGCCATTTCATCTAAATTACCAAACTGTTTTGGCTTCAGGTGTACATACAGTTCTCTATTACATGACTCCAGGAACTGATCCCTTGCCATGAAATCACAGACAGCCGGAAAATTTTTTTCTATCTTTGCCATATTAAGCCATTTTTCTAAATAACTTCTCAGTCTACTACTGAACTGTATGAACGTTTCTGATTTCTCGGGCCTACTATAACGAAACTGCTTCCTAAATCCGCGCTCTGTCATGTCAAAATTCTTTAATAAAGCGTCCTTTAACTTTTCATAATCCGCCGCATCCTCGTTTGACAACCTGTCATATACATCAAGTGCGCGCCCTTTGAGCAATGCACTTAAAAACGCGGCCCAAAAACTCTTATCCCATTTATTAGCCGTAGCATATTTCTCAAACCTAGATAAATAACTATCCATTTTATCTTTACCCTCTTCAAAATAAGGTAACTTAGGATCCCGGGCATGCGCCACCTTCTCAGCTTTTTGCTTTTCAAATTCTAGCTCGAGCTTCGTTCTCTGCATTTCTAATTGATTCCTTAATTCTTGGTGCTGTAGCTCAAACCCATGTTTTATTTGTTCTAAATGGGCCTCACTAATCTCTTTTGCCTCCCTTTCACTCTTAATGCGTGCCATTTTAAGTTCCTTATTAACATTCAACATAGCTAGTTCATGTGCCCTTTCCTTTTCCTTTTCTTCTAACTTAGCTAGTTCATGTACCCTTTCCTTTTCTTTTTCAGCCCTTTCCTTTTCCTTTTCCTCAGACCTTAACCTTTCTAAATCCCTTTGCTCTTGCCTTTCTGCCCGCTCAATATCTTGCTGCTCCTTAACAAAACCTTGTAACTCCTTCCCCACATAACCTAAGTCCTTCCCCATTTGCATTAAACGCTCCATTATTGATAACGTAAATCTCACGTTACTATCAAAACCACTATAAACTGATCAGTTATGATCAGTGATGATTGAATAGGCTTAACTAAAACGTTAAGATATGTGTTATACGCGTTAATCTAACTAAAACGTTAGTTATTAAACCACACGCGATTTGAAATGTAAAATGCTTTCAGCAAAGTATGACGTTGCGCACTGGTAGTCTAATATGACGTCATAAACTGACGACGTTTACAGTAAAATGCTACAATCCGAAGTTTCATCACATTACAAAACTCCGATCATAACAAGTCACCATTAATGTTTCTATTACGCCATACCTAACCTCAAGCCACAGCGTAAATATTAACGCTACCGTTATGTCAACGTCAGTAAATTGTTAACGTCACTACGTCAGAACCATGTGTGGGTAAGATCAATTAGTAACTCCAGTTTAACTTAGTAGAATGTCAGGTAACACAATTAAGTGGGGTCTACTTAAATTTTTCGTTACCAAGAAAAAGTGGGGTTTGCCTTGCCTTCCTGCTCAGAAATTATCAACTTGTCAGTATCCATTTAGTTGAATACATGGGTTTCGCACTTCATCAACGCAGGAAGGAAGATTCAAGTTAATTTCTAAATGTGGCTGTCAATACATTTTTTTTTAATTGATGTTTCAGAGTATCAATGTGCTGTTCCACAGCCGGGAACACCAGCCAGAGATCAAATCCCACTTCTGACACAAAATGTTACATGTGGGTTTACGGCGTCCCGCAAACCCCCATGCTAACAAGACAACCGAGCGTGATCTCTGACAGGTGTACGGGCGGCTGTGGGGTAAGGCACAAGAAAGATATTAGATGAGTGACATGAATTATTTACAGTATCTACATACAACACTTACTAACACAAAACATCACAATTTGTTGCTTCTGTAGCCAACTCACGACGTCCGCTCCGAAGGCAAAACAATGTTCTGTGCTCGGAACGGGTGACTTGAATACCTACAGAAGCAAACAACAAAAACAACAACAAAAACAAAAAAAGAAACAACACAAGACGCGACTGGCCAGTTTATAACTTAGGGTGAATCCCCCTCTCGCGTGAATTTTCCTCTCGCGAACTAGTACAAACTAGTCTATCGACATAGTTGCCGATCACAGGTTTAGCGATCACAGGTTTGCCGATCACAGGTTTAGCGATCACAGGTTTGCCGATCACAGGTTTAGCGATCGTCCGAATCACCTGCAGGTTATTTAGTTGAGCTCTTCCATGGTCTCACATTTGTTTTCAATGGACATTGGTATACGCAGATTATGGTGGTCTGTCCGCCCTCGCTGGACCCTAACCCCCCAGCGTCGTACCAGTACCTGCTGCTATATAGCAGGGAGCAGCAGGTCACCACACATTGTTGTGCCTTTCAATATACTTTCTATTTCCCGACACAATGTTGTAGGTACACGTTACAACTTGACCTGCTGCTCAAGTGTTCGTTCGTTTTTCTCAGGGTTTATATATCTATGAATACTACCAGAAAATCATGCCTACTCATATTACCTTGCTTAAATCGTGGCGAGGTGGAGATACCGTCCACAAATAAAGCTAGATAGCAAAAATCGAGTAGATAATGGATTTGCGTTCAAATAGTATATTTCCCATAGGAAAAATTGATGAAACGACCCTATAAATCAATGCCATGACTCCTGTCAAAACGAACACCCACACAACACGTGACGGGAATGAAAATTATATATGGCACAATTTGGCGGTTGGCGATTTTTAGGCAAATTCTATAGAACTCAGCCTTATAGCGGCCCCCTGTATTGTAAAAACAGATCTCTATAAACCACTCATGCATACATCGTATGATATGTGCATGACTTGTTCATGGAGCAGCACAGTTTACGTACCATATTTCACCTAAAATATTTCACTCGCACCGCCCTACCATATATCTACTAAAATAATTTAGATGTGCATAAGCATCAGAGAGGTTTCCTATTCCATCTCGTAACAACGACAGGGTTTTCTGGTTCTGTTGCAGCTTATGACATCATATTTGATATTTGCAATCAGCTTAATGATCCTGGGGCCATAAGATTAAATAGTTTTTAATTTGTCTAAAACTAATGGGCTAACTGATACCAAATTACATATACTGCATCAGTGTGGTCGAGAAATCCAAGTTTGTTAGAGGGATCTGTGTGATCGTCACACCAATAAACGGCCAAAAGTGATCTTAAACTCTGCATCTCAAGAAATACAAGACCTTGGTATGCAGCATTTTGGACTCTAGCCCTAAGATGGTTCAAAGCTGACTATAATGTATGCGACGGCGACAAAAGAAAACAATGGTTGATTTCAAAATAACTTGGCATCAATGGTCCTGGTCTCTACTAAACCATTATGGTATGTTAAAATAAATGGCCACCACGGGTGTGTGTGTGTTGGGCGGGGGGGGGGGGGGATTCATGCCCACTTGAGCTCTTGAGTTCTGGTGAGCGTAGTTTCCCATCGGCCGCTTGTTTACAATTTTGTGTTCAGCTAAAGGTCGCGTAAACTTGATGGCAAGCGTAAACCATATCTAATTGGCGTTGTCATGATACAGCAGCCACAGTTTTCTGCTTTACTGATTGCGCTTGTTTGGTTATCTTTTGTTGTTTAGCTTCATAAACAATTAATTGGTGACCAGTGGTAGTTTGGTATGAAGTTACCATGACAGCAATACCTCTGAAAGACGACAATATTCAGTGAAGATAACAGCGCGGCCCTATTTCAGTTTTTTTTTTTTTCAAAGGGTTGGCAGGTTTTTGTTCAGTATTTCATAATTGAAAAGAAGTCGTGTTTTAATGAGTTTACGCCTCTGAACAATCCAGCCTCCTTTTGACTGAAGGTGTGCGAAATTTTACTGCAAACAAAATAGAAACATTATACAGTATTTGGTGGAACGATTTTACTTAAATGTATAAGGTTTATTGTTTTGGTTTCTAACATTAATTTGCTGCAAAAAGATACTCTACTAAATTTAAATAGCGGCATCTAATTATCCAGCTGCGGATTTGATATACTCCAGCTTATTTGCTGATTGAATGACTCTGGTTTTGGTCGATCTTTTGGCAAACATGCGCAAATTGAGGTCACCAAGTTACATGAAGATGCAGAAAAGTTCAGTCGAGGGTCGGTGTTGAACCCGATGTTCCCCACCTTCTAGACAAAGGTGAAGTGAAGAAGCTTGATTTACGTAGGAATCCTAACATTTATTATGCAAAACATCGTCCCTGCTCACTTTTCAATATATCTGACATATTAAGTTTCAACCTCAAGAAAATTAACCCGCCCGCCTAGTTCCTTTCATATGTACGAGAACGCCTGAAGGTATGTGTCTGATGCTCTGTCTCTGGTAGGGTTAACCGTAGCCTAACTACATGTTTGGTTTCCTTTGCAGAATTCTAGCTATTTCCTGCTGTCGAGTCCTCATCGTTGTTTCATCCCTTTAATCGTTTGATTTTCTTTTCTCGGAGATGTTGCACTGATGAGCTAGAACTCCATCATGTAGAGTGAACAATTTATCGGTTTTAACCACGACAATCAAGGGCGAGTAGTTTGACCACCTGAAATCCATTAAAGTGTCCAACCCCACCTCGGTCCCCGTAAAACTTCATTATGACCCCGTCGTCGATCCTTTTTTGTGTTTTATTATTTTCATAGTTATTCCTTAAGATGTATGTATTGCTAATGCCTTTTTTGTTTTGGTTAGCCGTTCGGTCATGTGGAGAGATAACTGTCATTCTGGCTTTCCATCCATGACGTTTTCGTTTATGTGTTTTGAATGGGAGGTAGGAAGTTTTATATAGATTCCTGATCATTGCATGCACTCTGTTTTTCAAACGCGATAACTCCTGATGGCTTGTCATAGAAGGCCTTTTGGCCAATCTATATGGGACAATTGGGGTGGTTGGGTGAGGCAAAGGTGACGTGTATCTTGCGTCAATAGGGCGTCCAGCTGATAGTGGCTTACAGCTGGACAAGACATGCTGTTCTTCCAGCAGTTAAGGGTAGAGGGGGAAAACTGTTATTTCTTCTGTTTCTGCTTTTCCATTTTCCCATTTTTCATATGCTCCTTACTTTCCTCTGCTCAACTATCTCTTCTGTCGCTTTTCTCCCTTTCTCTGGAGAGAGGACAAAAATGACCAACAAGGGGTGACGTGCCTTTAAACCCAAAACAATCAATATATGGGACAAATGTCAGAAAGAGGAAGTAGTCATAAAGGAGATGAAGAACAGATTAATCAGTGTGTGACAAGAGACACAGGATGATTAAGAGCTAATGGTAAATAGAGGGACAAGGCTACCGTAGGCAGGTTGCCCAACAAAATGGTGGAAAGTAAGTGCAGGTGACATCTTAAGATGCACGTTTACAGGTTATACCACAACCCTGGGAAAAGGGAAGATAGAAGAATGTTTAAGGGATGACTTTACGTTACATTAAACCTCGGGGTACAATTTATTTTTAGTCGTGCGACTTAACAGAAAATAAGGTACCCAGTAAGATTTCAAGTGGTCAGTAGCACTTACGTGTTTAAAATATAATAATGTCGATGTTAATTGGGGAGCCTTCAGCACAAACCGGAAACTTTGGATAATGATTCTTGAAATATACAATGTATTCATTAAATGTTGATTGCTTCAAGTCACCAGTTTTGAGAATCACTTGCCTGTTCACCCGCTGACAAATATACTTGGTGATGTATATTCCCCTCACTAAATATAAACCGGAAGGAAATGGCGATCAGTAACTTTTCAAAAATATATCTATCGGTCCCTATTATGATACATCTATGACCAGCCAGTAAAATAATTTAGTTTATGTTGGTTTTAATATAATTTTTTATCACGATCTGTGAGACAACAGGAAAAAGTGGTAAAATGGTACATAGGTATCGGAGTCCCTTGTTCATGCCCGGATTGAAACAGAGTCATCAAATTTCACATGCACGTGCAAAAATAACCGTCCTTCATACTGACGAAAAAGAAATTGTTTCAAAAAGTACTAAAAATTATTTAGCGCGAAAATAGTGTAAAATTTACCAAATTTTTGGGGTCAAATTTCAATGGTCAAAATTTATGGTAACACCGGATGTAATTATGTCATATCATGAATTTTGGTGTCTTCGAGTATTGACAAATATTTTGGCTGATGCAATAAATCAACATTCATATGTAAGCGCAAGCTACACATAACTAAACTCAATCCAACTATACCGTCCGCATGGGGGTGGGTGTAAACTCATAGAATTTTCAACCCCTTTTCCCCACCAGATTTGCTAAATAATCACATGTCATATAGATTAGGCTCCTATCTCAATGAAACGGCACAAATTAAGCGTGAGAATTTTGGGTGCATTGAATTTTTCGAAATCTGGTCTCAAATCCCGGACTGTTACGACGACCGTAAGTATATCTTAATCGCCTCGTAGCGATTAGTGTGAGTAACTCGAAAGTACCGTGATTTATGGAGACAACTTAACGATATCATTGGTTGGTTGATTTGAGGTTTAACGTCCCAGTCAACACTGTAAAGGTCATTTTGGAGACGTTGCTTCCAGTTTTGTGGGACTTTTACCCAAACATTGAGATGAAATGACATCTCAAGCCCTGTCGCCCAATGAAACCAATAGGGTTTATTAGCATGGACGGTCCGCCTCGCACCGCGGTTCCTGGGCAGGCTTAGATCCTCTAAGCGGTTTACCAGTACTAGTGTGCGGGCCGGATTCAGCTCTGCGCGGAAGCATCATGCAGCCCATATATTTCTTCTAGCCCCTATGGGCGGGGGCTGTTAACCATATCGTAAAGTTACGGACAACTCAGGCATGCCGTAACCTCATCTTAACTACTGCGAAAGAAACAGACACTACATAGAAGCATAAGAAAAGAAGTTGTACATCTATCTACTTTTTTTCTCGGCACACAGGGTTTCTTTTAGTAATGATATGTGATACATTTATTGTATGGTGATGTATGCTATATTTAGCAGAATTACCTGTATAAAAATACATGTAACTAAAGCTCTCTACATCTCCGATAAACATGTATATATGTAGTACGTAATTATTATGTACAAGCTGTTTATTTGTGTGTGTGTAAATAGTCGTGTCAACAAAGGAAGAAAAGAAGAAAAAAAAAAAGAAATACGATAATAGATAGTATAGCCTGTACAACAAGTGTACTACTGACCACAATCGTCTTGTTTTTTGAGAAATAGCGGTCATGACTGCTCACTTCCTATTTCTGCTTCCTATTTCTCGCTTCCTACTTCACACCTTTTTCGTGCACAAGTAAGTTTTCATGTAATGATAACGATCAAAACAGTTTCTCAATGGACCAGGGGATTCTTCGCGCGGGAATTCTGTTATTCCAATTCTTCCTCGAGGCACCATGTTTTAATCCCATATTGTGTCTCACACGTGGGGGAGGGTGTTGGGGGGTCTTGTTTTTTAGAAATAGCAGTCATGACTGCTCACTTCCTATTTCCTATTTCTACTTCCTATTTCTCGCTTCCTACTTCACACCTTTTTTGTGCACAAGAAATGTTTCATGTACTGATAGCAATCAAAAAAGTTTCTCAAGGGACCAAGTGATTCCTCGCGTGGGAATTTTGTTATACAAAACCTTCCTCGAGACACCATGATTTAATCCCATATTGTGTCTCACACGTGGGGGAAGGGGTGTGTGTGTGGGGGGGGGGGGGGGTATTGATTTTGAGAAATAGCGGTCATGACTGCTCACTTCCTATTTCCTATTTTTACTTCCTATTTCTCGCTTCCTAGTTCACACTTTTTCGTGCACAAGTAAGTTTTCACGTAATGATAGCGATCAAAAAAGTTTCTCAATGGACCAGAGGATTCCTGGCGTGGGAATTATGTTATTCAAAACCTTCCTCGAGACACCATGTTTTAATCCCATATTGTGTCTCACACGTGGGGGAGTGGGTGGGGGCGTATAATACAGATAAAAATATTGTAATGTGAGAAATTCTTGGTTAGGTGGGAAAGCAAACATGTGTTATAAGTTCGAACAAATTGACCTGAGACTGGTGGACTCTATTAACATAATTTCACACCCGACTGAATGCATGTATATATCTTCGCCGTCTCCCGTAAATGGCGATAGTGTTATTCAATACATAGAGGTCGGTAAATGGGTCGCAATTCACGTGATGCCGAAAATTCACGAGAAGTTTACGAAAGCCGACGCATTAGGCGATAACATTGACAAATTTATTCCATGCATAAAGGCTAGTCTCAGGTCAATTTGTTCGAACTATATACCATGAAGAAGTTCTATATTGTACGCCCTGTCCTGAGGACTGCTGTACAGGAACCGCAGATCAGCCTATGCATTTAAAGCTCAGACAAGGCAAATCAGGAGGAAATGTAGAGAAGGGGTCGCCAGTTCTGTCATTGTTTCTCATCCCATAGTTTATTTAGAACCTTGCCTATTATGATACCGCTACCCAAGCCTTTTTTAGCAGGAAAGGCTCCAACAAGGCTGCCTTGTTGTTAAACAAACCCCGGTATTATAGTCTTTCAAAACGCAGTGAGACATGACTGCACTTTTAATTTTGGACTAGTCCGTTTGTTAGGTAAGCCGCCTTCAGTTGGGATTTTACATTTGGGATATAGTTGTACTGAGATTCGTACTGCATCATACTAATCACTTGGCCACGACTTCTACATAATGGCATTATCAAAAAAAATATTTATAATTTTAAAATCCTATGAAAAAAGAAAACCGAAACCTGCTTCCCCTGAAACATGGAATAGGCTTGCCACGCTTGAACGTTGATCTCTCAAAGGTCGTTGATAAACTATATCATTTATAGTAAGAGGTTAAACGTTATTTTATTTAAAATTTGCTATTCCCTGGCTTACAAACGTTTCCGAAGCGCTTTGCACGAGATTAAAAATTACACACTGTCAGGTAAATCGTAAGTGGTAAAATGGTCGTAACTTTATGGAAACGATACGACAGGTTTTCAGTTACCGGCATAACGAGACCATAAATTTTACGGTGGTCACCTTAAATATGTCTTAAGTACATCTTAAGTTGATATATTTACGATGGCTTCGAGTTACCAACCCCTGATCGATAAAATTTTGCGTAATCATGTTTTAGGCATTGATGTATAGTATGCGAAAAAGCTTGCACATGCCATGGGTCAGTAATTTGGTTATGTCAGTTATCATCACGAAAACCCGCCTATTTAATTTTTACCCACTTAAACCCCACTTTTATATAGTAAAACTGGGGTATGCAGGGGCATATATTTTCCTTATTCCTGCTCTCAGACATAGGTTTTGGGCTCTCGTTAGAACCGCCTCGGCGAAGCGGTTCTAACGAGTACCCACAAGCTATGTTTGGAGCAGAAATAAGAAAAAAAATCATCAGACATATTAGTAGTATATAGAGTAGGGGTTCTGGGACTAAGGTGAGAACATCATCCTCCCTAGAGGCATGCACACACAGATAGGGACGGCATAGGGACACCAAGCATGCACACACAGATAGGGACAGGGTAGGGACACCCCGCATGCACACACAGGGACGGCGTAGGGACACCAAGCATGCACACAGAGATAGGGACAGAGGTGGGACACCCAGCACGCACGCACCAGATAGGGACAACGGCGTAGGGACAACAAGCATGTACACACAGATAGGTGGGACTAAGATGAGAACATCCTCCTTCCTAGAGGCCCTATTTGATAAATCTCGGCTCCTGGGCCTTGTTTGTTAGCAACAGCAAATACAGCACACACAGCTCACAGCAGCAGCAGGGTAGGGACACCCAGCCATACACGCACAAATAGGGACAGGGAAGGGACACCCCGAATGCACACACAGGTAGGACACCCAACATGCACACAGGTAGGGACACCCCGCTTGCACACAGATATGGACAGGGTATGGACACCCAGCATGCGCACACAGGTAGGGACACCCAGCATGCGCACACCAGACAGGGACACCAAGCATGCGCACACCAGACAGGGACACCCCGCATGCACACAGGGACGCATA
The DNA here is from genome assembly GCA_963580285.1 of Lucinisca nassula. Taxonomy (NCBI): domain Eukaryota; kingdom Metazoa; phylum Mollusca; class Bivalvia; order Lucinida; family Lucinidae; genus Lucinisca; species Lucinisca nassula. The sequence goes on along the minus strand of CAUZLF010000060.1, from coordinate 183,229 downwards.
GCACACACGCACAGATAGGGACAGGGTAGGGACACCCAGCCATACACACACAGATAGGGACAGAGTAGGGACACCCAGCACGCACGCACCAGATAGGGAAAGGGTAGGGACACCGAACTAGCGAAGTGGGAGCACAAAGCATTGCAATGCCTGGGAAAACACAACTGTCCGCGGAAGCCATTCGGCACATCGCTTCGGACGAGATTGGGATACGGGCAGCGAAGTCGAGATATGGGATAGACGAACAACGGGTTCTCCGTATTCGGCAAAGCTTGGAGAACGAGGAAGCAAAGGACGAGGCAGAGCAAGCACGAACCGAAGCCAAGCACGCCAAGGACGAGGTAGAGTAAGCACGAGCCGAAGCCAACCGAGAGAAACAAGAAGCAGACACAAATAGAATTCTAGAGCTAGAAGCCGAATACGACGACCTCGCAGAACTACAGCACACAACAATGTGCAAGCTTGCAAAGTACAAAGCACAGGAGAACAAGGACACCTCGACCATTGCACGACAGGCCCGCGGAGAAGGGGCGGAATGGCGGCGAGAGGAGCTGGAGAAGGAGAACGCCAAGCTGCGCAACATCGCACTTGGGAATATGGGACTGCAGGAAGCTTGCGAAGAAAGACAGCGGCGGAGGGAAGTGGAGGCCGAGAACGCAAAACTGCGAGAAGACCTTGCGTGCTCGGCCCTCCTGCGGAGAAGGATGAAGCGCCGAAAGAAGGGGAAGAGAGAAGGGTATCGCACACGACGACGGGCATGGCAATAGGCTAACAACAACACGTGAGGGCAGGTGGGAACACCAATTAGAGACTGGGAACAATGAGAACATCCACAAGGAACACATAGATCCAGGGGACATACCATGCCAGCAGGAACCAAAATCCCACCGAGGCCTTCGAGGAGATATGTTCGGGCAAGCTGGGATTCCGAGAGGCAAAGAGGATCTATGGAATCGGCCACGTACGATACAAGAAGATCCAACAAAGAGTGGAAACACCACCTTCTGTCGTGCCTCCCCCATCGCCTTTCGGAAAAGGGGGCAGGACACCAGTGGCGAGTTTCTCGAGGACTTGCACGCTCTATTCCAGGGTCGCTCAGACCTCTTTCTATCCCACGAAGAATACAAGGTCTTGGTGGGGGTGCCGAAAACGGCAGATACATTCTACACTTTTGTCCATCTACGGACTTTCCCTCGACAGCTCCGCGAGCTCTACAGACTCCAATACCACCACGCCATTGCCTTCGGATATGTACAAGACATCGTGGACATGCGAGTGCACACAAGGGGCAAGAGCGGTTTTGTAGCATTCGAACGGCTTCTGGTAGAAGACTACGAACGGTTTCCAGCCGCCAAAAACCGTGTATCGGCGCATACTTGCCGATGTGGCTCCAAAGACTATTGCAAAAAGTGCATACTAGAAGGGTCTGCAAAGCAAGAGAATCTCGGCAGAACAGAAGAGGGCCAAGAGACTCTCGCGGCCGGCGGAAACCAAGCGGGCCAAGAGACTCTCGCGGCCGGCGGAAACCTAGCGGGCCAAGAGACTCTCGAGGCTGGTAGAACACAAGAGGGCCAAGAGACCAAAGAGGCTGGCGGAACACAAGAGGGCCATGAGACTCTCGACGCTGGAAGAACAGAAGAGGCCGGCGGAACCCAAGAGGGTCAAGAGACTCTCGAGGCCGGCGAAACACAAGAGGCCAAAGAAGCTGGCGGAACACAAGAGGACCGCTGGGAGCTCCCAAAAAAAGCTTCTCCACGGCCACGCGGTGTGGAATATCAAAAAAGCCGACGACATGTGTTTCTACTGGACGATCCGAGTCGCAACAAAACTGCGAACACTCCAGGAAGCCTGCCAATGTGGCAGAGGAGAAGACTGCATTTGGCAGCGAATATAGGTACACCAGCAACGCGCAAAGCGAAAAGAATTCCGCACTGGCCTCCCGAGCAGGGCGATTAGTGTGGAACTCTTTTCCGCAGGCCTCTATTCCACACAGAAAAGATCGCTGGCACTGGGGCAGAAAAGGGGGGGGGGGGGGGGGTTGCAGTAGGCGTATCGGTGGAAACAGTCGAGGTATCGGAGGGGAGAGGTCGGATGTCGAGGATTGGGTAACATCTCTTCCAGATTGCTGGTCGAGGAGGCGCTTGGCGTCGTGTCTCCGGAGGAAGATCTGTTTGTTGTACAGCCGCCATCTAGGTTGTGGACAAACTAGGCCGGCAGCCTGGATAGATGCCTGGTCCTAGCCGACAGACCCCAAAGGGACAATCTTCGTGGCCTGGTATGCGCACACCGGGACTGCTAGGGTGGCCGGCATGCGGATACGCCCCACGCCACAAACCGTGGACAACGATGGCAGCTGGGAGAGGGCTGTGGAATGGGCCGCGGCAGACTTTGGATTCCGGGATTGCCCGATATTTCGGGCGGATAAACTGGAAACCAGGCAAGGTGCGCGGGAGGACGGCGTGGATTCTATACTATTCTCTCCGCTTCGCTGCTACACCAAAGACGCTGGCTCCCCGACGATCCTGGCCGCCTGCAAGAAACCGACAGCCCTGCACCCAAACTGACCGGATCCATCCACCCTTCTTCCACCGACCGACAAGGTGTCCTGGGTGTGGAGGGAAAATAAGCCAATGGTCGCCGACTCTCCACGCTTTCTACGCTAGACAGAGAGAATAGGCTTTGGGATCTGTTCCAAGCCGCCGACATAGAGAAGTGGAGGAGGGAGACCCAAAAACGGCTGGAAGAAGAAAAGGAAAGAAACAGGCGGTACAGGCGAGAGGAGCTAGAACAGATATCCAAGCTTGCCACCGAGCATCGGGAGTCATGGCTGCTTCGAGGAAAACCGAGGAGGAGGTGGTGGGGATCCTATCTTCCATGCAGACCAGCAAGATATCTAGCCTCCAACCGGATAGGTGGATCGTGTTGGGGTTTCGGGAGCAGCACCAGGATACACGAAAGCCTAGGGTCGTGCTGTCGAACGATTCGACTCCTAGGATAGCGGTGTGGGCAACAGAGGGCCTGTCTAGGATCCTACCCAACTGCAAAGAATTCTTCGAGAAACGGGTGGACGACGGCCGCTAAAAAACCACACACCGGATGCCAGCGCTGGAGCACAACGCCCTGGTGCGGGGCCTGGAGATAGAAGTGCAGCCGAGCAAGAAGTTCTTTGGTAGTGGAGGGATGGAGGTTTGCTGGAATCCAATCCAAGTATTGCATGCTCCTGGGAATCTCCGCGTAGAGACTCTCCAGAGGTTGGCAGAGTAAGAGGCGGAATTTGTCGAAAAGGCTTCGTGTGTGCGACGGGTTGAGATCGCCCTCAAATCTACAGATCTGTGGAAAGAATGCTGCTATATGTGGTTCAACTAGACGAGGGGGAGAGCCGACACCCCAATTTATATTGAGAAAAATGGGGTGTACGGGGTATAGATAATTATTCGTATTTCTGCTCCAAGACATACTTTGTGGGTACTCATTAGACCCGCCTCAATGAGGCGGTTCTAACGAGTACCCACAACCTATGCTTGCAGTATAAATAAGCAAAATACTACGGATTTTCTTCATAAATACGAAAGCCTAGGAGGACCACTTTCAAAAAGAAAAAAAACTTTTCTCTTTATTACGAGATAACTATGTCATTATTACGAGATAAATATGTCGTTATTACGAGATGATTATGTTGTATTTACGAGAAAACTAAGTCGTTATAATGAGAAGTAATCTTCGGCAACAAAGTTTTCAGCTACTAGTGCTAGAGGGGGCCCAGAGAAAAGTGCTTTTGGCACCGACGAGAAGATCCGAACTAACAACACCACTTCCACAAGAGCATCTTCATTAAACACATGCATATACACAGGCATATGGACACGCGTGCACAGAGGCATACATACAGACACACGCGGATGTACCCTCCCCGCTCACCACCCCCACGCACATATAAGTAATGATTGTGATAGGTGGCAGATATTGTTTATGCTGCTTGGTTGGCTGATATCATATGGCCCTCTCAACAACAATCAGTCGTTCTGAGATGGGACCTCGGTTTGAAATCTCATTCAAAATACGAAGGACCAAGGCATTCGTCTACGGCACCTTTATTTGTTTGTTTGCTTGAATTGAGGTTTAACCTCCCCGTCAGTACTATTTAGGTCATTTTGAAGATATTACTTACAATTGCGTGGGACTTTTAGTAGACATTGAGATGAAATTACATTTCAAGCACTATCGCTCAATGAAACCAATAGGGTTTATATGCATGGACGGTCCGACTGGCGCCACTATTCCTGGGCAGGCTTAGAACCTCTAAGCGGTTTACCAATACTCATGTGCGGTTGGTTTCAGTTCTGCGTGGAAGCATCAGGCAGCCCAATCTATTTCTTCAAGCCCCGATGGGCGGGGGCCGACACCTTATGTATGCGGGGAGAATATGAGTAATTACTCGAAAAATCAATGGATGTTTCTTCTTCGTCTTCTTCTTCTTCTTCTTCTGCGCAGATAATGAGATAATTATCTCGTAATGTTGCGGTTATTTTCTCGTAATAACACGTTAATTGTCTCGTTATTACGAGTTAATTATCTCGTAATAACGAATTAATTATCTCGTAATAACGAGATAACTAACTCGTAATAACGAGATAACTAACTCGTAATAACGAGATAACTAACTCGTAATTACGAGAAAACTAAGTCGTAATAAGAGATAACTAACTTGTAATAACGAGATAATTAACTCTTTATAACTGGAATTGCAACAACATCCAGAAGTCTTACAAGGGCCATTGAGACCTGGTTCCAAGTGATCCTCGGTACTTTAGCCCACCTGCCTGTCAGCAAGCCCAGCAAGCAATAATTATGGGAATCTATTCTGGCAGCGGTAGTGCTGTTAGTGTTGCATACTACTTCCTCATTTACTACCGGCTTCTCAAGTAATCACTCATTCTGGTACATAAGGTGTCGTAGAATAATCCCTGCTTATCAACCTTTTCAACGTGATTTTAAACCAAGGGCCCGTGTCAGTATGGTCAGAGATGAGAGAAAATGACGTTATCCTGTTTACGTTTAAGAATCTAAAAGTAACGTCATGAAACGGCGGCTATTCACGGTCAGATTCAGCTCTGCGTGGAAGCACCATGCCGCCAAATTATTTTTTCCAAGCCCCGATGGGCGGGGACGACATGTATCCACAACCATGGAACTAAATTATGTTTGAATTTACACAAAGTGAGAAGCCATGAATTGCTCCGGTCCTGATGCTACAAACCTTCTCCCACGCCCAACCCACTAAAATTTGAAACCGGTCCTGCTCACAAATTCCAAATGGGTGGGCGACGGCCGCTACAAAACCACATACTGGATGCCAGCGCTGGAGCACAACGCCCAGGTGCGGGGCCTGGAGATAAAAGTGCAGCCGAGCAAGAAGTTCTTTGGTAGGAAACAATTGTTGGCATTATAAAATTGTTGAGCAGGATGAGCAACATTCTTCGCTCATTTGAGCACAAAAATTGTCTAATTTGGTTTAAATACTGGAAATTATGAGCATTACAAATTTCATGCTCAACCAAGCCGAGCAAGAAAAAAATACCCACAACCCCGGGACCAGACCTAGAAGAATCCTCATTCCGAATATCTACAGAGTATTTTATGGCCCTCCCAACAGCAATGTAGTCATACTAACATGGGCCCTTGGTTTAAAATCGCATTAAAAAGATTATTCTTCGACACCTTATGTACCAGGCGAGAATGTGTGATTAGTTGAGAAGATGGTAGTAAATGAGGAAGTGGTACGCACCGCTAACAGCACTACCACTGCCAGAACATCATCATCATCATCATCATCATCATCATCATCATCATCATCATCATCATCATCATCATCATCATCAACGGATTTTTGATTAAAGTGCAGGTACAGTGGCAATGTCCACATAAGTGGGCCCACTTCCAGGTAGCTGGCTTGCTGCACGCATGGCAGATCTTACACCAGATCTCCAGGCCTGTCTATCATGAGGATCAATGGCAGAGAGCTTCCATTCTCTGCAATCTCTTTCTGTCAGCTGCTTCCAGGTCATCTTGGGCCTTCCAGGCCCCCGCTTTCCACCTACCTGTATGTCACAGGCAGTCTTGACTGCACCGTTGGAGCGTTCCACATGTCCATACCAGCGGAGCCTTCTCTCTTTCAGGATGAGGTCCAGGTCCTAAGTGCCATGACGCTCTAGTAACTTACTGGACCTGATGGTGACAGTGTCCTGTGGCTTGACATTGCAAATCTGTCTGATCATTGGCCTGCCATTCCGCTGAAGACGTTGGAGGTGGCTTTGTCAATGGCCATGTCTCACTGGCATGGAGCATTGCGCTCCGCACACATGAGCTGTACACACGGCCACGTGTCTTGAACGAGAGTAGGCGGGAAGAGAGAACTGGTAGCAACTCTTTGAATTTCTTCCAGGCTGTTTTCACACGTGATATGGTTGAAAGGTCGCAACCACCCGCTGCTGAGAGCATATCACCTAGGTAGCAAAAGGAAGCTACAACCTCCAGCTTGTCGGATCCAACTTGGACTTCCCTCTGTGGTCTGCCATCTAAGGGTCGTGCAGTTCCTTGGCACCATGCACACCTGTAATCAGGGTCCTCTATCAAGCGCTTGAGCCCACTGCATTTCTTGTGCACCCAGAACTTGCTGCCATTACAAAAGATACTGTTGCTGCCCACTCCAGTGCGACATACAGCGCATGGGAACTTGGCTGTACTCTGCAGGAGGTCCAGACCTGAGCCACAGATCATGATCTTTGTCTTTCCTGTATTCACTCTCAGCCCTTTCGCCTCCTTTGCGTCTTTCCAAGTTAAGAGCCTCCTGACACATTCCTCAAGGGATTCAGCTATGATGATAAGGTCGTCAGCATACAGGTCCTCCCAGGGGACTCCAGAGCGGAACTCACATGACAAGGCTTCAAGCACAATGATGAAAAGCAGTGGGCTGAGAACAGAGCCTTGATGAACACCCACCTTCACTTCGAATTCTTCACTGTAACCATCACCAACACGGACACGGCTCCGAGCATTAGCATACATGCCTTGGACCAGTCGCACAATCCACTCGTCCACTCCAAGTTTTCTTAGTGCCCACCGATGCACTCGATCAAATGCCTTCTCCAGGTCTACAAAAGCCATGTAGAGTCTCCTGTTGGCCGCCAGATACTTCTCTTGCAGCTGCCGTACAACAAAAATTGCATCTGTTGTGCCTCTTCCTGGGACGAACCCAAACTGGGAATCGTCGATGGACACCAACTGCCTAATGATGCCATCCACAATCCTCTCCAGGACTTTCATGACCTGTTCTGTCAGCTTGAGACCACGGTAGTTGCCCCGTTCCAATGCATCACCCTTGCCCTTGTAGAGACAGACAATGAAACTCTGTTCCCAGTCAGAGGGGACCTTTCCATCACGGATGATTGCAGCTGCAAGGTCGCGGATCATTGAGGCACCCGCATCACCTGATTACTGCTTGCTGAGCCCTGACAGGCAGGTGAGCTAAACTACCGAGGATCACTTGGAACCAGGTCTCAAAGGCCCCTGTAAGACTTATGGATGCTGTTGCAATTCTTTTTATAACGAGTTAATTATCTCGTTATTACGAGTTAGTTATCTCGTTATTACGACTTAGTTTTCTCATAATTACCGAGTTAGTTATCACGTGATTACGAGTTAGTTATCTCGTTATTACGACTTTGTTATCTCGTTATTACGAGATAACTAACTCGTTATTACGAGATAATTAACTCGTAATAACGAGACAATTAACTCGGAATCACGAGAAAATTTACTCAATATTACGAGATAATTATCTCATTATCTCCAAAGAAGAAGAAGAAGACGAAGAAGAAACATCCACTGACATCTCAAGTAATTACTCATTCTCGCCTAGTACTGGTAAACCGCTCAGAGGATCTAAGCCTGTCCAGGAACAACGGTGCGAGGCGGACCGTCCATGCTAATAAACCCTATTGGTTTCATGGGCGACAGGGCTTGAGATGTCATTTCATCTCAATGTCGGGTAAAAGTCCCACAAAATTGGAAGCAACGTCTCCAAAATGACCTTTACAGTGTTGACGGGGACGTTAAACCTCAAATCAAACAAATACTCATTCTCGCCGCATACATAAGGTGTCGGCCCCCGCTCATCGGGGCTTGAAGAAATAGATTGGGCTGCCTGATGCTTCCACGCAGAACTGAAACCAACCGCACATTAGTACTGGTAAACCGCTTAGAGGTTCTAAGCCTGCCCAGGAATAGTGGCGCGAGTCGGACCGTCCATGCATATAATTCTTATTGGTTTCATTGGGCCACAGTGCTTGAAATGTCGTTTCATATCAATGTTTAGTAAAAGTCCCACAAAATTGTAAGCAATGTCTCCAAAATGACGTAAATAGTATGGACAGGGACGTTTTACCTCAAATCAAGCAAACAAACATAGGTGTCGCAGAAGAATGCCTTGCTCCCTCGTTTCAAACCGAGGTCCCATCTCAGAACGACTGAATTGTTGTTGAGAGGGCCATAAAATATGAGATAAACAATACCTGCCACCAGTCACAATCATTACTTATAAGTGCGTGGGGGAGGTGAGGGGAGAGGGACATGCGTTGATTTGAGGTTTAGCATCTCCGTCAACACTGTAAAGGTCATTTTGGAGACGTTGTTTCCAATTTTGAGGGACTTTTACCCGACATTGAGATGAAATGACTTCTCAAACCCTGCCGCCCAATAAACCAATAGGGTTTATAAGCATGGACGGGCCGAATCGCACCGCTTTGCCTGGGCAGGCTTAGATCCTCTAAGCGGTTTACCAGTACTCGTGTGCAAGTCGGTTTCAGCTCTGCGTGGAAGCATCATGCAGCCCATCTATTTCTTCAAGCCCCGATGGGCGGGGGACGAGGGTACATGCGTGTGTGTCTGTCAATTTGCCTCTGTGCACGCGTGCCATATGCTTGGATCTATGTGTGTTTAATGAAGGTGCTCTTGTTGAAGTGATGTTGTTAGTTCGGATCTTCTCGTCGGTGCCAAAAGCCCTTTTCTCTGAGCCCCCTCTAGCATTGGTGTGAGCGAGTGTGCTAGGTCGGGTATCCAGTTGCTGAAAACTTTGTTGCCGAAGATTACTTATTTATCTCGTTATAACGAGATAGATATCTCGTTATAACGAGATAGCTATCGCGTTAATACGAGATAGTATCTCGTTAATACGACTTAGTTTTCTCGTAATAACGACATAGTTATCTCGTTATAAAAAAAAATCTCGTTATGACGACTTAGTTTTCTCGTAATTACAACATAATTATCTCGTAATAACGACATAATTATCTCGTAATAACGACATAGTTATCTCGTAATAACGAGAAAAGTTTTTTTTTTCTTTTTAAAAGTACTCCTTCTAGGCTTTCGTAAATAAAAAAGCCATTTTGGAGATATGAAAAAATGCAATTTACCGCACGGGTGTGTTATCTCAATGGTGTAGAACATCCCTGCAAAACATAGCGGGGTTTAAACGGAAATGGGAACACCTAGCAGATTTTTCCGCCATTTTTCTAAGGGAGATAACTTTCGGGACTTCCTGTACGCTTTTCTATAGGTTCTGTCCCACGGAAAAAGGGGTCAACTCTTAAAGGAAAGAATTTGCTCCTTAGGAGCAAATTCTTTCCTTTAAGAGTTGACCCCTATTGACATGGGAGACAAAATACTTTTGCAGGAGTTACCTCCCCTGAAGGTGTTCCCATTCCCCTTAAACGGGAATTCATCATGTTCCTTATTTTGCTTGGTGGTATTCGATACATTACGAAAACACGCCTATACAAATACATAGAAAAGTTTCCCGCCGAAAAATTGAAGATTTTATGCTGAAAAAGTTGATATTCTTCTTATTTCTGCCCAAAATATAGATTGTGGTTACACGTTAGAACCGCCTCGATGAAAACCCACAATCTATATTTTAGGGCAGAAATAAGCAAAACTGATAACCCCAGTTTTACTAAACAAACATGCGGTTCCAGGGGGGTCAGAATTATATAGGCATGTTTTCGTGATGGAACCGGCGATTATAACTAGCATCAACAATCTATGTTTGGTGTAGAAATAAAAAAACTATCAAAAAAAAAAAAAAAAAAACATCTGGAAAAAAGCTAGTTATATATTCCATTTTTGGTGGATTTTATCGATGTGTAAACTCCGGCGAATCACAAACTTGCGGAACCCGGGAAAGGGACATGATTTTTTATTTTTTATAAGTTGTGCGCACAAGACAATATCTTATGCGGACAAGATATTATCTTTTTCGGACAATATATTATCTTGTGCGCAAAAATATATTATCTTGTGCAGACAAGATATGATCTTGTTCGCAAAACATAATATCTTGTGCGCACAAGATATTATCTTGTTCGCACAACAATTTATCTTGTTTGCACAACATAGATCTTGGGAAGTGGTGCGGACAAGATATTATCTTGTGCGGACAAGATATTTTTTTCTTGCGGACAAGATAATATCTTGTGCGCACAAGATCTTTGTTGTGGAGACAAGATATTATCTTGTGCGGAAAAGATAATATCTTGTTCGCACAACTTAATATCTTGTGCGGACAAGATAATATCTTGTCTGCTCAAGATAATATGTTGTCCGGACAAGCTATTATGTTGTGCATTTTGCACAAACTTACAAGATATTACGAACTTACAAGATATTATCTTGTCCGCACAAGATAATATGTTGTCCGCACAAGATAATACCTTGTCCGCACAAGATATTATCTTGTGCGCACAACTTAAAACAAAAAAAAAACTCATGTCCCTTCCCGGGTTCCGTACAAACTACATAAAGCTTTATGTTTAAGTGAGTGAGTGAGTGAGTTTTTGTTTTACGCCCCACCAACAGCTTAGGTCATACGGAGACTGGACCTCGGTTTAAAGACTCATCCGAAAGTCTGGAGAAGCCCGGGATCGATCCTACGATCCCTGGTTTACAAGGCGAGTAGCGTAACCACTGCACCACGAAGGCTTCTAGCTTTATGTTTAAGTTTGTGAGTGATTGGCAAGAGTTCAATAAAATCCACAAAACTGGCCGACGGGCTTTATGCTAAGTTAATGAGTGATTCGCCGGAATTCATCGATAAAATCCACAAAAATGATAATTCATTCCTTATAATTCTAACTTTGTCATCGAAATGTTAAAAATGTCACCAAGATGGTAAATTTTAGGAATTCTTTCGAAAGCGCAAAAACGAACTTACCAACGGCCACGGCCGTATGATTGTTCACATAGAAGCTCTTTGAAAGAAACCCAAGCGGAAAAAAAACGTCGTCTTTAAATTCAGTTTATTTGTCTTCAAACATTTACGATTTCAATTGTTTCCCATCTTTTAATCGAACGCTATTAACGGCATTTCAAATAAATTGACGCAAGGCGCGGGTTCTAAACGTGCTTTGACGTCACGTTATATAACTATCTGCCGCTGTGTGAAAAAGTTCTGATATTCTGGCTCATGGCTTTCATCGAAGTATAAAACTTTTATTTCAACCAATCAAATCGCTCGAAATGTACATAATGATGGAGAAATGGAATTTTTAGGACATGAAAGACGCCGTTTCATCATGTTAAAAATTCCGTGACATGAATACCCCTCTAAAAGAGAAAACTTGGGTTTACGTGGGTATACATTAGTTTGCTTATTTCTACTCCAGGACATACGTTGTGGGTACTCGTTTGATCCGCCTCGATGAGGCGGTTCTAACGAGCACCCACAACCTACGTTTAAAGTACATTACGCAAACACGCCTATACAATTACATTGCCACTTTTATCGCCGAAAAAATGAAAATTTTAAGATGAAAAATTGTGATATTTTTCTTATTTCTGCTCAAAATATAGATTGTGGGCACTCGTTAGAACCGCCTCATCGAGGCGGTTCTCACGAGTACCCACAATCTATATTTTAGAGCAGAAATAAGAAAAATAAGGTATACCCCCGGAAACCCCAGTTTTACTATATAAAAGTGGGGTTCAAGGGGGTCAAAATTATATAGACTTGTTTTCGTGATGATAAGTCAGAAAAATATCACCAATTTGCATCGGAAAGTTACCCATTTTGGAAAAAAATGAAAGAATGCACTGTTTCACACAGTTGTGTTATAGTAATGTTAACACCTTAGAGTGTTATAGTATTGATCTTGTTTTCTTTGTTTCAGAAGGAAAGTCTCGGAAAAAGAGAACTCAATCATGAAGATTGCGGAAGCTTTTGGTAGATTTGCTGTCTCGTCTTTTATCTATTTAATCTACATATCCCTTGCTATTCTGCTTGCTGTTGTCGATAAAGTCCTAAACTACTTGATTGTTAGACATTTGTATCACTCAGAAGCCAGCGCACAGCTAGGACGCATTTTATGTAGACACAAGTTTTCTGAAGTGCAGGATGCTTCTCTGCAAGACTTCATGTGTTTATTTTGGTCTCGAGTTCGGCCGGAGTATACGCTTAGACCAAACGTTTCACTTTACTGCGTTACAAAATATGAAGCCATATTTGTTGAAACTGTCAAAGATAGTAATATATACAGCTCGGGCGAAAATCCATTTCTTTACGTAGCTCAGTTTACTAGAAGCAAAAATGTTATTAAGATGCCAGTGAGATACTTCCATGAACTAGCTGAAAAGGTTGGTGACCCTACAGTTCCTCTGATATGGGTGTCCAATACTGGACGATGCGGCTCAACAATTCTATGTCAGGTTTTCGAATCTGTTCCCGGAACATTAGTAGTATCTGAACCAGATGCAGCTTCGAATGTTTACAGATTACACGCAACTAATGCTGTCTCCGACAGAGAACTCGAACAGACGCTGAAGTCAACGATACGATTGTTGTCTAAACCTTACCCAGGTACAGAACGGGTTATTATTAAGACAAGATCGACATGTATTGGCCTGATGGTGGATATATCAAGGTTGTTCCCTGATGCCAAACAATTATTTATGTACAGAAATTGTTTGGATATTGTGTCATCGTTTTCAGCAATCATGACTTCTCTACCATACACTGTGGTTCTACGCACGTGCGTTGATAGTAAAATTATTTCATCCATTTCGCTTTCCTTCCGGAGGCATTTACGATTTATTTTAGTTTGTAAGTTGAAAGACTCACCCGAAGTGCGACTTGATACTAACTGTGTCGGTCTATTTACACATATGTGGGCTAACTACATTTTAGTTGCACGTGATGCCATGAAACGCAATCCTGATATTATCCCCGTTAAATATGAGGATTTAGTGTCCAATCCCCTGGAAACGTGTAAAATAATTTTCGAAAGTACGGGACTGGATCCTAAACAAACAGATCAATCACTCTCTGCTTTCTCAAAGGACTCACAAAGAGGGTCGTTCTTCAGTCGAGATCGTCTTGGGAGTCGCGAGAGTCATTCACTGTCAGACAGTGATATTATAACAGCAGACGCCATTCTTTCTAAGTATGGTTTGCCACGTATGGGTGAAGATTTTAGAATTTGAAGGAAGGAATGAAGAAAGAAAAGAAACGGAAGAAATAAAACCAACAACAAATATGAATACTATCAAGAAACTGTGTTTGAATGCACGAACAAATGAACACACGAAGACAATCAAACGAGCGAACCAATGAATGGACGAATGAATGAATAACTGGTTGAACAAATGAATAGATGACTGGATGCAAATGTCAAGAAATTATAGATAGGAAATCCAATAACATAATATACATAATGCAATATCTGAGTTTCTAAAAAAAAAAAAAAAAAAAAAAAAACAAACTCTTTTTGTTTCTCATGCAAGCATATGCTGTAAGGACACAGTAATGATGATAGTTGTAGTCGCAGTTTTACTGCTGCTGCTGGTGATGATGATAAAGGAATAAAGGTCAATTCGATAATACATGACTGTGTATTCATCGAGTCGAGTAATGGTGATGATGGTAATGATGATGATGGTGTATGTGTGTTTAAGTTTTACCTCCAACCGACAACTAAGGTCATATGGAGAAGGGACCTCGGTTTAAAGACTTATCTTAAATGCTAGAGAAGCCCGGAATCGATACCACGGCCCCTGATTTGCTAGGCGAGTAGCTTCTCCACTGCACTGCAGTATTCTATGATGATGATGGTAACTAGATTATAGATGGCGAAACAGATGATGATGATGATGATGATGATGATGATGATGATGATGATGATGATGATGATGTTACAGAAGTGAATAAGACAGACAGCAGGAAACGATTCTAGAGGTCCCTAATACCATATGTCACATTAAACATTTCGGAGAAGACGTACATAAACTATTAATTGCGAAAACCTATGACATTCATAATGCTTTGTTTTGAGTTTGACGGTCCTTATAAGACTATTTCACTTATTTTGAGCCGATATTTAATTAGAGGTGGGCAAAAATTGGAGCACCAGGAGAAACACCACCCGTCCTTCCCTTTCTTGGCAAGATCCAAGAGGGTAAAAATGACAAAGTAAAAAAGGAGTCATATCAAATTCGTCGAGGAAAAAGCAAAAAAGGAAAAAAAAAAAAAAAAAAAAAAAAAAAAAATAGAAAAGCAGTAACCATGAGGTCCTGATCGCTCCCCCGGGTATTCTTTTTTGTTTTACCCTTTTTCATCATATGACAATGATATATGGTACAGATAAATGGGTCAAGGTCAACCAGGGGTCATTATTTGAGCCCCACCAAGCGAATTTGTGTTTTCGAGCATTCCGTCGTGACAAATTTTAACTGCGCATGCCCCGCCATTCAGAGGGGCCAGGGATATGGCTTTCTGTCTAAAGGTTCCTCTTGATTCACTGCTTGTATGAGCGAGCAGCGAAGGTTCTGGTGAGACTGTGCGGATGCGCAGACTCGCCTGAACCTTCGCTGCTCGCATAGGCGATAAGTACCAAAATCGCTTGACGGGGCCCAAATAGTGTAGCACTCAGTCGCCTGAAGCTGCATACAAAGTTTCAGGATATCGGCACAGTGGTTCTCGAGAAGAAGATTTGTTTTATTTTATATGGTCATGGAAACCATTTTGGCCATGTGACCTGGACCATATGAAAAAAAAATCATTATCAATTGCCAAGGCAGATGTATATAAAATTTAATCGAAATTGACCTAGCAGTTTCAGAGAACATGTAATTTGAAAAGTTGATGCCCACCTGGGACCAAGATCGCTGAATGACCGTGACAGTTAATAGCATTTGTGGATAGTCATACAGTACCTACTCTCATTTCATAATTATAACAATGAACGAAACATGCATTATAACCTTTTTCCCTTTAATAAGCATAAGGGACTGTTATGCATACGAATTTATTTTTCTGATTCCCACTTTCACCCCACTGTGACCTAATAGTGCTATAAATATCTTGTTAATCTTCTTATAGAAGATTCTAGAAAACTGAGTCACAGATTAATTTCATTTTTGTAAACAACATGTTTACAAGGAAAAGTACTTCAGAACCTTCCAGAAAGTTCTGGGTTGCATTATTTTTAGAGAATTACCTCATCTTATTCCACAGCCCTCTGGAATGTTCTAGAGAAATCTTAGGGTCTATAAAAGAGCTTGATTTTTCTCATTGAGTCAGACTTTGGAGTTTGATGTTTGGGCTTATAAGGAAAGTTATTTCTAAATTCTGTGTTGGATTGTTAAAGGATATTACTTTTCATTTTGGACTGTGAATTCTGTGGGATCAAGGAAAATAGATTCATTCAGGATATTTCATAACAGAGCTAAGTACATTTAATTTTCTTACTTCTACAGGTTAAAGTTAACTTGTAAATAAATTTTGTTAAATTTTTCCAAAAGGCTTGTTTGCTTTTTCTTTCTGCTACGCCTGGCTCGTAACAGGACCAACTTTGACCTTTTCCATGGATACGTCAAGGTCAACCTAGAGACATAATTAGAACAAATTCGATTGTATTTAGTCACCTAAACCCACATACTAAGTTTCAAGGCAGTTGGACCAGACGTTCTGCAGAGGAAGATTTTTAGGTGGTTATGGCGGCCATCTTTGCCATGTGATCTGAACCATTCAAATGAACTTTCGTTCTACCATTGTCAGAAAGCTGCATACAAAATATCACTGAAATTAGCTCAAATTTTTTAGCGAAAATGCCATTTGAAATGTCAATGCATCTGCAATCCAAGTGACCCGAGGCAAAAGCCATCGTATGGCCTTGACCTGTTACATTCATAGACATTCATATTGTACCTACTCTCATATTATAAAGCACTATGTGTTTTGAAAACAGCACTGTTTTACCATTTTTATTCCATTCAAAAGGTAACAAATTTGACATTCAAGGTCAAATAGTGTCATTATACCAGCAAAGCTGGTCGTAATCAGTTTATTAATGTGACATAAAAAGTTTCAAGAAATTCGCCAAGAACTTCAAGAAAAGATCTGTTACAGGTTTTCTGTATTTGTTCATTGCAGCCATATTGGTCATGTGACCTTAACCTTTCAATCAAGGTTTAATTCCCCAACGTCTAGGAGGTTAAATATGAAAATTAATTGAAATTGGCACAACTGTTCGAGAGAAAAAGTTCCTTTGAAATGTTGATTGACCTGCACTCCAAATATCCTGGGGCCAAGGTCTTCGAATGACCTTGGTCATTGGCATCCGTAGACATTCATTTTGTACCTAAGCTCTCGCCATTGACCACAATAGTTTCTGAAAAATGCATTGTTCTACCTTTTCTCCATTGAAAAGCTTAGGAAATCACACTTGACCTTGCCGTAAAATATGTCAAGGTCAACCTAGGGTTATTATTTGAACAACTTTTGTAAAAAAAATTAGTCACTCAATGCTGCATACCAAGTTTTAAGGCAATCGGCCCTTTGGTTCTGCTGGAGTAGATTTTAAGGTTTTTACCCTATTTGGGCACGGCGGCCATCCTGTTTAAGTGACTTGGTCATTCCGTCAAAGGTTTGTTCCGTATTTGTCAGGAAGTAGCATGTTGAATTAAATTGAAATTAGGTTGTTTCAGACAAAATGTCCTTTAAAATGTAACTGGACCTACGATCCAAACGACCTTGTCCTTTAGCCTTGGAAATTATGTTAAACCTGCAATTCAAATGACCTTGGACCAAAGACTTCGAATGACCCTGACCTTTGGCATCCATAGACAAACAAGTTAACCTACCCACATGTCACAGACCATAAATATGTTTCGGAACAAACAAAAAAAAAAAAAAAAAAAAGAAAGAAAGAAAGAAAAAAACGCATTGTTTCATCTTTTTCCCATTGCCAACCTATGGAACCAAATATGACCTTGTCGTAAAATAGGTCATGATTAACCTAGGTTAATCATTTTTGCCAACTTTGTTGTACTCAGTCACCCAGTGACACATACCAAGTGACAAGAAACTCGGTCCAGTGGTTCCGGAGAAGAAGATTTTTTTAAGGTTTTTATTTGGGCATGGTGGCCATGATGGTTGTGTGACCTGGACCATTGAAATAAACTTTTGTTCGCCCACTGTCAGGAGTCTGTATATGAAAATTTTGAGCCGGGGTACAGCATTTCCTACACTTTACATGTTCGCACCGCGAAGAATCAGATCATCCTGCGCAACCATATAGTCTAACCAGAGACTTCTTTTGCTGCATGAAGGAGCATTGGGTCCTTACCTATCCTCAGAGCGCACAACGAATACTGTGAACAGACTGCGCGGAAGCGCAGGCTGATCTGAGTCTTCGTTTGGCGCACCTGTGTTATTGTAGGTTTTATCGTGCGCTGGCTCAAATTTAACCGAAGCTGACCCAGTGGTTAAGAAAGTGTATTTTGAAATGTCAATGGACCTGCAATCCTGCCAACCTTGACCCCAAATCGCTGAATGAACTTGACCTTTAGCATTCATAGACATTTATTTTTACCTACTCTCAAGTCATAGTCCACAAAAACCTTTTTCCCAATGAAAAGCCTGAAGAATCAAATCTGGCCTTTGTGTGAAAAACGTCAAGACCAAACGAGTGTCATTATTTTGCAAACTTGGTAGAACTCAGTCTTTTAATGCTCAATGGTTCTTGAGAAGACGATTTTCTAAGGTTTATACAATATTTGGGCATGACAGTCATGTGACCTAGACCAGTCGAACAAATTTTCGTTTTCCCACTGCCAGAAGGCTGCATTTAAACTTAAATTAAAATTGGCCCTGCGGTTTCAGAGAAAATATATTTTGAAATATCAAGCGATCTTGGACCAACATCACGGAATGAAGATGACCGTTTGCATTCATAGGCATTTATTTTTCACTTATTGCGCTGCGTACCAACGCAGCGCCATTTGTAATGAGTTTGAGACACGGACTTTGTAATCATGAAACTTAACTTTTCAATGATGTAAGCGAATTGTCAGTTGCAGGAGTTCGCGTTATTGATAAAATTAAAACACTTTTTTAACAATTTTAATTTGCTACTATATTCAATTATATATTTAAAATCTGAATTTTTGCCATTCGTATTCTATTTTTGATACATTCTGAATTTTTAATTACGAACTATGTTTTTTCTTTTAATCATCGAAAGGGTATTCGGTTTTGATTATTATTTTATTTTCAGTCAGCACAGTCCTGAATATACTCCTGATATTTCACTGTTGAATTATCCGAAAATTTAAATTCATTGTTTGAAATGGATGACAGAAGTCTATGTGTGTTTAAAATAGATGACAGTGCTTCTACACAGAATGTTACAATCTACGGTTTAAACGTATCCCTTTCGATTCCAATGTTTGTTAACTGCGCAATATTTAAGCCTGTTACTGCAGCAAAGGCTAACCCTTTCAACCCTGAAGCCCGGCACAGATACTAATGCAAACTTGTAGATCCTGATGAGATGGCGCATAATGAGCCACCTTACAGGGATATATAACTTGTTATCCTGATGACTCATTTAAGCTAGATACTATGTAAAGTAGAATGGACGTGCCCAAAGTCAGTGATGGTAGAGCCCACGCCGATAACTCAGGGGTGGAAGGGTTGATGGGTGTAAATAAATCAAAGCACTGACAGCACTGATAGGTCGAGAATCTCTTAGTGTAGATTGAAAAAAATGTCCCTGAAGGGGAACTTGAACTGTTTCGTTTAACCCTTTACCCTAAGCAAACAGTGTAGACCCCGAACAGACACCGCGTTCTGATATGGGTCTACACTGTTTGCAAAACCCAACACATGATTGCAGTCCAGATTCTACAGATAATTCTCTAAGATGTAAATAACGCGGCTTTTTTTTTTTTTATTTTATTTTTTTTTATTTGAGGTTAAACGTCCCCGTCAACACTGTAAAGGTCATTTAGAGACGTTGCTTCCAATTTTGTGGGGTATGTACCCGACACTGAGATGAAATAACATCTCAATCCATGTCGACCAATGAAACCAATAGGGTTTATAAACATGGACTGTCCGACTTCCACTGCTTTACATGGGCAGGCTTAGTTCCTCTAAGTGGTTTCCCAGTCCTCGTGTGGGGTCGGATTTCAGCTCTGCGTGGTAGCAACATGCAGCCAATCTATTTCTTCAAGCCCCGATGGACGGGGGCCGCCCGACATTGAGATGAAAAGACAACGCAAGCCCTGCCGCCCAATTAAACCAATAGGGTTTATAAGCATGGACGGGCCGACTCGCACCGCTTTGCCTGGGCAGGCGTATATCCTCTTAGCGATTTCCCAGTACTCGTGTGCGGGTCGGTTTCAGCTCTGCGTGGAAGCATCTGGCCGCCCATCTATTTCTTCAAGCCCCGATCGGCGGGGCGTTTTTTTTTTTTTTTTTTTTTGTAAATGATCCCTACCTGGATTTCCTAAAAAAAAACACGCCTATATAATTTGACCCCCTTAAACCCCACTTTTATATAGTGAAACTGGAGTTAACGGTGACACCCATTATTTTTTCTTATTTCTGATTAAAAATAACTTGTAGATGCCCGTTAGAACCGCCTCGCCGAGGCGGTTCTAACGAGTAATCACAATCTATATTTTGAACAGAAATATGATAAATATCAGATTTTCTTCTATCTGAAAATTTTCAATTTTTTTTTGACGGTAGAATTTTCAATGTATTCGAATAGGTGTTCTTTGGTAAAGAGTGATAATCACGTAGCGCAACGTTGAAAGTGTTGTGCTTAGTAACTTTGGTCGATTGGCAAACAATCGACCCAAAAAGTGTTTTTGTGTGGGTCTGGGAGGGGTGGAATTAACAGTGACATCCGACATTGTTGGTTACTTCCCATCAGGCACATGACGTAATTGTGACGTCACATTAACGTCGGGGCAACGTCATGACTTTAATGCAACGTCACATCTACGTCGGTGCAACGTCGTGACATTGCACCGACGTTGAGTTGACGTTGCCCTTGCGACGTGTGCCTGCTAGGTAATTGATATTCTCATACTGATTTTAAACTACAGTATTTAAAACATTCATTATGCAATGAAAAATGGGACTGAAAATTTAAGTAGAAAAATAATTTTTCTTTCATCCAGTGTTAAATTTGAGAAAATCAAATAAAAACAAAGTGGGTCATTTTGAGGTTGTTTTAATTTTTTTCGGGATTTTCGGAGCTGGAAAAATGCCAGTACAGGTAAAGTCCCTTGATTTGACATGAGGTATGATGATCCCAATTGTCCCGTATGTACAAAGAATCTTTCTTCCGTCGGACCATTAGAGAGTGGAATGCTCTTTCCGATGCGATCATTTGCACAGTTGAAGGTGCTGATAATACTGAAGCTAATTTTGCCTCTTTCGTGAGAGCAAGGGACTAACTTCACAGGTCCTGATCTTTGAATGGCATTGGACGTATCCTCAGTAATAATTCCGAATGCTGATTCTGGTATGTGACTTTACCGATGGAGACGAATCAGCATTTCCTAGGGTCATCCCAGAAGGCAAATACAGAGTCACTTACCTCAGAGTGCATAGGACACTTCAGTGTTTTTCACACGGTGCATCGTGACATTGACATTTGACCCTTGACCTCGAAAATCTGAAGTGTTCATCATCGCTCCACGGGAAACATTTGTGGAATGTTTGATACTCCAATGATGATAGCTTTGTCTTTTATCTTGTTCACAATGTTTTCAATGTCAAGTCCATTGTTAACTTGGCATTTGACCCTTGACCTTGAAAATCAATAGGATTTATTCTCTCTCCCTGGGGAACATTTATGGAAGGCATGATGCTTTTCCGATGATGGCATTGTCTTTAATCCTGTTCACAAGTTTCCGGACACACGGACACACACAAACACCCACACACGGACGTTTGGCATCGATCGCAACTTTGTTGCGAGGGGATAATAACGAATCAAAGTACTGAAAGTACTAATAGAAGGTGATGGTAGAAAACTGGGTCATTTCATTTCATTATCTTTTTTTTTAATTTTTAAAACAGTCATTGGCTATGTATGATTGTAAAACCAGTGGGTCCCGCCCCGGGGCCATTTTCCATGGCTGTAATTCGAACAATCTTGGTAGAGGTTCACTAGACGAAGCTTCACACCAAATATCAAATACCTTGGCCTTTTGGTTTCAGACAAGAAGATTTTTAAAGGTTTTCCCTATATAACCCTATGTAAAACCAGTGGGCCCCGCCCCGTGGCCATTTTTGGCCCCGGGACTATAACTTAAAAAATCTTGGTAGTGGTCCACTACATGAAGCTTCATACCAAATATCAAAGACCTGGGCCTTTTGGTTTCAGACAAGAAGATTTTTAAAGGTTTTACCTATATAACCCTATGTAAAACCAGTGCCCCCCCCCCCCCCCCCCCCCCGGGGCCATTTTTGCCCCAGGGCTATAATTTGAACGACCTTGGTAGAGGTCCACTAGATGAAGCTTCATACCGAATATCAATGGTCTGGGCCTTCTGGTTTCATACAAGAAAGATTTTTAAAGGATTTCTCCTATTTTCCCTTTTTGTTGCCATGCCAACCAGAGTTCTGCATGGAATTGAATTCTTTGAACAGTTTTGAGAGAGGACCACCTAAGGATTATTTCTGCCAAGTTGTGTCCAAATCTGTTCAGTGGTTTAGGAGGAGATGTTGTTAAAGAAATTGTGAACGGACGACGACGACGACGACGAAGACGGACGGTGACCGATCACAATAGCTCAACCTGAACCTTTTGCTCAGGTGAGCTAAAAAGGGAAATATTCAGATACAGATACAGAGGAAACAATATCCGATATTTTCTGACCTCGGCTCAAAAAAAAAAAAAAAAAAAACAAGCACCCACCGCCCGGAATAAATATGTATTATCCCGTACTAAAAAACGTTAAGATTTAGGCGTTTATACGGTACCCGGGAAGGGACATGATTTTTTATTTTTATTATGTTGTGCGAACAAGATAATATCTTGAGCGGACAAGATATTATCTTGTTCAGACAACATATTATCTTGTGCGGACAAGATATTATCTTGTGCGGACAAGATATTATCTTGTTCACACAACATATTATTTTGTGCGAACAAGATAATATATTGTCCGCACAAGATAATATCTTGTCCGCACAACATATTATCTTGTTTGCACAACATAGATCTTGGGAAGTTGTGCGAACAAGATATTATCTTGTGCGGACAAGATATTATCTTGTTCGGACAACATATTATCTTGTGCGCACAAGATATTATCTTGTGCGGACAAGATAATATCTTGTGCAGACAAGATAATATCTTGTGCGGACAAGATAATATGTTGTCCGAACAAGATCTATGTTGTGCAGACAAGATATTATCTTGTGCGGACAAGATAATATCTTGTTTGCACAACTTAATATCTTGTGCGGACAAGATAATATCTTGTCTGCACAAGATATTATCTTGTGCGCACAACTTATAAAATAAAAAAAAATCATGTCCCTTCCCGGGTTCCGTACGTTTAAGTTATACATAAAGTCATATTTTCCTGATGGTTCACATAAATATATCCATGCAACAGTGAATCGGCCCCCGCCAATCGATGCTTCAACGCAGAGCTGAATCCGACCCGCACACGAGTACTGGTAAACCGCTAGGAGGATCTAAGCCTACCCAAGCAAAGCGGTGCGCACGAGTACGAGTCGGACCGTCCATGCTTATAAACCCTATTGGTTTTATTGGGCGAAAGGGCTGGAGATGTCATTTCATCTCAATGTCGAGTAAAAGTCCCACAAAATTGGAAGCAACGCCTCCAAAATGACCTTTACAGTACTGACGGGGACGTTAAACCTCAAAGCAAACAAATGCAACAGTGAAAGTAGCTTCGCTCTATCCGCCTCCGCCCAAAGGGGCTTGTAGAAATATTTGGGCTGTATGATGCTTCCACGCAGAGCTGAATCTGGCCCGCACACTAGTACTGGTAGACCGCTTGGAGGATCTAAGCCTGTCCTGGAACCGCGGTGCGAGGCGGACCGTCCATGCTAATAAACCCTATTTGTTTCATTGGACGACAGGGCTTGAGATGTCATTTCATCTCAATGTCGGGTAAAAGTCCCACAAAATTGGAAGCAACGTATCCAAAATGACCTTTACAGTGCTGACGGGGACGTTAAATATGTTCTATAAAAGGGTTATCCTTTGGATGCAAGGAATACACCAAAGGACTGAAAAATATGGGGTGTATATGTTTTCTGGGCCAGACTAGCTAGTTTCGGCCAATTTGGCCTCATCAGTGACCCTCAGATATACTGAAAAAAATATGGGGTGTATTTGTTTTCTGGGCCAGACTAGCTAGTTAAACCTCAAATTAAACAAACAAACAAAACTTCGCTCTACGAGGACTGTTCAAATATGAATGCAAGTAGAACGTTTTCTCATGCACTAATGCGAAAATCACCTGGAAATAAATATCACAGCGTAGAAAAACATTTTACCTATACATTGATAAAGATCCACTGTTAAAATCCGTCCACTTTAGCCATGTATATCGTTCGATAAACACTGTCTACTCTTGTATCTAATACAAAACACGGTTGGAAGAAGGTCAGAGTACGCCGTTGAAATACGGTCCTATATTAAGAATCGTTGTATTCTTGGTATACGGTGCAAAGACATTTTTGATGACATATGTTCGGTTTATGGGCATAATGAAATGTCTTTTCCGACAGTTTTTCGTTGGTGTAAGAAATTCAGCTGTGGGCTAGGCTCAACAGAAGATGCACTACATGATCGTCGGCCGAAAAGAGCAACATCTGCCAAGATGGTTGCTAGAGTAAAAGAAATAGTTGCTACCGATGCACGATACACCACTAGGCAAATAGCTAGTATGGTTGGCATCTCATTAGGAGCAGCTCATACAATTCTGAAACGGGATTTGAAAATGAGAAAGATCTGTGCTAGATGGATTCCCCATCTGTTGACAGATGAGCAGAAAAAGTCACGCGTTCAGTGCGCCAAGAAGTTGCTTAAAAAGTTTCCAAATTACAATGCACGGTCTTTCGCTAATGTCGTCGCAGGTGACGAGACATTTGTTCACTTTTTTGAGCCAAACCGAAAGATTCAGAACAATATATGGGCAACAAAGTATTGCAAAAGACCATGCATTGGAAAGCGGACATTGAGCGTCAAGAAGGTAATGTATGCCATATTCTTTTCAAATCAGGGCCCTGCTATTCAGGTTGCTGTGCCTAAAGGCAAATCTGTAAATGCGAAGTTTTACAACAATAAAGTTCTTCGAAAATTGAAGAAATATTTCAAAGAACGAAGACCCGCAACTGGTTTGGCCAATGTCAGATTGCTACATGACAATGCGTCATCGCACAAGGCGTTCATTGTGCAAGATTATCTGAAGCAGGAAAATGTTGTTGAACTCCCTCACCCCCCGTATTCCCCCGACCTTGCCCCGTGTGACGTTTTTTTTTTTTTTTTTTTTTTTTGTTCCCGCGGCTGAAAAATACCTTTCTGGTCGAAAATTTGTACAGCGCAAACACCTCGGTTCTGCAATATTCCAGTGCCTTCATAGTACACCTCGAAAAGACTACCAAAATGCATTCAATGATTGAATCAGAAGACTGAAAGTTTGTATATCTGTTAAAGGGGAATACTTTGAGGGGACAAAATAAATTTTTCATCGAAATCTATCACGGAATCATTTTTATGTGCTTAGTTGCATTCATATTTGAACAGTCCTCGTATCTGTAGTAGGCCTATAGCAAGTCGTAGTATTCCATTCATACTGTCAAAACTCATTCATTGAATTATTAATCCGCGATCTAGATTTTGAGCGAGTTCAGTTGACGTACTAGAGTTAACAAGAGTTGACTTGCTCCAAAACGCGCCGTGTAGGAATGTTGCGACTGCCAGAGTTAGCTTGGTATGAGAGTTGGAAGCCTTGCATAGTAACAACGAATACGGTGGAAGGTGGAAAATTGTAAGTTAAATGCAATCCGAAAATCGTTTATTTCCAACTATTTGAAATTTTGGCCAAGTGTTGGAAAAATCACGTCCAACTTGAAAACATGTTTATACTTTCGATTTACTCGAGGGCAAACGATGACATTTTCTTGACGTCAGTAGAGTTCTGAATCTGAATCTGAATCGTTACTGGTGATGCATCAAATAACATTTGATGCTTCCTGTCGTTTCTAATTGGGGGATCGTGAATTGGGGCGGGGGTGGTGGGGGTGGGGTTGGGGGTGGGGATAAAGTCTTTGTACAACTTTGTACAATAGTAAGCCTACTGTCTCCCCTACTTTTCTTGAGTTAACTTTAGTTGGTCAACTGAACTCGCTCAAAGCAAACTAGGTCATGACAAAGCTGCGAATCGAGACCAATTTGAACCTCAGGGTTAATTTTATGGCATTTTACTCTGAAGTTAGTTGTTTGTGTAATTGGCTTCCTCAGTTTGACAATCTGCACAGCCCCCGCCCAAGAAATATATGGGCTGCATAATGCTTCCACGCAGAGCTGAATCCGACCCACACACGAGTACTTGTAAAACGCTTAGAGGATCTAAGCCTGTCCAGGAACCGCGGTGTGACTGTCGGACTGTCGATGCTTATAAACTCTATTGGTTTCATTGGGCGACAGGGCTTGAGAAGTCATTTCATACCAATGTCGGGTAAAAGTCCCACAAAATTGGAAGCAACGTCTCCAAAATGACTCTTACAGTGTTGACGGGGACGTTAAATCTCAAATCAAACAAACAAATTGACAATCTGCTTATCATTTTCACTTATCAAATGATACATGCGTGTCTATTGATAAATATTTGGAGGCTTATTTTTCTTGAAGCATAGGAGTGATTCGTCATCGAGTGACTCCTAAGAAGGTGAGACCTGAAAGCTCATCACCTTCTAATAAGTTTATATTCATTTCTTAATTAACCTAAGATTATCCCCCTGCCGTTGTGTTCTTGCTCCACAGAACTCTTTTAACTTCCAAAGCAAGCTTGATTGAACTCAAGTTAACTCTAATAGTGCGGCACGAGCCATAACCCGCGTGTTTGGTGTAACTATAGTTAACTCTAGAAAGTCAATCGAACTCGGTCTTAATAACTAGGCCAGGTCAGCTGCGAAACGAGACCAATTTCAAACCTAAATCCATTTTATGACATTTAACTCTGAAATTCATTGTTTGGTATTTTGCATCCACAGTTTCTTTTTTCAATCTGCCTATTATTATCACATATCAAATGATACAGGCGCTTCTCTTCATTGATTTATGTGGACCTATTTTTCTTGAAACAGAGGAGTGATGCGGTATCAAGGGAATTCTTTCGAGTGTTGCCATAAGAAGGTGAGACCTGAAAGGTCATCACCTTCTAACAATCATGTAATGTGTCACTGACTGGTGACAGATAGATCTCAAAGCTATAATTCTGAAGTCATTCAAAATTCCTAAAGTATTCTGTTGCTTATTTGCGGCGAATTGCTCTTTATATGACCTGCGCGCGATATTTCATACTCTTGTTCCACCTTCTCTGTTTATGATTTGTACTGCCCGCAATTCGGAATGGCCTTAGAAAACCTTTCCTATAATGAATCGGTAAGAAAAGGCTCATTCTCCAACCCTTTAAAGACATGCACAATTATGAAATCTTTTAATGAAATTAAAGGTATACTAGATCACGCAGTCGATGGTATACCATCGCAAATACCCGCTTTTTCTATGAAAAACACTAATGACTATGTATTAGCTAGCCAAAACTACATATAAGTTAAAAAAGTTGCAAAGAACATTCTAACTGATAAGCAAAGTTTCAGGAGTGTAACTCTTATAGTTTAGAAGATATGGCAAAGTCATACTTTTTTACCTTTGACCATGGGTTCATGTTGAGGTCCATCAAAATTATCCCAATTTATCCTATATTCCAACGGCCATCTAATATCCAAGTTTCAGAAGTGTAACTCCAATAGTTTAGAAGATATGACAAAATCATACTTTTTGACCTTTGACCTTGGAGTCATGTTGAGAACGAGGTCACACCAAAAGTAGCCCAATATATTCTATATTACAAGGGCCGTCCAATAACCAAAGTTTCAGAAGTGTAACTGCGATTGTTTAGAAGGATTCCAGGACATTTGCCCCCCAGGACATTTGCCCCCCAATGACTCAATCTAAAAATGGACATTTGCTTGCCCCCCAGTTGAAAAAGCGACCTGGACATTTGCCCCCCAGAGCTTATTTTTGGTATTGACATCTGCCCCCCCCCCCCAGTGCTTATTTTACAGGTGGACATTTGCCCCCCACTGCTTATTTCAGAAAGGGACATTTGCGCCCCCCCCCCCCCGATAGACCAGGGCTAACACAAAGGAGGAAAAATGTATTTATTGGTTTATATCATCATAAATACAAAATTATTACTCCATCTATATAAATATCAATCCCATAATAACCTGCTTTTATGGACAACCTCTACCTTAGAAAGCAGTATAGATCCAGATCAGACCATTGTCAGATGCCTATACTCAAGTGGTTTTTACAATGAATACACTGCTGGTTAATTCTTGGAAGTAACTGAAATGATTTTGAAGGGGCTGTAAAACCATAACCATAATATTTTGGGATTTTCTATGAATAAATTAGATAAATAAAAATAACGCATATCCTTTTAGACCCCACTTTGTAAAAAGCACTTGAGTATAGGTGTCTGACATTGGACCCTCAGTGAGGCACAAACTCAATATATGGTTCTGTAGCTGACTTGATTAACCCTTATCCTGCTGAATAAATTAAGCATCTCCAATTGTTGACTATTGACCATCACATTCTTGGTATATTTTTGTTAACTTAACAAATTGCATGACAAACGGTATAGATCCCCATCAGTTATGGCATCTGATCTGGATGTATACTGCTTTCTAAGGTAGGGGTTGTCCACAACAGCAGGATATTATGGGATTAATATTTATATAGATGGAGTAATTTATTGCTTGACATTTTGTATTTCTGATGATAATTAACTTTTTTCCTCCTTTGTGTTAGCCCTGGTCTATCTGGGGGGCAAATGTCCCTTTCTGAAATAAGCAGTGGGGGGCAAATGTCCACCTGTAAAATAAGCACTGGGGGGCAGATGTCCATACCAAAAATAAGCTCTGGGGGGGCAAATGTATGGGTCGCATTTTCAACTGGGGGGCAAATGTCCATTTTTAGATTAAGTCATTGGGGGGCAAACGTCCTGGGGGGGGGGGGGGCTAACGTCCGGAGACCGTTTAGAAGATATGACAAAGTCATACTTTTTTACCTTTGACCTTGGGGTCATGTTGAGGTCAAGGTCACACCAAAAGGAGCCCAATTTATTCTATATTCCAAGGGTCATCCAATAACCAAAGTTCCAGAAGTGAAACTCCAATAGTTTAGAAGATATTGCTAAATAATACTTTTTGATCTTTGACCATGGGGCCATGTTGAGGTCTAGGTCACGCCAAAAGTAGCCCAGTGCCATCTACATTCCATGTATTATCCACAGGCAAAGTTTGAAAAATGTATCTTAACCGGTTTCAGAGGAGATCTATTCCATAGAAACTCGACGGGCGTATGTATACACACACACACATACTTACATACAAACATACATACATACAGACCCCCGGACGGATAGACACTCGACTCTGACACGAAAACAATATACCCGATTTTTTTTTCGAAAAAGCGGGTATAAAAAAGTTGTTTTCCGCAGCGCTTCCTCCTTTGCTCCAACATGGAGCAATTTTTTACTTGTTATCATATGGCGTTGCGTCTGAGAATGTAACTAGTGGATTAAATATGCAAATTAGTTAATTACCCCCAGTAGCGTTACATGTACGGCGTCCTTAACGAAGTCGCATTTACTAATGGCGGAATATTGAATTTTTTGTTAAACACTCGTGATTCAATGTCATATGATAAATAGAATCTTGCATTCGTGTTCATGCATTATTGAATTTATTAAACTCGTTGAAGAAAAGGGACAAGATGCTGAAAACTTTGAAAATGGTTGACGGACGACGGTGGCCTACCACCCCAGAAGCTCCCTCGGAGATTTTGGTTCAGAGGAGCTAAAAACGAAAACTAGACAATCACTAAAGGTGATGAATGCCCCCGCCTCACTAGATGAGTATTTATGACATATGCAGTAGACAGGCACACATTCTAACTAAACTAGAAACTGCAACATTCTACAAGAAACATATGGCTGAAATGTTTAAGTCGTTTAAGGAGATTATTCTGCGTTTCGGTTTGATTAGAATCCTGTTTTCATTATGCGCCTGAAGGTGTACCCATTCCCCTTAAATGATTCTTCTAAGACGTTTATCATTCCCACTAGTACGGTATTGAAACAAAGGGTCCTGAATATTATTTGCCCATTGTGGTAACAATCCCATTACCGGGACTTTCGACAGCAGTGAAGATCCTGATCAGAGCCAACAGAATGCGGCGTCTGATCGGTGTCATCACTGTTTACTAAAAGTACGGAAGTTGATAAAATTCACGTTAATATAATAAACGTGATTATATTGGACCCCTCCAAAGTACGAAAGCCTAAAGGGACCACTTTCAGAAAGAAAAAAAAATCTTTTCTCGTTATTACGGGATAACTATGTCGTTATTAAGGGATAACTATGTCGTTATTACGTGATAATTATGTCGAAATTACGAATAATCTAAGTCCTGTTAATGAGGCCCGCCCCCGCCCATGTGGGCTTGAAGAAATAGATGGGCTGCATGATGCTTCCACGCAGAGCTGAAATCCGACCGCACACGAGTACTGGTAAACCGCTTAGAGGATCTAAGCCTGCCCAGGCAAAGCGGTGCGCGTCGGACCGTCCATGCTTAAAAGCCTTTTGGTTTCAATGGGCGACAGGGCTTGATATTTCATTTCATCTCAAAGTCGGATAAAAGTCCCACAAAATTGGAAGCAACGTTTCCAAAATGACCTATACAGTGTTGACGGGGACGTTAAAACTCAAATCAAACAAACAAAACAAAAACAAAAACAAAAATATTTTCTCGTTATTACGGGTAACTATGTCGTTATTCCGAGATAACTATGTCATTATTACGGGATAACTATGTCGTTATTACGAGATAATTATGTCATTATTACGAGACAACTACATGTATGTCATTATTATGGGATAACTATGTCGTTATTACGAGATAACTATGTCATTATTACGGGATAACTATGTCCTATTAATGAGATAGCTAACTCATAATAACGCGATAGCTATGTCGTTATCACGAGATAATTAAATGGGCCGCGTCATGCGATTTTGGTACTTATCGCCTATGCGAGCAGCGAAGGTTCAGGCGAGCCTGCGCATCCGCGCAGTCTAGCCAGAACCTTCGCTGCTCGCTCATACAAGCAGTGAATCAAGAGGAACCTTCAGACAGAAAGCCATATCCCTGGCCCCTCTGAATGGCTGGACATGCGCAGTTAAAATTTGTCATGACGGAATGCTCGAAGACACAAATTCGCTTGGCGGGATCAAATAATCTTCAGCTTGGTGACTACCCTATTTTACTAGTGCTAGGTGAGCTCAGAGGTCAGCGCTTTTGGCACCGAAGAGACGAAAGCACCTCATAGCCACTTCAACAACAAGAACACCTTCACTAAACACACATGGACGCAAGCACATCACGAAAACATGCCTCTATAATATTGACCCCTTGAACCCCACTTTTATATTGTAAAACTGGGATTTACAGGTGTAAACCTTATGTTTCTCATTTCTGCTCTAAAATATAGATAGGTTCATCCCAATTTAATGGCTGAACCTTTCGCAAACATGCAGTGCATACCCTAATGAGACTCCGCGTTCTGTGGTATCTGATCTTGGCCTGCACTGTTTGTCAGTTGCCAGTTTAGGGATTTCCGGTATAAAATGAGCTGTAAAATGGGTTAATTGTACTGATTATAAAAAGACGCTGGATGGCGTATTAGTCTACATTGATTTCATCTAGGTATTTCACACGGAGAATCCCTCAGAGAATCCCTGTCACTGTAAACTTATTGGATAATCAAGTTATAATATTCATTTCCACTGGCTGTTTCATTTTACGAGGAACTTTTAAAACAGTTACGAATATATGGCTTGTCGCTTGGTGGTGATTAGGTCATATAGTTGGCCACCCAATCCCCAAAAATATTGATATTTTTACTTTTGATGGCAAAATTGAGTACAGTATGGCACCCATGCTTAATGTAATCCTTGATGTGTGTCAACAATCATAGGGGTGGATGCTACGTCTGGAAATGTGCCTGAGGCTCAGAAGTAGGTCAATGGTCAAATGAGTGCAAAATAAACATGAAACTACTCATAACTCTCTTTTAACACATATTTGGGGAAATTGCTTGCTTAAAATCACCATAAAACTACTCAGGTGCAGTGCACAATGGACAATTATTTAAATATGTCAGTCTGATAGGTCAGGGGTCAATTAAGAAAAAAAAACTCTTGAAAAATGGATGTTTTCTTATTATTTTTTCATATTTAGCATAAGTATGTGATGATGACCATTATTTAATATCAAAATATTTAAAAACGACATTTATTACATGTATTTGATTGTCAAAGACAGGTATTGGCATCCAAGTTGGCTGTCAGACAGTTATTGACTTCTATTTTAAAATAGAAGTGAAGGCAATGATCATGAATCGTTACAATTAACCCACAGCTCCCAGCAGTGATACCAAAGGGAAAGAAACACAATTATGAAATAACTAGACCCTAATGGAAACATCAATATCGGAAAGCCAAAAGGACAGATACTTTCCCACAAAATGGCCAATTGGCTATCCAAAACAAAATATTATAAACGATACACACCATAACAATAATGAACGCGACAGAAGAACCACATTGGAACGTTCAGTGAAAGAATTCAACTGGAGCGGCTTTAATCGAACACAGCTGTAATCCTCACCTTTACTTCCGTTGTGATTTAGACAAATAATTTGTTCAGTCCTAACTCATCAGTGCAACATCTCCGAGAACACAAAAATCAAACAACCACAGAAATGAAACAACGTTGAGGACTCGACAGCATTCTGGAGCAAAAGAAAACCAACAGTTATACTCCGCTGGGCCCGACCTGAGACAGAGCATTAGGCACCAACCAACATTACATCAAATTAAACTCTCTCTAATTCTCATTAAGTCTTAACGCTGGATCCGTCATAGAATCTGAGGCCTGACCCACCGGCGTACAATTAACGAAGGAAGCAAAGTTGTCAACCGTAATTTGGTTAACTACCATACATGACATTTATATTGAAGAACGATTGTACGAAATTGGGTGCTGAAGTCATTGCAATTATACATTTTCTGAATTTATGTATCAAGTCACCATTAATTTCGGATTCCGATAGACCTTGTTGCAGAAAAGATTTAAGCCCAACATTGAATTTTGAATTTAAATCGGAAAGAAGTCTGTAAAATGTTGAAAAGGCTTTGGGTAGTTTATGATACCTATAGCTTTATCGGTGTTGAAGTCAGTTGCATGACTAGTCACTCTGGCAAATCGAATTAATTGCAAAATATAAACGCCATAGGATGCCGCACGAAGAACATCACCATCCAAACAAGGAAAAGTTAAAATCTCAAAATCAAAATCATCGCGTTTATCATACTTTTTGGAGGAAACAAACATACCTACAATAGACAGATGTAACAAAAACGGGGCCTCGGTATCAGAAGAATTTGCTTTATTTAACTGAAGTTCTGCTAGGGGTACATTTGACTGATCAAACCATCGAAATTTATATTGTCAATATTTGATAAATAATCCAAATATCTAGAAGTCGAGCAAAAGGCTTCAGTGATTGGAGATTGGTTTTCAACGAAAAAGGACATCATGAAGTCTCGTTCATAACAAAACAAGAACAGATCAGCCACAAGAGGTGCGGGTACCCATCAGAATACCCACAACTTGCCTAAATAACTTATTACCAACTTTTATGTAAATATTGTCAAGTAGAAGGGTGAGAGCTTCACACACTTTCTGACATGACTATAAAGTATAATGCTTATGCTCTTCAGAAGTGAAAAAAGCATTTCTTATATTGCATGCAAGATAGGGGGAGTCTTCCCTATAAAATGTCCATCCAATTAAATCATTAAGTTTTTCTTTTGAAACATTATGAGGACGTGTAGTAAAGGGTGGAATGATCATAAGCAGACGGACTTGAAGCACGAAAACGTCTGGATTTCAATCTATTTAAAACTTAATTAGACTTTTTATGGACCAAAATAAATGTCTCCCTGGTCTTCAAAGAATATTTAATCACATGTTTTTATGGCAGTAAAATATGAAAATAATACGGAAAGTTCACTGGTGGTACAAGATTTTAACTTTGCAATAAACCGTGCTTTGTATGGTCTTTTGTGAAGTTTAGGTAACCAATATAATGTAAGAAATAGAAGTGGAGGCAATGATCAGGAATCGATACAATCAACCCACAGCTCCCATCAGAGACACGAAAGGGAAAGACACACAAACACGAAACAACAGACCCTAATGGAAACACCAACAGCGGAAAGAAGCAGTCTGTCTCGGCCTTCTGTAGCACATACAGCAAACTTGGGGCCTGAATGACAAATGACTGCTTTGGAATGCTCTGACTGTTAAATCGGATATATCTTCAACAGTTTGCATAACAAACACAGTTTGACAAATTGCTAGCTTGTGATTATCTAATATATATATATATTGAGATACAATATGGTATCGGAGAAACTGACTTCAATACTCGTAATAAATTGTTAACGGCTAAACTTCTTAATCAGGGTTATCGGTACCATAAACTACGCAAAGCCTTTTCAAAATTTTATAGACGCCATTCTGATTTAATTTCAAAATTCAACATTGGACTTAAAACTCTTCTGCAACAACGTCTATCGGAACCCGATTTGACTTAGAATACAAATTCAGAAAAATTTATAACCGCAATGACTTCAGCACCCAATTTCGTAAAATCATTCTACAATATAAAAGATTGGGTACAACATAAATGTTATACGACAGACTGCATGCCTGGTAGTTAACTCAATCACGGTTGACAACTTTGCTTCCCTCTCTAATTGCACGCCGGTGGGTCAGGCCTCAGTTTCTATGACGGTTCCAGTGTAAAGGCTTATTGAGAATTAGAGAGATCTAATTCAAGGTAATGTTGGCTAATGCCTGATGCTCTATCTCTGGTCGGGCCCATCGGAGTCTAGCTGTTGATTTTCTGTTGCTCCAGCATTTCAGTGGTTTCTTACTCTCGAGTCCTCAACGTTGTTTCATCTCCGTGGTTGTTTGATTATTTGTATTCAAGGAGATGCTGCACTGATGAGTTAGGAGGCCTTAATGCGAACTGAACAAATTATTTGTCTAAATCGCGATGGAAATAAGGGCCGTTGTGGCCACGTAAAATCGAATTAAGCCCCACAGTGGAATTCATTTCCGCTGACCGTTCCAAAGCGTTTCTTCTGTCGCGATTTATTTTTGTTATGGTTTGTTTTTAGGTGTTTGTGTCGCTTGTGTTATTTTATTTTGGATAGCCTTTTGGTCATTTTGTGGGAAAATAACTGTCCTTTTGCCTTTCCGCTGTTGGTGTTTCCATTAGGTCTGTTGTTGCATGTTTGTGTTTCTTTCCCTTTGGTGTCTCTGATGAGAGTTATTGGTTGATTGTATCGATTCCTGATCATTGCCTCTACTTCTATCTTAAAATGATTACAAACTGTGAATTCTGTTACACACTTAAAATTAGCGGCACCAAGTTTTAGCGGCTTTTATAAATATACCTTTTTGCGGATTTATATTTTGGCGGATTTTCGATTTCCGAAGAAAAGAAATCGGTGTGTCAGTTTCACTCTTATCTGATTTGTTTACCCATCCTTCTGTGCTCACAGTTAAAACTATCAATCAATTACCAATTATATCCACAATTTTGACAGTAACTCACAAGGTGTGTTTATTTTCAATCAGCTGTTTTGAGCTGTCTTATGACTAGAACATTGTCTTTCTTTATTTTGACTTCTAAAGTTTTCTTTTGTCACCGGCGATGCCTATGACGAATGGACACATCATATTTGTGATATGTAGAATAAAGTTCTTCTCTTGCATTCGTTGAGCTTTATTGGTGGATTTTATTTCGGCCTTTTTTTTTCTTGACTGGAAATAGCGCCAAAATAAAATGACCGCCAAATATAAGTGTTTTACAGTAGCTGCACATGACCTTTGATGATGACCCACTTGTGTTATTATTAGATATACCTTCATCATATACCATATCCTTGATATAGCATTGTGACGTTTAGTAAGAACTCAGACGATTTGGAATTCTTATAACAATGGACGACATGTGAATAATCAACGTATTTTGCAAAATAAACATATTTTGCCAAGTATGTACTTAAAAGACCTTTGACCCAAGGCCGATTTGGTTGGCCATTATGCTGTTAGTATAATGTGTGGGTTTTATGCTTCCGAGAAATGACAACTCATTTGACTTTGTTTCAGTTGACATACTAGATAACCCTTTGTACAATAAGTATGGATGCATATTTAAAGAAAATTTGTACTTAAATGACGTTGACCTTAGCTAAATCTATGGTACAACTTTTTCTCACATATGATGCATAAATAATATGTCCGAGGTGCATTCGTGGAGTTTTAATTAACTTTATTTGGTCTGCTTAGATAGAGAGAGGGTGCAAATACCAGTATGAATAAATGGTATTGTATTTTGCACTCATTTGACCTTTGACCTAATTCTGAGGCTCAGGGGCATTTTCAGAAGTGGCATCCACCCCTTTCACTTTTGCAACACAGTACAGAACACAATTAGCATGGACGCAATACTCTACTCAGTTTTGCCATCAGATTTTTTTTTGTGGTTTGGATGGCCAACTAATATGCAGTAATGCCAAAAGTAGGGACAAATAATCCTGTTGATTACTGTGGGGCTATCGCCCCAAAAATTGTTATGGAGCTAATTGTTATTTGAGTATGCATTGTTTGCAAGCATCGGGTCAAGAGTATAACAGCAGACGCTCTTTCCAGTTGATTGTTTGTTTGTTTGATTTGAGGTTTAACGTCCCCGTCAACACTGTAAAGGTCATTTTGGAGACGTTGCTTCCAATTTTGTGGGACTTTTACCCGACATTGAGATGAAATGACATCTCAAGTCCTGTCGCCCAATGAAACCAATAGGGTTTATTAGCATGGACGGTCCGCCTCGCACCGCAGTTCCTAGACAGGCTTAGATCCTCTAAGCGGTTTACCAGTACTAGTGTGCGGGCCGGATTCAGCTCTGCGTGGAAGCATCATGCAGCCCATATATTTCTTCAAGCCCCTATGGGCGGGGGCCTTCCAGTTGATTAATTGTTTCTAAAAATAAAACAGGCACGCCGATGACGGCATACACTATCATTTGGGATAATCGGCTCTCTTCGTTGTATTCTTTACGAAAGGCCGATTTTTGATTAGGTCATGCAGTGCGGGACTATTGTGGAATATACTATCATTTGGGATAATCGGCTCTCTTCGTTTTGTTCTTTACGTATGGTGTATTTGGTTTCCTGACCTACAATCTTTGAATAGGTCATGCAGTGCGGAACACATGCATATTACAAAAAAAAGCCGTCTGTACCTTTCTCCGCCGTAAGTTCTTAAATAATATATATACATTACGAAAACACGCCTATACAAGTACGTAGTAAAGTTTTCCGCCTAAAAATGAAGATTTTATGGTGAAAAATTGTGATATTTTCGTTGTTTCTGCCTCGACGAGGCGGTTCTATCGAGTACCCACAATCTATGTTTTTGAGCAGAAATATTTCGAGGCGGTTCTATCAAGTACCCACAATCTATGTTTTTGAGCAGAAATAAGAAAAATAATGTTTACCCCTGAAAACCCCAGTTTTACTATATAAAAATGGGGTTAAAGGGGGTCAAAATTATATAGGCCTGTTTTCGTGATGATCTGATAAAAATAAAAGACAAATCGTTTTGTTTGCGTAGATATACTCTTTTAGCCACATAAAAAATAGCCATCGGAAGAGATGGCAAATCCCCCGACCAAAAGCCAATATGGCCTTCAGAAAGTGCACCAGAATTAAACCAGCAATATATCACAAAAGTATTGCAGTTATGGCCATCACAAGATTATACTGCCAGGGGAGATAACTAAACAAGAGGCCCATGGGCCACGATGCTCACCAAAGCTTAGGCAGGCAATGCCCACTGGCAGCCATGTATGGTTTTAATTTATTGATTATAGAGTCTCCCAAATGAACCCCCATTCCATGTGGACTCTGTATCTGAAATATTAGGCCTTTTATGAAGTGGAGGGGTGGGAGATGACCCAACAGAGCCCAATTTGATAGCACAGAATGCATCTTGTCATAAGGAACAAGAAATTATATGGTATATGGATGGTGGTCTTAATGGTTTCTGAGATATTGGGCCTTTTATGAAGTGGAGGGGTTGGTGAATGGCCCGGGCACTTCCCAAGAGACCCCCAGGTTGGTGTCTCTGAATGCGTTTTATCATTCGAAACAAGAATATATATGGTTTAGGGGTGGGAATTTGATAGGTTTCTGAGATTTATCGCCTTTTATGAAGTGGCAGGGTGGGGCATGGCCCTGGCACACCCCTGAAGACCCCTAGGCTGGATTCAATGAATGCGTCTTATCATAAAAAAACAAGAATATATATGGATAAGGGGTGGGGATCTGAACGGTTTCTGAGAATTTGGGCCTTTAATGGAGTGGAGGGGGTGGGACATGGCCAAGGACATCCCAGAGGACCCCCAGGTTGGTGTCACTGAATGCGTCTTATCATAAGAAACAAGAATACATATGGTTTTTGGGTGGGGATCTGAAAGGTTTCTGAGATATATCGCCTTTTATGAAGTGGAGGGGTGTGGCAGACCCCTAGGTTGGTATCACTGAATACGTCTTATCATCAGAAACAATAATAAATATGGTTTAGGGGTGTGGATCTGAATGGTTTCTGAGAAATTGGGCCTTTTTTAAAGTGGAGGGAGTAGGGCTTGGCCGGGGCACCTCCCAGGGGACCCCCAGGTTGGTGTCACTGAATGCGTCTTATCATAAAAAACAACAATATATATGATTTTGGGGTAGGGATCTGAATGGTTTCTGAGATATATTGCCTTTCAGGAAGTGGGGGGAGGGGGGATGGAGCAGGGCCCTGGCCCATCCCAGGGGGCACCCAGGTTGGTGTCAATGTTGGTGTCTTATCATAAGGAACAAAAATATATATGGTTTAGGGGTGGGGATCTGTAAGGTTTCCGAGATATTGGGCCTTTTATGAAGGGGATTGGGTGGGGCAAGGCCCCGGCGCAACCCGGGGACCCATAGGTTGGTGTCAATGGATGCATCTTATCATAAAGAAAAAGAATATATATGGTTTAGGGGTGGGGGGTCTAAACGGTTTCTGAGATATATGATCTTTTATGTAGTTTAGGGGGTTAGGCATGACCCCGGCGCATCCCGGGTCCCCAGGTTAGTGTAACTGAATGTGTCTTTTCATAAGGAACAAGAATATATATGGTTTAGGGGTGGGGATCTGTAAGGTTTCCGAGATATTGGGCCTTTTATGAAGTGGAGGGGGTGGTGCAAGGCCCCAGCGCATCCGCCCCCCCCCCCCCCAGGTTGGTGTTAATGAATGTGTCTTATCATAAGGAACAATAATATATATGAATTAGGGATGGGGATCTGTAAGGGTTTGGAGTTATGGTCATCACAAGGTTATATTGTCAGGGGAGATAATATTAAAAAACCAGGGCACCCAGAGTCGTGGTTCTTGAACGTGACACACCTGCTTAACCTCATGTACAACTGTACCAAGTACCATCAATATATCTCTTAGTATTGTAGATGTGGCAATCACAAGGTAGTGATTCTATATTATTGGAAGGGGAGTTATCTCAAAAACCATGGCACCCAGAGTTGTGGTTCTTGTGCATGACACACCGCCTCGGCCTTGTGAACAACTGTGCCAGGTATCATCAATATATCTTAAAGGGTATTGGAGTTACGGCCATCACAAGGTAGTCACTCAATTTTATTGGATTGGGAGATAACTAAAAAACCATGACAACCAGAGTTGTGGTTCTTGTGCATGACACGCTGTCTCAGCCTTGTGAAAAACTGTGCAAGGTACCATCAACATATCTCAAAGAGTATTGGAGTTATGGCCATCACAAAGTAGTCATTCTATTTTATTAAATGGGGAGATAACTAAAAATGTATGGCATCCAGAGTTCTGGTTCTTGCGCCTGACACGCCGTCTCAGCCTTGTGAACAATTGTGCCAAGAACCATCAATTAATCTCAAAGGGTATAGGAGTTATGGCCATCACAAGGTTGCGTCTACGGACGGACGGGCGGACGGACGGACGGACAGACGGACGGACGCCAGGCTGATCGCTATATCCCCCGAACCTATTCGGTCGGGAGCTAAAAAGGACTGTCACGCAAAGGTCGCACTTCAATACAAACAACAATTTATTATTTACGATTCCAGTTTCTTAATGTTTAGAAGACATGTTTTGCGTTTGCAACCTATACAACGTCTGAAAGATAGTTTAATGCCGAAAAGTTTTTTTTTTTTTTTTTTTTTTCAAATTGTTTTGGTAAGAAATTTACTAAAAAAACTTAACGCGACATAAACAAGTACAACTACCGCGACAAATGTCGCGCAATGGTCAGGTTAATGCCAACCAACGGTAGGATTTGTGTATATATATATTAGATTTTTTTTTTCGATAAATAAATAAATATTGTTATATTCACACACCACAGTGTCCGGTAAAATAATGGAATATGGGGGTAAAAAGAATAAGCTGACCTCTACACAGCGGAAGTGGGCTAGATACTACACGCCTATTATTATACATGTCCACTCATCTTGTGACGTTAACAATCTCGGGAGGTTCCGCCTACCTCGATTTGTAAACGTCACAAGAACTCGTTGACAGGTACCATAACGTTAGCTTATTTTATGTTGGCATTTCTTTCCCTTTGGTGTCTTGGATGGATGGTGTGGGTTAATTGTATCGATTCCTAATCATTGCCTCGCGTGTATTATGTAGAGGAGTGCCTGAGGTCGCCTTCTCATCATGTTAACAAATCCATGAAATAAACACCCCTAAACTCCATTTAATATAGAGAAAACTGGGTTTAACGCGGTTATAAATTATTTTACTTATTTCTGCTCGGCCCCCGCCCAACGGGCTTGAAGAAATAGATGGACTGGATGATGCTTCCACCCAGAGCTGAAACCGAACCGCACACGAGTATTGGTAAACCGCTAAGAGGATCCAAGCCTGCCGAGGCAAAGCGGTGCTAGTAGGACCGTCCATGCTTATAAACACTATTGGTTGCATTTGGCTACAGGGCTCGAGATGCCATTTCATCTCAATGTTGGGTAAAAGTCCCACAAAATTGGAAGCGACATCTCCAAAATGACCTATACAGTGTTGACGGGGACGTTAAACCTCAAATCAAACAAACAAAACAAAACTTACTAATTTTCTGCTCCAAGACATAATTTGTGGGAACTCAATGAGGCGGTTCTAACGAGCACCCGCAGCCTAATTTGTATGCACTCGTTAGAACCGCCTCAATGAGGGGTTTCTTACGAGCATCCGCAGCCTATGCTTGCAGTTCAAATTAGAAAATATCACGAATTTCCATCAGAAAAAGTAGCCATTTTGCAGGCGTGAAAAACAAATGCACAATGTCGCACGGGTGTCATGATTCTAACCCTATTGAAAGGGTAGGTCGGCGCAGAACAAAAATGAAATAAATAAGACGTCGCTTTTACCAAGCGCACTTTTCTGATGTGTCTGCACATAATGTAGTCGCAGAGGCTAAGTTTCACGTGAACAAGTCCGTGAAATGAAGACCCCTCTAAACCCCACTTCATATAGAAAAAAAAACTGAGGTTTACGGGGGTATACGATATTTTTCGTATTTCTGCTCGAAGACATAGGTTGTGGGTACTCGTTAGAACCGCCTCAATGAGGCGGTTCTAGCGAGCACCCACAACCTCTGTTTTGAGCATTTATAAGAAAAACATCACGGGTTGTCATCAGAAAAGTAGCCATCTTGGAGATATGAAATATGCACTATGTCGCACGGGTGAGATTTCATAATGCATGTTTTGAGCAGAAACGGGAAGGAAACAAAGCCTATCTTTTCTCCATATAAACTGAGATTTAGCAGCAGTTCTGACCTTCACATCTCTAGAAATGACCCGTTGCTGATGACTAATGGTCACAAATATTTGCTTTATTTGTACTTCGAGCATATGCCGACGGTGCTCTTAAGAACTGCCTCAACGAAAAGGTTCTAACGGGTACCAACAACTGTATTAAGAAAATAGGAGTAGGTGTCATTTAAAGATTTTTCTACTGTTAAGTCTGCCAGCCACTTTCCTCATTGGATCAACACCATTTTAGCTCACCTGGGCCGAAGGCTCCAGGGAAGCTTATAGTATAGTGGGTCCTCCGTCGTCCGTCGTCCGTCGTCCGTGGTCCGTCCGTCCACACTTTTGAGAAGCTATATCTCTGCAGCCTGCAGGCTGATCTCAATCATTTCTCATCTGTAGCATGCCTCTGTTGGGGCATTGATCACATAAACTTTGTTTCGAAATCGCTCTAAAACTTTGGTTGTTATGGCAACCACAAGGTCCCATAGACTTACTATGGGAAAATGCTTGTCATCACCGTAGCGCCTTCAGATTTGATCGGATCTTTCTGAAACTTATATGTATGGTGGCTGGGGATAAAATATCGGATGAGTTCGAAAACCGGCCAAGTCGGTCCATTTATCGTAGAGTTACGTCCCTTTGATTGCTGAAAATGCCGATTTTTGACCTTGTCAGTACCGTAGCCCCTTCAGTTTTGATCGAATCCTTCTGAAACTTATATGTAAAGTGGCTGGGGATAAAACCTCGGATGAGTTCGAAAACCGGCCAAGTCGGCTCATTTGTCATAGAGTTACTACTCTTTGATTGCTGAAAATGTGGTTTTTTTACCTTGTCATCACCGTAGCCCCTTCAGTTGTGATCGAATCTTTCTGAAACTTATATGTAAGGTCGGCCTATTTATCATAGAGTAACGTCCTTTTGATGGCTGAAAATGCCGATGGCTCATGGGGAGCTTATAGTATAATAAGGTCCTCCGTCGTCAGTTGTCCGTCCGTCCGTTGTCCGTCCACACTTTTGAGCAGCTATATATCTGCAGCTTGCAGGCTGATCTCAATCATTTCTCATCTGTAGCATGCCTCTGGTGGGGCATTGATGATATTAGCTTTTTTTTAAATCGCACGAAAACTTTGGTTGCTATGGCAATCACATATAATCACACTTATATATAAGTTTCAGAAAGATCCGATCAAAACTGAAGGTGCTACGGTGATGACGAGGGCAAAAATCGACATTTTCAGCAATCAAAGGGACGTAACTCTATGATAAATGGGCCAACTTAGCCGGTATTCGAACTCATCCGAGGTTTCATCCCCAGCCACCTTACATATAAGTTTCAGAAAAATCCGATCAAAACTGAAAGGGCTATGGTGATGACAATGTCAAAAATCTGCGTTTTCAGCAGTCAAAGGGACGTTACTCTATGATAAATTGGCCGACTAGGCTGGTTTTCGAACTCATCTGAGATTTTATCCCCAGCCACCTTACATATAAGTTTCATAAAGATCCGATCAAAACTGAAAGGGCTACGGTGATGACAAGGTCAACAATCGACATTTTCGATGACCAAAGGGACGTTACTCTATGATAAATGGGCCGACTTGGCCGGTTTTCGAACTCATCCGAGATTTAATCCCAAGCAACCTTACATATAAGTTTCAGAAAGATCCGATTAAAACTGAAGATGCTGCGGTGATGACAAGGTCAAAAATCGGCATTTTCAGCAATCAAAGGGACGTAACTCTATGATAAATGGGCCAACTTGGCCAGTTTTCGAACTAATCCGAGATTTTATCCCCAGCCACCTTACATATAAGTTTCAGAAAGATCCGATCAAAAATGAAGGGGCTACGGTGATGACAAGGTCGAAAATTGGCATTTTCAGCAATCAAAGGCACGTAAATGTGCCGATTTGGCCGGTATTCGAACTTATCCGAGGTTTTAATTTCCAGACACCTTACAAGATCCGATCAAAACTGAAGGGGCTACGGTGATGACAAGGTAAAAAATCAACATTTTTTACGTAACTCTTATAACTGCTCCAAGATACAGGTTGTGTGTACTGGTTAGAACCGTCTCACTGAGCAGGACTGATCAGAATGCGTCGGTGACAACATTTAATCACAACTAGTTAAATATTAATCTGTGTTTATGCAAACTGGTCATTTCTAAGATTCTAAGATGCGATAAACCATCTACTTGAGAAGTTGTTAGGAAATAAGATAAAATTATTTTATTGCTTTTTTTTATTTCATATGAAAAAAAAAAAAAAAAAAAAAAAAACAATGAGACGTTTATAATAAATATAACAACGCATACACATTTTCAGGTTAACTTGGACTATTATAGTCTTTCAAAACGCAGTGAGACATGACTGCACTTTTAATTTTGGACTAGTCCGTGTTTTAGGTAAGTCGCCTTCAGTTTGGATTTTACATTGGGAGATATTGTTTTACTGAGATTCGTACTGCATCATACTTACCACTTGGCCACGATTTCTACAGAATGGCATTATAAAAAAAAACGTATTCATAATTTTAAAATCCTGTGAAAAAAGAAATCCAAAACCTGCTTCCCCTAAAACACGGAATAGTCTTGACACGCTTGAACGTTGAACTCTCAAAGGTCGTTGATAAACTATACAAGAAGACAGGGGGTGGAGGACAGCTAATCCCCCGCCGCCGCCGCTTTCAACCGTGACGTTTACCTAGAGTCAGCATCACGAAAAGTGGGGTTTAGCGGGTTGTTCTAATTGTGAATAGTTGAAACGGATAGTCAATGAGCCTTTTCTACAAAAATACGGGCCATGAAGACTTTGCACTCAGTGTACATCCAGATCCATCTGATCTGGATCTACACTGTCATTGCGAATTTTAAATCAATACAATATACATGTACATATATCAAGTAATTTGAGGGGCTGATAGTCAAAAATGTGACTAATAAATAAACAGATAAAGTATACAGTATACTTTAAATATGAGCTGAAAGGACAATCAAATAGGAATTTCTAAATGTGTGAAAATTGATAACGATGGAAACATACTGAGCAATTCCTACACAAATACGAACAGTGAAGACTTTGCACATAGTGCACGTCCAGATATACACTATTTGCCACCAATATACATGTAGTCATATACTATAGTATACATGT
This sequence comes from Lucinisca nassula, assembly GCA_963580285.1. NCBI lineage: Eukaryota > Metazoa > Mollusca > Bivalvia > Lucinida > Lucinidae > Lucinisca > Lucinisca nassula. The sequence goes on along the minus strand of CAUZLF010000060.1, from coordinate 138,410 downwards.
ATCAAGTAATTTGAGTGGCTGATAGTCAGAAATGTGACTAATAAATAACTAACTAAATAAATAAATAAATTAATTAATAAAGTATACAATATACTCGTTACTGTCCAATATGAGCTGAAATGACAATCAAATGTGTGAAAATTGATAACAATGATGTTCATCATCAAGAATTTTTTTATTGAGGAAAAGGGATCATAGTTTATCAACGGTAAGAGGACACTTCGGCCCCAAAACCACCTCGGCCCCTAGACAACTCGGCCCCAAAACCACCTCGGCCCCACATAAAATTGAAACCCTAGACGGGTCGGCCCCTGGACACCTCGGCCCCTAGACACGTCGGCCCCATATACCTAGACACTTCGGCCCCACTTTGCTTTTCACGGGGCTTCCACTTAAATAGGAGATCGGGATGGATGTCTGATGAGGTTTTTTTTTATTATTTTTATTTGCTGATTTGATTATTTTGATAGGGAGCCACGAATATTGGAACCCATAATATATATATTTATTATATATACTGAGTCAAAAAAGTAACAATACCAACTTCCGGGTGAAACTTACAAAATATCAGATAGCTAATGAGTTAAATATAGGAGCTTTTTTCGTGACGTACTTCCGGTTCTAAAAATAGAACGGGAAAAGCCCTGGCCGTCTTCTGTCGTATTGCTTCAAAGGCAGTGGGACAGATAAAGTGTTAATTACAGCGTAAAACAGTGGAATTCTTTTAAACTTTTGGGGAATTCTAATGTAAGATAATGGGAGAAACACCGATATGCTGCCAGATGTGAAATTTCGCATTACGAAAATGATATATTGTACATATGACCCAACAGGGTCCTCTCTCCCAACAGGGTTCTCTCTCTCTCTCTCTCTCTCTCTCTCTCTCTCTCTCTCTCTCTCTTAGCGAGCGCAGGCAATGTAAATTACAATTTGTCGTTAAATGACGCTACGTCAACCGACATCTAGCGTGTCAACAACATCGTGTCTACATCAAACGTCGCAACGTCGATAAAACGTCACAACGTTTCGTTGGCGATAATACGGCGTTGCTTAATAAAATGTCATTTGCCCAGTGCTCGGACCCATCAAGACTCAGTGGGATTGGAACTTTAAATTCAAAACAAACGTAGAACACCCTTTCAGAGCATAAGAATGTTAAACACTACTTCGCAAATGCAAGATTTTGCAGTAAAATCTGGTAGATTTGCAGATTGGTTCAACATTAACCCATTTGACACCGGAAACCCCAAAATCGGTAAGTGACAAACAGTGCAGGCCCAGATCAGACGCCGCAGAACGCGGCGTCTGATCAGGGCCTACACTGTTTGCAAAAAGTTCGGCCATTGTCCAAATAAATTTTGAAGAAAACACAACCTGACACCCCTAAATCTTGAAAATGACTCCTGCTATATATAAGGAGGAAGATTCCATTTGGTGCAAAAAGGGTTATGGGCTTCTTGGATACAGGGATCAGTCAAACCATCTCAACGGTCACGTGCCAGTGAAGCGAGTTGGAGTGGTTGGGGACGGCATGACGTCGAGCCAACGTTGACTCGACGCCTGTCTGTAAGTCCACTCTTTGTTTTTTTTTTTTTTTTTTTTTTTTTTTTCGACTGTCAGTATGTTGTTGTCTGTCGAACAGTCCGTCCGTTCGTTTGTTAGTCAGTCATTCAGTCAGTCGGTCTGTGTGTCGTCTGTCTGTCTACTGTTTGTCTTTTTAACCTCTCTCTCTCTGTCTCTCTCTCTTTCTCTCTCTCTCTCTCTCATGCCAACGGTCATGTGACAATGAAGTGAGTTGGAGTGGGTGTCGACGGCATGACGTCGAACCAACATTGACTCAACGCCCCTCCGTCAGTCCACTCATTAGTTTATTTCGACTGTCAGTATGGTCATTTAAATTTCACATGTAGACAGATCGTTGGACAGATTTATCAAGATAGATAGATAGATAGATAGATATATATATATATATATATATATATATATATATATATATATATATATATATATATATATATATATATATATATATATATAGAGAGAGAGAGAGAGAGAGAGAGAGAGAGAGAGAGAGAGAGAGAGAGAGAGAGAGAGAGAGAGAGAGAGAGAGAATAAAACGAAAGTTACGTAAAATCTTATTTCGTGAATAACGGTATCTCAAGCCATTGACATGGGTCATTCAAGAAAAGATTTTCGTCAATTAAAAACGGATTTAGGATAAATGAATTTTGGTAATAATGAAAGTAAAATATCATTCTTTCCTTCTCGAGGCATTATTTCAATGAAAACGGGTATATTTTCTCTCAAAATGTCTGAATATTGTTAGCGTTTAAGTTCCGCCAATACATTTGAATAGCGAAGCCGTTTCAACTGACGGCCAGTACTTTACGCATGCGCAAGAATGACGTCAAACGGAATGCCTAAAACCTCCTATAGCTGTAGGCATGGGAATCGGACGTTTAGCTAGAGAATGCTCAAACTTGTATTTGCCCAGACCTTTCTACCCAAGAGTTGTCTTGCAATATGTGCCTTAAAACGATTTTGGAAGAAATGGGCATTGCGCATGCGCAGATAATCGCTTTTGTATCTATGATAGAAGACGTTATCCTCTATAACACTTAATTTTTCAATATTTCGTGAGCTAGCATTATAAGCAAGGTTTTGATTTGTGAAATTCTCAGATTATCTCCCTTGCAATTAAAAATATAGCAATTTTCGAACTGTTGTTATTCTTATACCTGTCAATCAATTTTTGTCATTTTTAAATAAAACGCCTTGTTTCCACCATCACTGTTCATCGAGATGGTAAATAATGCAGAAAATGCATGTAGCATGTAGCACTACCGATTGCGATTTTCTATGGAGTTTCCAATGAAAGCAGCATTTGACACAACTTCTAATAATCGGAGGTTAATACGTGATCGCCTGTTTCTCGTAGCCGATGCAACTAAAGTTCCTAATATTTTGTGAATCGACGCAAAGGGTATCTAATGATATGTAACATGTATCAAATTTTAGAAATCTGGGGTAAGGTGAATTTTTTATGATGTTAAATCATAGCACTTTTCATGATTTTCTCTGCGAAAATGACATAGTGACCCCTTGGGTGTTTAGAGCAATACTTTACGATAATGGGTTTAAGTAAACAAAAACAAATAGAGCTTTTGCACAGAAAAATGTGTCCTATTACCAAAACATAACAAATTTTGGTTTAAACAATATTTATTTCAATAAAGGTGTAACATGTTTAAATGACACAAGTACAAATTTCATGACAGGATTTGAAAACAAGTCATAGGCTTATGTGAATCATCTCCTGTAAATGACTATGAGCTAGTGTGAATGACATATCACATGTAAACATGCATAAATGGAAAATAAATGGTTGAACATTGTCGAAGGAAAACCGTTTGAATGTGAAAACAACTGCAATATAATAATAATAATAATAATAATAATAATAATAATAATAATAATAATAACATCAATCGTTGTAATAATAACAGTAATAAATGAAGAATATGGTTTTAAATGCAATGGTTGTACTTGTAGTAGTGACAATGATAGTCAAAGTAATCATCTACAAAGTGCATGTACCAATAAGATAGTAGTAGTAGTAGTAGTAGTAGTAGTAGTAGTAGTAGTAGTAGAAGTAGTAGTAGTAGTAGTAGTAGTAGTAGTAGTAGTAATAATAATAATAGAAGTTAATAAATAGTAACACGAGTAAGTGTAGTAGAGGGAGAGAGAGAGAGAGAGAGAGAGAGAAAGAGAGAGAGAGAGAGAGAGAGAAAGAAGGGGAGAGAGAGAAAGAGAAAGAGAGGGAGAGAGAGAGAAGCAAAGTGTTCACGTCACGTCGTACCAAGGGGTGCAGCATTAACAGCTCGAGTCAACCAGGTGTCGTGTGATGAATGATATTTAGAACAGTAAATTGATAATGAACTGAGTGTGATGTTGTTAAAATGCAAATCGTTTAGTTTTTCTAATATATTTGTGCACTTCAGAGAAAATAAAGGAATTGTCATCCGTAGAAAGACGAGCGTCATCGCCACTTAATAGCAGTTGTGTTGTGACTGGAAAGTGAAGTAGCTGACTTTGAATGGCAGTTAACATTTCTTGGCGAATCACATTGTATCTAGAGCAGTGCAAAAGAAAGTGCGTATTGCTTTCTATTTCTCCACAGACACAATTAGGAGAAGGCACCAGACTTCGACTGAACAGATGTTGGTTTAAGGAACTGCATTCAGTTCGAAGGCGAGTGTGAAGAATTTGCGAGAGTCTCTCCCCGCCAAAGAAGTAGTCTGGGATTGTTGGTGTATTCTGTGTTAATAGACGTTTGAAAGAAGCTATCGTAGTAGCTGACTTAGTCATTGCCGGCAGGTTATTCCATGCATAAATTGTTGGGGGCAGAAAGGAGTTTGCATATGAGGCAGTTTTTGCATTGATTGATACGTAATGGTCTGAGTTACGGAGAGGATAGTTGGACATGTCGCCTACGCGAGGCGGGATCAAATCTGTTAGATAAAGCGGTGCATAGCTATTCACCATCTTGAAGAATAGAAATAGTTTATGTAGGCTTCTTCGTTCGGATAGTTTAAGCCATCCCAATTCGGTATACAATTTGTTGATCTCCACCAGTTTTGTTGTACCAGAAACAATTCTGCCGGCTTCGAGCTGTATTTTCTCAAGAAAATAGCTCTGCTGCTGTGTACAGTTATCCCATACAGTGTCTGCATACTCAAGAATGGGGCGGATGAATGTGAAGTAAATCTTTTGGAGTGATTTTCTGTCTAGTGTAAATTTTAGCTTTCGCAAAAGATTCATACGCGACCAAGCCTTCTGTGCAATATAGTCTATGTGGGCTTGCCAATCCAAACGCTGAGAGAAATATAGACCAAGATGTTTGTGGGTTGCTACTTCTTGTATAGGTTCATCGTTTAAGTAAAGAGTTGGTTGATTAACTCTATTGGTTTTGCGAGTTGCAAGAAAAGCTTCGGTTTTAGTAGCATTGAAATTTACCAACCATGATTCAGCCCATTTGCCGATTCGATTAAGATCCACGTTAAGAATTTGAGCTGCTGAATCAGGAAAATCAACAATTATGTAAAGACTTGTAACAACTTTTGTGTTGTTTTCATCTGTAGTAACTGTGGCAACAGAAGCAATTTTAGGTATAGGAACTTTTTTGACTGAGTGTATTATAACGTTACTAAATAGAAAATATATATGTCCATTTAAGAAGAATGGAAGACGCATTTGAAAATTCCCCTCTTTTATTTCAATGTATAATTCTAATTGCATTGCGGAATGCTTTAGAGCGGGCTCTTTTTTCTACTTTTCTGTTCTTTTGATAATCCATAGGCTTTTTTATTATCCGAAATAATTACACACCGCTAAAATACTTTTTAAATTAATTTCAATAAGTTATCTTTACTAATTGGATGGAAATCTGGATGAATCGGTGTGACTGTGAAACCTGGATGGATCGGTTGGATGCGCGTATGACTGGTGATCAGGAGGACGCGGGTTCGATAGCTACGGCCCCGTAAAACCAAAAAAAAAAAAAAAAAAAAAATAGCATTCCTCGGTTTCGTCAACCATGGTGAGGATGGGGGATAATCTTATATTTGTTAACATATTTATATATATATTTATTTATTTATTTATCCGCCCTCAGTAGCTTAGTTGGATGCTCGTATGACTGGTGATCAGGAGGAAGCGGGTTCGATACCTACCGGGGTCGGCAACTTTCTTTCGTGGAGATTGATTATGGAATCTTTTCTTCGGTCATTCTCTCCCTTCTGCTGATTCAAGAAGGGCAGTTGTCACTTTCTGGCGAAATAATGTGCGCTGTATTGGTTAACCGCTTACGTGTAAGCCTGCCCAGGTTAAGTGTGGATAGGTAAATTGACCGGCTCGAAAATGAACTAAAATTGTGTTGACTGGGCCGTTCAATTCCAATACAAACAATTTATTTATTTATTTATTTATTTATTTATTTATTTATTTATTTATTTATTAGGTAATTATCAGTGTTCAGGTTCGCTGAACTAGAATTATCCTCTTAAGTAAACCAATTAATATAATGTATGCATGCAAACAAACAAGGGCATCAAAAGTAAACGACTCACAATATTGTAGATACCAGTCCTATAGTGATGCCCTGAAGAACTCGTTCTTTCCTAGAACTATTCCTCAATGGAATAGTCTTCCCTCCTCTGCGGTGAATGCCAAGTCCGCAGAAGAGTTTAAAGCTCGCACAGTGTAAGATTGGGACTCAGAGGTATGCGTTTTAGGATACCTCTGTTATGCAGATTGTAAATAGTTTTAAGGACGCATCCAGTGCCCCTCTCTTTTTTTTCAGCTAAATTCTAAATTTAGCCACCCAATCAACTGAGGTAATGGCCAGATATGACCGACTCAGTATAGGAGGTTTTTTCGTGACGTACTTCCGGTTCTAAAAATAGAACTGGAAGAAGCCCTGGCTGTCAACTGTCCAATTGCTTCAATGCAGGGTGACAGATAAAATGTTAAGTAATGCGTAAAACGGCCAGTGCTTTGCGCATGCGCAAGAATGACGTCATAAACGGGATTCCTAAAACCTCCTATGTAGGAGGTTTTTTTCGTGACGTACTTCCGGTTCTAAAAATAGAACGGGAAAAAGCCCTGGCCGTCAACAGTTACTGTCCAATTGCTTCAATGCAGGGTGACAGATAAAAATTTTAAATGTTAATTACTGCGTAAAACAGTGGAGTCCTTTTAAAGTTTTGACGAATTCTAATGTAAGTTAATGAGAGAAACACTGATATGTTGCCAGGTGTGAAATTTCGCATTACGAAAACATGCATTATAAATTTTTCGGCCAAAAAATGGAAATTTTAAGATGAAAAATTATGATAATTTTCTTTTTTTTTTTTTCTTTTTTTTTTTTTTTTGCTCAAAGCATAGATTGCGGGAACTCGATAGAATCGCCTCGACGAGGCGGTTATATCGAGTACCCACAATCTACCTTTTTGAGCTGAAATAAGAAATATAATATTTACCCCTGTAAACCCCAGTTTTACTATATAAAAGTGGGGTTTTAGAGGGTAAAATTCGCATAGGCGTGTTTTCATGATGGCAAATCCCAAGTGTTATTTTCTTAGTTAACTGCTCTCGATATATTGTACGTACGACCCAACAGGGTCCCTTCTCTCTCTCTCTCTCTCTCTCTCTCTCTCTCTCTCTCTCTCTCTCTCTCTCTCTCTCTCTCTGCCTCTCTCTCTTAGCGTACCAGCAATTAGCTAGCGTAGGTAAATGTAAATAACTCCATGTGAACTGACATGTAACGTGTCAACAACGTCGTGTCTACATCAAACCAACACCAAATCGATACATTGAATTTGACTTTGCAACGTCGATGAAAAGTCAGAATGTTGCGTTGGCGATAAAAATTCCATTTGCCCAGTGCTCGGACCCATCAAGACTCGGTGGGATTGGAACGTTAAATTCAAAACATACACAGAGCACCCTTTCAGTGCATAAGAACGAAACACTCCTTCGCAAGTGCAAGATTTTTTCAGTAAAATCTGGTAGATTACCTTCACAGCCCTTACATTAACCCATTTGGTACCGAAAACCCCAAAAGGGGTAAGTGGCAAACAGTGCAGGCCCAGATCAGACGCAGCGGAACGCGACGTCTGATCAGGGCCTACACTATTTGCAAAAAGTTTATCCATTTTCCAATTAAATGTTGAAGGTAAAAAAAACTGGAATCTTCAATTTATTCAAACTGCACATACATGTAGACAGATCGCTGGACATTTTTTTAACTGCACCTCTAGACAGATCGTTGAACTGTTTTTTTTTTGTTTTTTTTAATTGCACATGTCACAGTAGACAGATCGTTGGACAGTTGTCTCAAGAATGAGAGGGAGAGAGAGAGAGAAAGAAAGAAAGAAAGAAAGAAAGAAAGAAAGAGCGAGAGAGATCAATCTTCTGTCCGTATGTGATAGCTATACTTGGATAGCGAATAAAACCGAAAAGTTACTTATTTTGTAAGTAAGCTTTCGTGAATAACGGTATCTCAAGCCATTGACATTCCGGTAGGTCATTCACGATCCAGGATAAATGAATTTCAGTAATAAAAGCGAAATATCATTCTTTCCTTCTCGATGAATAATTTCAATGTAAACGGGTATAATTTCTTTCAAAATGTCAGAATATTGTCAGCATGTATAGTTCCGCCAATACATTTGAATAGCGATGGCCGGTTCAATTGACGGCCAGTGCTTTGCGCATGCGCAAGAATGACGTCATAAACGGGATTCCTAAAACCTCCTATAAGAAGATCGATAGATAGATAAATTAAAAGAAACTCTCATCGCCGCAGCAATAAAAAAGGCCACGAGCTCAATCCTGCACGAGCTCAACAAACAAAAACTGCTAAGCATCAAGGCGTCAGATGAGGTCATAGACCTCATCATCGAAAACGCCACCACACACAGAGTGGAGACCGACAACATGAATACATGTACGTCGGGCACCACAGGGGAAACCGCCGCAAACAATGAGAACCCCCATCACCATCAGAATCAACGGAAAATAAACAAACCAGCGCCGCACCCGCACCCGCACAAAACAGGCGGAAAGCGAAAATCACAAGGAGAAAACACAACAAGCGCGAGACACAAGAACTCATTAGGAAAAACGCGGATTACAGCTCCACTGATCCTGGAAGAAGGATCAAGGGTGGACGTAAACACACACGACACTAAAACATAAAAAACTCTAACTGCCTAATTATGGACCCCAGCACCATTGCGAAAATCCGTGTGTTGCAGTGGAACGCCCGTAGTCTGTCTGGCAGGGAAAATGGAACAAAACTCGGGGCTTTAGGGAATTATCTAGTAACTTTAGGCTACACACCGGAGGTAATAGCTATCCAAGAAACTTTCTCAAAAAAAGATAGTAAACCAACAAAAATTCCAGGATACAAAACTCCGGTCAGTTTCAGTAGGGAAAAGGGGGAGCGCGGGGGAGGGCTAGCCACCTTTATCAAAACAGGATTAGATTCGGAAGAAATCAAATTTAGACACACAAAAAAAGAAATAGAGGTGGTGATCGTCAGAATTTTTGGACAAAAAGAAAACATAGACATAGTAAACTTCTATGCACCACCTAAAGCAGTAGTAACGTTTGACGATTATGATGAAATTTACAAAAAAATTAGGGAAAAAAAATCAATTTTTCTAGGGGATTTCAATGCCAGACACGAACTATGGAAGACAAACCACAATCCCACATATGAAAAACGACGAGGCCTAGAACTGGTCGATTTCATAAACAGCACTGATTACGTAATCCTTAACACGGGGTGTGGCACACGACTCAACGTCGAGCGCCATAGACTTAACACTGGTTAGCGCATCACTATGCCAATCTAGTGAGTGGCAAGCGGGAGACGACACGATGGGAAGCGACCACTTCCCCATCCTGACGTCGCTCAACTTCACTCACAAATGCGTAACGCAACGGCCTGCCCAACGTTGGAATTTAGACAAAGCAGACTGGGACCTCTTTAGGCAGAAACTTCAACACATCAACATATCCCTCGAAGGCACAAATATCGATAAAAACAATTAGGATTTGTTTCGGAAATAATGGCGGCATGTGAAAAATCAATACCAAAAACACAACCAAAAAATAAGCAAAAAAAAAACACCTTACCATGGTGGGATGAAAATTGTAGCAAGGCAGTCAAAAAGAAAAACAAAATATATTATAAATATAGGAAAAACAAAACAGCCGCCCTTTTGGAGGAATATAGACGTGTAAGAGAGGAAACAAAATATATTTTAACACAAACAAAACAACAAGCCTGGAGGGATTTTGTATCCACCCTCACATACAAAACAAATGCTAAGAAAATTTGGGACACAATAAAAAGGTTTAATGGCAAACCCCTAAAGCCGGTAGAGGTTCTAAAACAAGGAACCAACAGATTTCATGAAAACGAAGAAAAAGTAGAAATCTTAACACAACACTACCGGAAAGTCTGCAGTAATGAAAATTTAGACCCAAACTTTAGGCGCATTAGGGAAACGCAGGACTCAATGATTGAGCAGGCCGTTCAGGACGCCGATCGCGCTGGCCAGTGCCGTGCATACAATGCGAACTTCCCCCACAGGGAGCTGCAAAACGCGCTAAATAAGAAAAAGAGCACAGCCCCCGGGGCCGACACCGTTCACTACGACATGTTAAAAAATCTACCAGAAAAGGGAAAAATCAGCTGCTCGCATTAATAAACAAATCATTGAACGAGGGGACCTTCCCTACACAATGGAAGGAGAGCACCATCGTTCCAATATTAAAACCGGACAAGGACCCCCATGAGCCGAAATCGTATAGGCCGATTTCACTCACATCAACCATATGTAAAATCATGGAAACCATGGTAGCATCTAGACTAACAGCACACATTGAGAAAAATAAACTCTTAACAGACGAACAATCAGGTTTTAGGAAACATAGATCTACAATTGACCAAATCACCAGACTAGAATCCGCCATCCGAAAGGCAAAATTAATCAAACACTCACTGGTAGCGGTTTTCTTGGATTTAGAAAAAGCTTTCGACTTACTGTGGACTAGGGGGTCCTTCTAAAACTAAACAAATTTGGAATTCATGGAAAAATGTTAACCTGGATCAGAGACTTTTTGACTGATGGAAAAATGAACGTAAAAATAGGTAACGATGTGTCCGGTTTTTATGAATGCGAGAATGGTTCCCCCCCCCCAGGGGTCGGTGCTATCTCCTATCCTCTTCAACCTACTAATGAACACACTGCAGGAAACAGTTCATGCATTACCGCTGGAAATATCCATGTTCGCAGATGACGGCTTTGTATGGAAAACCGCGAGAAAACCAAAAAGTGCCATTCCTGTACTACAAAAAGCGCTACATGCCATACATGATTGGGCTACAAACTGGGATTTCAAATTATCAACTGAAAAAAACAACAGTGGTGGTTTTCAGTAGAAATTTCGCAGACACAAAGGGCATGCCCAGGCTGGCGTATGACGGGCAGGAAATAAAGTACGCCAGTCATGCCAGATTCCTGGGCATGTACTTTGATAGCAATCTAACATGGAGACTGCACATTGAAAATCTGGTGGCCAGGTCCCAGCGGGACCTAAATGTGCTCAGGGCGGTCTCGGGGGCAAACTTTGGAGCAGACAAGAAAACCCTGATCAAAATGTACACAGCACTCTTAAGAAGCAAAATTGATTATGGCTGCCAAGCATACGCGTCTGCGGCGCCATCACACCTGAAAAAACTAGATAGCATACAGGCCGCAGCCCTCAGAATCGCTACTGGGGCATACAGGGGAACGCGGAACCTGGACCTGGAGATTGAATGCAGCGTCATGCCCCCTGCACCTGCGGAGGGATGAACTGCAGCTCAAGTACTGTGCCCGCTCAAGCAGTCTTAGGGAAAGTCTCCCCATAAACGAAATGATCGCCGACACGCCCAATCATGTTAAAAGAGATAGGTTAAGAGGAAAGATCCACTATATTATCAAAGTCCAGGACCTAATTAAAAACCATGACCTCGAACAGGTCAAAACAGCGGAAAAAACATATCCGGAAGTTTTTAATTTAAGAAGCCTACGCGCAAAAACAACACTAACGGGTGTCATAAAGAAAACGGGAACAACACAGAAAAAAATGTAATGAGATCGCAGAATCACACATCAGTGAAAACTATAAGCAAGCGCTTAAAATTTTCACTGATGGAAGCAAAGATGCTGACAAAAAAGAAACAGGGTGCGCTTTCACAATACAAGAATTAAATTTCGACCAAAAATTCAAACTTAACCAGCACCTCACAGTCTACTCTGCAGAACTTATAGCCATACAGAAAGCTTTGGAATGGATACAAGAAGAAAAACCCGATAGTGTTGTTATACTAACCGACTCATTAAGCTCAGTACAAAGCATAAACTCTGGAAACAGCACTACAAGACCGGATATACTGCAGGACATTCATATCCTAATACACAAAATACTAAAACAAGGCATCACCCTGAAAATAGATAGATTGGATCCCCTCCCACTGCAACGTGCAGGGGAATGAGCGCGCAGACACGCTGGCCAAAGAAGCTCTGACCCGGGGGAAGGAACTTGACTACCTCCCCACCCCACAAGAAGTCTACACAATCATTAAGGCCAGCTTCAAAAAGGAATGGGCGCCATATGGCAGGGACAACACGGCTTCAGACACTCGATCTGCCAGTCCTTGACCCCGAAAATAGTTCAATACAGCGACAGCCGAAAGCTCGATCGCATATATACACGACTAAGACTTGGGGTCAACGGACTAAATGCAAATATGACACATAAAAACAAGATCGCATAGGAGTGCTCGACTGCGCACATGCGCAGGCGGACGCTTGTATGCGACCTACATGATTATATGAATTTGTACTAACTACATTGCTAACGAGATCGGCACACGATATCTCGGGCCCTCAAACGACTAGGTAGGAATACAAGTCCTCCTATGGTGCCTTCCTTCACGTAGGATGCGATAATGACATGTAAACATGGCGACTCAGAATGACCCACTTACGGTCCCACAGAATATGACATCCTACGTGGAGGAGGGCACCACATTTTCCTAACTTTAACAAAAAATGCAGAAAAGGGGAATGACCTACTTCCACATCCTCCGCGATAGAGGTCACCCACAAACTAAAATAAACACGATCTTGGGCTCGAGACGGCGGAGGCCGTCACACTATACTTTATGTTGTATGTACAGAATAAATAAAAATCACAAAATATAATCTACAAGCACAACCTTGCAGGTACAAAAACTGTCCTACCCAGCAATAGAGAGCGGGTGGGCTTACCCCAAAACGGACAACACCATCTTTAAAGCACAAGAAAAACAAACACGACAGGTCCGTGGCGGGGCGAGCACATCCGACCGCATATATACTCAATAAGCTGGGGGCACAGACCAAATAATGTAAAAATGTACATACGCTACAAAAATATGCAAAATCAAACAAAAAAATAAAAAACAAAAATACCAATATCAAAACTGATACAAAAAGCGTAGACGACATCCATAGACATGGTGCTGACGTGAGGGTGTAGATGCGGCTGAAGCTACAAGCTAGAAGAAAGAAATGGATGGACTCTACAATTTTGTGGTGCAAAAAAAGCACCACAAAATGGCTAAAAAACTTTGTCTCGAATCCCCTGATTGAATATAAGGTGCATAACATGTAACATGGAAAAGTGTATAGCAATCTTTAGAAACGTCTTCCAAATCGCAATGAAACTTTCAAACAAAATTAACTGCTAAACGATCCCCGTAATGATAAGTTCAAACTCTCAGCCTACCCTGTTACACAAAACAACCCACACCCCTTTGCGACAAACCGCAAAAACCAAAGGCACAGCACTGCTATAACTTAAACGCAATGCAATCACGTAGCCAAACCTTTAGAATGGAGTTCCAAATTACTACAACTAAACTATGTTGCACTAAAACAAAGGCTCACATTGGAACTGTGCAACATATCCACAGCCCTTGAAATATGAAGCACGCCTAGCCCAGAAACTCCTACAAATAAAGATGCCCTTTAGCGACAGGACACATGCACTCCTGAAGCAAACGGGAAGACAAAATATAAGCCCCACCGAGACTTGGAAAGGTCACGGCACCGTTACACAAACCTCTCAGGACGGAGCTCGGCGATTGGCCACAGGGCAAGGGGATGCCCGTGGGCTCGGAGACACTTGAGACGTGAGACGACAAACATGGACGGACGGGGCTGGAGCCGAGCGATGGTCTCCCTGTTCACCGGCAGCGGTGAATAGGGGTACCACCGAACGGCTACGGTGTAGTGCCAGCATGGATTCGTTCCCTGGGACCCCACCAGCTGACGACCCGCGACACGGGGAAACTGGAAAACAACAACAATATATTGTATACTTTATTTATTTATTTATTTATTTATAAGTCGCATTTCTGACTATCAGCTACTCAAATTACTTGATACATGTATACTATATGTATATATAAGTGGCAAACAGTAAATCTGGATGTGCACTGTGTGCAAAGTTTTCACTGCTCCTATTTTTGCAGAAATTCCTCAGTATGTTTCCTTTGTTATCAATTTTCACTCATTTAGAAATTCCTATTTGATTGTCATTTCAACTCATATTTAAAGACGGACAGTAACAAGTATACTGTATATTTTATTTATTTATTTATTTCATTAATTTATTTATTAGTCACATTTCTGACTATCAGACCCCCAAATTACTTGATACATGTATATTGTATTCATTTAAAATTCGCAAACTGAATGACAGTGTAGATCTAGATCAGATTGATCTATATGTGCACTGAGTGCAAAGTCTTCATGGCCCTATATATTCTTGTAGAAAAGGCTCCTTGACTATCAGTATCAAATATTCACAATTAAGCTAAAGCCACTTTTCGTGATGCTGACTCAAGGTCACCGTCATGATTCAAGGTCAGCGTCACGGTTGAAGGCGGCGGGGGATTAGCTGTCCTTCGGAGCGTCTTCTTGTTGTAATAGTCCAAGTTAACCTGAAAGTGTCGTGTATGCGTTGTTATATTTATTATAAACGTCTCATTGGTTATTTGTTATTTTGTATATGAAATAAAAATAGCAATAAAATAATTTGATTGTTTCCTGACAACTTACGAGATAGAAGATCCCGTAAAACCAAAATTATATAACACACAACCTGTATCTTGGAGCAGAAATAAGAATTACGAAAACATGCCTATACAAATGCATTGTGAACTTTACCGCGGAAAAAATGAACATTATAAGAGGAAAATTGTGGTATTTTTATTATTTCTGCTCAAATAAGAAAAATAAGGTTTACCCCTGTAAACCCCAATTTTACTATATAAAAGTGGGGTTCAAGGGGTTCAAAATTATAAAGGCGTGTCTTCGTGATGTAAATAATGTATGCCCCTATGAGCCCCAGTTTTCCCCAAATAAACTGGGGTTTAGCGGGGTCTTCATTACACGGGCTTGTTAACATGATGTTTTGTTTGTTAGATCTGACGTTTAACGCTCCAATCAACACTGTATCGGTCATTTTGGAGACGTTGCCTCCAATTTTGTGGGAATTTTACCCGGCATTGAGATGAAATGACATCTCAAGCCCTGCAGCCCAATGAAACCAATAGGGTTTATAAGTATGAACGGTCCGACTCGCACCGCTTTTCCTGGCCAGGCTTAGAACCTCTAAGCGGTTTCCCAGTACTCATGTCACAGGCTGTCGGTTTCTTGAAGTCTCGATGGGCGGGGCCGATTTAAACATGATATAAATGCGCATACCCTAACAGATATCAAAAGTGGGGCCGATGTGTCTTTGGGGCCGAAATGTCTAGGGGCCGAGGTGACAGTGGGGCCGAGGTGTCTAGGGCCGAGGTGACTAGGGCCGAGGTGTCTAGGGCCGACTTGGTTTTGGGCCGACCTGTCTAGGGGCCGAGGTGGTAGTGGGGCCGAAGTGTCTGGAAATCTTATCATCGACCTCTGAGAGTTCAACGTTCAGGCGTGGCAAGACTATTCCATATTTTAGGGGAAGAAGGTTTCGGATTTCTTTTTCTCAGGATTTTAATTTATAAATACGTATTTTGATAATGTCATAATGTAGAAGTCGTTGCCAAGTGGTTAGTATGATGCAGAACGAATCTCAGTAAAACTATATCTCCCAATGAAAAATCCCAACTGAAGGCGACTTCCCTAAAACACGGACTAGTCCAAAATTAAAAGTGCAGTCACGTCTCACTGCGTTTTGAAGGACTATAGTAACGCCTGGTTATTTATTGAGCTTCACACTTTACTAATTTAAGTCAATAATTGTTCTTGTAAAACTTTGTGTTTGTTCTAGCTGAATCGTGTACTAACCTGAAATTCATTAACCCTTATCCTGCTGAACACGGTAATCCTTGTCTTTGCAAACAGTGTAGGTCCTGATCAGATTGCTTCTGGCCTCTGAACCGGATCTGCATCGTTTTTCATGCAGTTTTTGAATTGCATGCATACATTATATTAATTGGTTTAATTACGAGGAAAGTTCTAGTTCAGTGAACCTGAACACTGATAATTACATAAATAAATTGTTTGTTTGTATTGGAGTTTAACGGCCCAAGCAACACTATTTTAGGTCATTTTGGAGCCGGTCAGTTAACCTATCCACACTTAACATGGGCATGCTTATACGTAAGCGGTTAACCAGTACAGTGCACATTTTTTCGTCAGAAAGTGACAACTGCCCTTCTTGAATCAGCGGAAGGGAGAGATTGACCGTAGAAAAGATTTCATAATCAATCGCCACGATAAAAAAATGTTGTCGACCGCGGTAAATATAGAACCCGCGTCCTCCTGATCACCAGTCAGACGCGCATCCGACTTAGCTAACGAGGCCGGATAAATAAATGATTAATTAATTAATAAATATGTCAACAAATATAAGATTATCCCCCATCATCACCATGATTGACGAAACCGAGGAATGATTTTTTTTTTGTTTTGTTTTACGGCCCTATCAAAATTATTCACTCATATCGAGCCGATCGTTAATCAGAAGCAGAAGTGAGCGAAAATCAGAGTACCCGGAGAAAAACCACCTGACCTACCATGAAGAACTTGGTGTCTCACATGTGACCCGAGCCATGCTCGAACCACTAGGCCTCGGAGGCCCCGTTCGAGGAATGAATTTACCAGACTTGGTAGTCCCATACAGATAATTGTTTACATAATATTACTACATTAAAAGTAAGGACAGACAGTCGGATTTAGTCTTTGTTTGATTTGATGTTTAACGTCCCCGTCAACACTATAGGTTATTTTGGAGACGTTGCTTCCAATTTTGTGGGACTTTTACCTGACAATGACTTCAAAAGACATCTCAAACCCTGCCGCCCAATGAAACCAAAAGGCATCGAGATGCAGCCCAATGAAACCAATATGAGCCCCGCCAAGCGAATTTGTGTCTTCGAGCATTCCATTCTGACAAATTTTAACTGCGCATGCCCAGCCATTCGGAGGGGACAGGGATATGGCTTTCTGTCTGAAGGTTCCTCTTGATTCACTGCTTGTATGCACGAGCAGCGAAGGTTCTGGCGAGACTGCGCGGATGCGCAGGCTCGCCTGAACCTTCGCTGCTCGCATAGGCGATAAGTACCAAAATCGCTTGACGGGGCCCATATGGTTAATATGCATGGACGGTCCGACTCACACCACTTTTTCTGGGCAGGCTTAGAAATAAATTATTGGTTTAGACTAGACTCATATTCTAGACAGGTTTTTAATTATTTGGACCCCATTTTGATTTATATCAGTCTTTGAATCGATTGCCTATTCGAAATTCGCAAAATTGCAGTATGTTTCCTCTGGCATTCTTTGTCGGATCATTACAGGGTCACTGATGAGGCTTTATTAGCCGAAACTACGTAGTATGACCCATCTTCTTTCTTATGAATGTTTTCATTGCTCTTAAAGGAACTTATTTTTGATTTTTATTAGAACCTCTTAGCGGTTTACCAGAACTTCATTGCGGTCGGTTTCAGCTCTGCTAAAATCTGCTGAAAGTATAATGCTGCCCAATTTGTTTTCTCAAGCCCCTATGGGCGGGGACCGCCTGATTTAGTCACTTATTTTTTCGTTTGTTTGTTTGAATTAAGGTTTAATGTCCTCGTCAACACTGTTTAGGTCATTTTGGAGACATTCCTTCCAATTTTGTGGGACTTTTACATGTACCTGACAATGACTTCAAAAGACATCTCAAACCCTGCCGCCCAATGAAACCAAAAGGCATATATGCATTGGAGGGTCTGACTCCTAACACCTTGCCTGGGCAGGCTTAGTCTTTCTAAGCGGGTTACCAGTACTCATGTGTGGTCAGATTCAGCTCTGCGTAGAAGTACCAGCCCAGTATATTTCTCTGAGCCCGGATGGGCGGCGCTTTTTTTACACTCTCCCCGATCATCAATGTAATACATGTTTTATATTTTGTTCCATGCCCTTTGAGAGCTTTGTGCGTATTCTGAGAACTCAAAAATTTACTACTGGTTTATTGATTTTGGACGTATTTTGATAGAATGTGTTCATCATTCTTAAGGGTATCAAAGATATAACTTTGCAAAGCGTTTAACTGGTTAAGGACGATAAACTTTAGGCGTCCGTCCGCCTGTCCGTCCGAAAAATACGTCCGTACGTCTATCCATCAATCCACCGATCCATCCAGATTTCCATCCAATTAATAAGGATAATTAGGTTTCATGTTCTTATTGAAATTAATTTAAAAAATATTTTAGAGATGTGGAATTATTTCGGATAATAAAAGAGCCTATAGATGATCAAAAGAGCAGAAAAGTAGAAAAAAAATAGCCTATCATTATATTAAGCTCTAAAGCATGTCGCAATGCAATTAAAATTATAAATTGAAATAAAAGAGGGGAATTTTCAAATGTATTTTCCATTCTTCTTAAATGGACATAATTATAGATTTTCTATTTAGTTACGTTTTACTATATAATAAATATATATATATATATTATAGGCTCAAATATTCGTGGCTCCATATCAAAATAATCAAATCAGCAAATAAAAATAAAAAAACCCTCATCGGGCATCCAACCCGATCTCCTATTTAAGTGGAAGCCACGTGAAAAGCAAAGTGGGGCCGAAGTGTCTAGGTATATGGGGCCGACGTGTCTAGGGGCCGAGGTGTCCAGGGGCCGACTCGTCTAGGGTTACAATTTTATGTGGGGCCGAGCTGGTTTGGGGGCCAAGGTGTCTAGGAGCCGAAGTGTCTAGGGGCCGAGGTGGTTTCGGGGCCGAAGTGTCCTGTTACCGATGTGCCTTAGGTTGATGATGCGATCCAAGGGAGGTAATGGAAAACCATGCTTAAGTCATGTAACGAATCGAGAGGTCTCCATTTCCCTGAAATGGATACACTAGTTTATATAACGGTTAGAAGCATATTCATGAGAATAATAAGGATATGTGAATGTTTTATAAATGAAAAGGTCAAGTGAGTAAGAAATATGACATATTGGCTCATTTTGTGATTTTAATACAAAATTAAGTATTTCTTCATGAGTCCAGATTTTGGGTACTGATTGAAATTGCTGTAGATGGACATCGACATTACTGTGAGTATAAGTTCGTATGCATTTTCTGTCCACTTTTGATGCATTTTTCCGCATTACCTGGTTCATTTATGTACATACGTATTTCTGAGAATCCTCCGCGGTTTACCTCCACGGTGTTGTGGATAAATCACTCGCCTTACAAATCAGTAGTCGTGAGTTCGATTCCGGGCTTCTCCAGGATTACGCCGAGCCCTCGTCTCCGTACGACTTTACATGTTGATGGGGATGTTAACGCAAACACACTCACTCTATTTTATATCGCATGAACCGCATAAAGAATTATCACTTATTAGGCTAGGCTAGGTTTTGGATTATTATGACTGAATATTGCAAGCACCGCATTAGCAGTATACTAAGATTCAATGAAAACGAACCACTAGTCCTATACCTCAAATTTTAATTGATTCACAGTATTTCCAGTTTGATTACGTTTAAAGAATTATCACTAAATTTACCCACAGACTCACTACACGGTGACTCGAATAATATGTTCTAGAAAGGGTTATCCTTTGGAAGCAAGGAATACACCACAGAACGGAAAAATATGGAGTGTACATGTTTTCTGGGCCAGACTAGCTAGTTTCGGTCATTTAAGTCTCATCAGTGACCCTCAAATATTTTCAAAATTCCACAATGGTACCAACGATCCCAAAGGACAAGAAAATATAACTACACTATGATGTAGGGCAGGGAGACGGCCGCCACACATTTCACACACCCAAAAAATCAAAATCACATATCCTATTACCGGGTATGTCCACCATTAGCATCAAGTGTTGCTTGGCATCGACGCATCATGTTTCAAATTTAACGCTGTATCTCGTCTTGGGTGATGTTGTCCCATTCTTCCTGTAGCGCCGTGGCAAGCTACTGACGGTTGAATGGCGGATGACGTCGGCTATACACACGTTTTCCGAGCTGGTCCCAAAGGTGCTCAACTGGGTTCAAATCCGGCAAAAATGCAGGCTAAGAAAGAACTTGCACACCATTTTGATTAAAAAAGCCCAGGGTTAGCCTCGCAGAATGAGCACCTGCATTGTCCTGTTTGAAAAGCGTATCGTCAGCAATGTTGCGTAAAAACGGTCCACCTCAGGCTCTAAGATTTCATCGATGTACCGACATTCCGTGAAATTGCCCTCAACAACGATGTGTTGGGTTTTGTGGCACCATGAGATCCCTTTCCGCACCATTATGCTACCACCACCCCAACGTGACACCTGTTTAACACAACAGTCTTGAAATCGCTCCCAAAGTCGACGCCATACTTTACACCACCTTTCAAACATTTCAACACAAAAACGGGACTCGTCAGTGGGTAGTACACTACGCTAACGCGGTTGTGTCCATCGGATACGCTGTCGACACCAGTTAAAGCGACTGATTTCGACGTTTCGCCCTATACGCCTTATGGCTAGAAATACCGCGTTCCTGGTGACGCCGCCGTACAGTTAAGGCACTTACGTGTAGGTTCTGTATGGGTTCCCACTGTCTCCTGGGCAGTTTCCACAGACGTCCTGAATCGGTCGCGTAAATGACTCAAAACAATGTTCCGGTCACTGCTGACATGTAATAACACGTTCTCGTCCAGGGCGTTGTCTATCGTCCACAGACCTCGTAGTCTTGTGCCTTTCAACAAATCGAGCAATCGTAGTGTGCGAACAGCCAATACGTTCTGCAACTTGGCGGTATGAAAGGCCACCTTCCGCCATACCGAGGGCACGATGACGATCGACGTTACATAGACGTCTCGCTGGCTTGTTCTTATGAAATGTTTTGCTGGCTTTTAACTTAAAGAATCCGGACCTTATAATGACAGTAAAGAAAGTGCCAAAAATATCGGGATTTCGAAAATTTTGCAATTTTTTGCATTTTGCACGTGCACATGCACATCATGAAAATTAGGCAGTATTGGTGTCAAACAAACTCACTTTACAATACCGTATTGATCACCTGAAAAAGTCAGTCATTTTACCTTAAACTAAAGAAATCAAAATTCTAAAAGTGGAACGTTTTCATTGAATCTGAGTATAGATAGTATTACACGAGTAATAAATTGATAATATGATGAGCACGTGTTCGGATGTGCGTTACGAGTGTGGTGGCGTTAAAGCGTCTTGACATCGTGACGTCGGTTCGAATATAATGTTTATCATAGACAGGAATTATCGAAATGCTGAGCATATAATGTCCACGGGTGAGATTATACGACGCGATGGAAATGACGTTATTACGTCATGACATACCGACGTCAGTTCAAACGTGTGGCTATTGTATGTAGTTTGAGAGATCATACAAGCATAGGGTGCTCGATATTGGCAGGAGCAATCTTCTGACTTAATATGTTGTTGACTGTTTGTGTGTTAAATATTATGCCATGGAATGAGCCGAATGTCTTATACAGTGTCGAAATGGACGGCGCTTGATCAGCAGGCACACTTGCGTAGCCGGGTCGATGCCTTTCCGTTGCCTGTTATGTGTTGTTAGCAGGAATTATGCCTTTGTGTAAGATGAGTGGCCGAGGCCTGACGATTCCGGCCTGAGCATGCGCAATACCCGGACTGATGATTCATGACACTGGGCGTACATTCCAGGTTATTGATCGGTACGTGTTATGCTGTTGTGTATCAAGTATTTCATTAAGTTTTAGGCATTGAGTGATCGAAGTGTCTTTTTGAAGGCAGTAACTTCTTTCCCCCTCCCACCCCAATGGCTAGCAGGAGGTTGTCGTCATCGGATCCATGACAAGGCTAAATTGTGACACCTTAGGTGCAGTTACGTAATAAATGTTGTGATATTGAGAAATCAGTCATTGGTCATTTAATATAGAAATAGTTATGCGTATTATACACAATTGACTTCCACATGTGGTGTAATAGTGAATACAGAGGAAGACAGTTCAGTTTTATTTATTGATTGATTTATTTATTTTGTTTGTTTCTTCTCCTGGTATATTCCAGTTAGGCTAAGACAGGGTGCCGGACTTGGCCAGTCCTTCTGCATATTATAATGCACTCGTCTTAGACTGAGTGGGATAGGCTAGGAAATATGTGTTTTATATATGTTGTTGTGATGTCTGTGAAATGTTGAATATAGCTGAATCATAAAAAAGGATTCTAAGCTAGTTAGAAGTCCCTGTGTGATTTTGCCCCACAATTGGAGAAATCCACAAATAGGATAGTCACACTCTGTTGTCCCTGCGGCATATATGCTTGCCCAGTGCCTGGCAAAGCTTATATGTTACAATAGGGTCAGAAGTGTCGGAAAAGCTCGGATGAGGTCGAAAACTGGCAATGTCGGAAATTATTCCTAGATTATGTCAGTAGTATTCACAATGAGGGTTCTGGAACAACCCCCCGCCCCCCCCCCAGGTCGGCCCCACCGAGTGGGGATGCCGAGGACATTTTTTTTTCATCCCCGCAATACTGTGGGGCCCATCCCCCCCACCCCCCCGAGTCGGCCCCACCGAGAGGGGATGCAATAGAATAAAATATTTGTTTGCCTGCCATATCGCATGGCCAACACTTGACCAGCCTCCGCTCGCCAACAGCCCCACCGGGTGGGGTGTGTTTGTATTAGAGAAATATAGTATCTAAATTTACAGCACAAAAATGAACAAGTGTCCTTGGATTCCTGTGGGGAAGAGAGAACCCTGCAACAATAATTGCCGCGGAGAATTCTGTAGGCGACACAATAGTGTCAGTAAGAGGGTAGGAAGAACAGAACCACTACTATGTACAAACTGTGGAGTGTCGGTGAAAACACACCATCTACTTTGTATGCAATGTGGTGTTAAATCAGTTATTACCATAAATTACATAAACAGGAATAGAAGGACTCAAAAAGAGTTTAGGCGATTATCTGCCATTTCTATCTCGTATGGTTAAAAAGAGTTTAGATGGTTATATTCTAATTTATTGTCTATTAGAGAATTGTTAATATATAGGTAAAGTCCAACAAAAATGCTGAAAGATTGTCTACTGTATTTCCTATTAGAGAATTGTTAGTATATTGGTAAAATAAAAGAAAAATGCGGAAAGATTTTCTACTGT
Source organism: Lucinisca nassula (assembly GCA_963580285.1). Lineage (NCBI taxonomy): Eukaryota > Metazoa > Mollusca > Bivalvia > Lucinida > Lucinidae > Lucinisca > Lucinisca nassula. Next base: position 115,160 of record CAUZLF010000060.1, on the reverse strand, counting down.
ATTTCCTATTAGAGAATTGTTAGTATATAGGTAAAGTCAAAGAAAAATGCTGAAAGATTTTCTTCTATATTTCCTATTAGAGAATTGTTAGTATATAGGTAAAGTTAAAGATACAGTAGCATGGCTACTGTGGATGAATACATAGAACAGTTACTGGCAGAAATACCTGATAATAATTCGACTCTCCATCATGTGGTTCTAAACATCTTGGATGAGCCTATCCCAGACTCTGTCAAAGGGCGCCTGTTAAAACCCTTACAGCCTGAAAAATATCGACCTAGCTCACCACCACGCAAAAAGAAGGCCGCCAAAAGAAAAGCCATTGAAGAGGAATCTGACCCTATCCCCCGCGAGAAAGTTCTGAGATCCGTCAAGGAATATCAGGATGAGATCCTGGATTTGTTTACATCTGCTGAGCAACAGCTAGTATTCAGGCAGACCCCATGGGTTATTGGCGACTTCTTGAGGGGTTGGCAGATGGATGTGCCTGCCAATAATCCTCATAGTGCAGACCCCAGGACTTTCCTCGAGGCTGTAGTGCCCCAGATCAGTAGCAAGCTCGAGGAAGAGATCGAGGCGCTGGGTGGTGTGAAGTTCCAGTTGGCTCTCAAGGTTCAGCTTCGGCAGGACAAACCAGACGGTAGTGAGGAGTACACAACCCCCGTGCTGCGCCACAAACAGGAGGCCCTTCTCCTGGCCAGCGAAGTCAAGGGGCTCTCGATAAAACCTTCCCACAGATCACGGAAACACTCGAAAAGTGGACGCAGAGAGGGTCTGGCTGGGTTGTAGATCAGGTACAGACCCTTTGGCTGGACATTGCCAGATATCAGCCTCTTCGGGGTAGGTCCTACATTCCACTCCCAGCAGAATTAAGATATAAGAAGGCACTGGTTAACATAAAGAACAAGGACCAAGACTGCTTTCGATGGACTCTCCGAGCGGCTCTGACAAATCCGCCACCACCGCATAACCCACAGAGACCAAGTTGGTATCATACCAATGATGGTCTGAACTTTGAAGGGATTGATAGTTCCACACCCATCTCACAGATACCAAAATTTGAGCGGCAGAACAACCTAGCCATAAATGTCTTTGGCTGGGACAAGGGTATCATCATACACCGCCTCAGCAAGCAGCCACAAGAAATACCAAGAATCAATCTATTGCTGATCGAAAAGGCCGGTAAATTCCACTACACCTGGATCAAGCACTTCAGCCGCCTCTTATTTGACCAGAGCAAGCACAGTAATAAGAAGCACTTCTGTGAGCGATGTCTTCATGGATACACGAGAAAAGATCTGCTGGAGGCCCACAAGCTTGAGTGCGAAGGCATCGGCCAGACGGCTGTCCGGGTGGAGATGCCAAAGGAGGGTAAGAACAAGCTCACCTTCCAGAACCACCACAAGCAGCAACCAACCCAATTCGTCATCTATGCCGACTTTGAGGCTCTCACCATCAAGATCGAGGGCCCCGAACGCGATCCTACAAACAGTAACACCGAACGAACACAACAACACGAGGCTTGCAGCTACTGCTATATCGTGGTGCGGTGTGATGGAACGACAAAGCCGCCTGTCGAGTATCGCGATCCAAATGCAACAGAGCACTTCTTAAAATCACTCCAGGAGGAGAATCGCAAGATTAAGAGCGTGCTAGCCAACCCTAAAAAAATCATAAGGATGACACGAAAGGACTATTAGGCCCATAACAATGCCGCGAATTGCTATATATGCGAAAAACCGCTAAACGGTGACTCTATCCGCGACCACTGCCATATCACGGGTAAATATCGAGGGGCAGCTCACAAGGCCTGCAACCTTAAGCTGAGGCTAAGCCCAAAGACCACCGTTATTCCCGTGGTGTTCCACAACATCAGAGGGTACGACTCCCACCTGCTCATGCAGGCCATCTCAAGGGTCGAAGGAAGAGCCTTCTGGATCCCCAATAACACAGCAAAATACATCTCCTCTCTCGGGCAGCTCCGTTTCATCGATAGCGCCCAGTTCCTGCTCGCTTCCCTCGACAAACTGGTGGCGTCAAACCAGCCAGAGTCTTTCAAGATCACATCCCAATACGAACCAAACCGTCAGAGGCTCCAGCTCTTGACCCGGAAGGGCGTCTACCCCTACGAGTATATGGACTCCTGGGACCGTTTCGCCGAGACCAAGCTCCCTCCGAAAGAGGTATTCTACAGCAAGGTCACCGACGAGTACATCAGCGACGACGACTACGCCCACGCGCATAGAGTATGGGAGGTCTGTGGGTGTAAGACCCTGGGGGACTACCACGACCTCTACAATCGCACAGATGTTCTCCTGCTGGCAGATATCTTTGAGGAATTCCGAAAGACATCCCTGACGCAGTACGGTTCAGACCCAGCGCACTACTACACCAGCCCGGGGCTTTCGTGGGACGCCTTCCTAAAAAAGACAGGAGTGGAACTCGAGCTGCTTACAGACAAGGACCAACACCTGTTTTTCGAGAAGGGGATGCGCGGTGGTGTCTTGATGGTATCAAAACGATATGCCAAGCCAACAATCCTCAGGTCGAGGATTATGACCCAGAAAACCCCAGTTACTATATCTTATATATCGATGCGAACAATCTCTATGGATGGGCTATGAGCCAGGTCCTCCCCATCAGAGACTTCCATTGGGTCGATGTATCGGGACTCGCAGAAACTATTGCAGAACTACCCGCAGACAATGAAGAGGGATATATCCTAGAGGTAGATATGGAATATCCAGCAGAGCTGCACAAAGCACACAATGCCTACCCGCTAGCACCAGAGCGCCTAGTGGTCAAGAAGGAGTGGATGTCGGAGTACCAGCGCGAACTTCTCGATGGAGCTTTGGGGGAGCACCTACAGAGGTTGAGAAGTTGGTACCCTACCTTCGGAACAAAGACCGTTACGTGCTCCACTATCGGAATCTCCAGCTATACATGTCTCTCGGTATGCGTCTGACCAAGATTCAACGTGCCCTCCGGTTCCAGCAGAGCCCCTTGATGGAGCCCTTCATCCGGATGAATACTGAGCTCCGGAAGAAGGCCACCAGTGACTTTGAGAAGGATCTCTACAAGCTCATGAACAATTCGGTCTTCGGAAAGACGATGGAGAACCTCCGCAGGCGTGTCGACGTCAAACTGGTCTGCGCCAACGAGGAAGATAAACTCAGGCGTCTCATCGCCAGCCCAGCCTTTGCCAGAGCCAACATCTTCGACGATGATCTTGCAGCAGTCCAGATGCAAAAGGGCCGTCTAGTGCTCAATCGCCCGATTTACGTAGGTATGAGCATTCGGGACCTTTCAAAATCCCTGATGTACGATTTCTATAACAAACGGCTCCAGAGTCACTACGAAGACCGCTGCCAGCTCCTCTACACGGACACCGACAGCCTGCTCCTATAAATCGAGACAGAGGATGTCTACGAGGACATGGTCAAGCACCAGGATATCTACGACACGTCCGACTACCCAAAAAACCACCCGCTGCACAGCACAGAGAACAAGAAGGTTCTCGGAAAGATGAAGGACGAGTGCGCCGGGCAGTCAACCGCCGAATATGTGGGCCTGCGGCCGAAGATGTACCCATCCCCCAGGCATCTGGAAAGAACATTATAAGAAGGCCAAGGGTGTGAGAAAAGCAACTGTCCAGAAGAGCATCAGGCACGAGCAGTTCAAAGAGACTCTCTTTGAGAGGCAAACCTTCCACCATGGATGGATGTTCTTAGGTCGGAGCGTCACCGTATCTATGGGCAGCATCTCAACATGGTTTCGCTGTCGCCCTTCGATTCCAAGCGTTGGATCGCAGAAAACGGAGTTGACACACAGGCTTATGGTTACAAAGATTACATTACACAACAAGAGATGGACGCGTTCATAGAGGAACTGGGGCGGTCCTTCTAAAGAACTCTGAAATCATAGGATAAACGATGGCTCCCAAGAGAGTTCTAACCCAGGAGGAGATCCAGGAAATCAAAGGCCCTGCGAGGTAAGGCGCCTGTGAGTAGGGTGAAGAAGCAGTTCGGCGTCGGCGCTGCGAGGGTTCAGATGCTCTGGGCAGAGGAGGAGACACCTAATGCCGCAAAAGAGGAGGAGACACCCAATGCCGCAACAGAGAAGGCAGAAAGAGAGGAGAGCGTCGTCGACGATCTACGATTGTTGCTACGCGATAGCATCGGCCAAGCCAAGTCGGCAAATGGGCCGACCATCAACGAATTCTATGAGCTCCTAAAGAAAAGCCTGAGTCGGTTTGAAACCACCACAGAAAAGGTGTGGATTTCGTTGACGGAGATAATTGCCTCTCTGAAGCGGCGCAAGGCGGCGAGCGGAGGCCATGTGATCTCCGAGAATATTGGAAAATCCATCGCAACCTTCTATACCCTGCTGTACGACAACCTAAAGTCGCTCGAATCTCTCACAGAGCAGGCCGCAGATGTGTTGGTTGGTGTGCCTTCCGCTATAGACGGATATATGGTCGAGCCGCCGAACCCCTCGGTAGTAGAGAAACTGGTGGATATGGCTGAAAGATGGGTATACTTGTCTCTCTCCATAGCAATTGTCTGCTGTGGGGTGTTCGCTACGCCGGCAACTACAGTCCCCCAGAACCTCGAGATACTGCAGGCGAAAGTTCCGTGACCAAGGACCACTGAAGTAGGACGTAAACCAAACGGATAAATTGTCACCCGGTGATTGGATTCGAGCTCAGCGCTTGAGAACCCCATCCGGAGGAAGCTGAGTGTCCGGTGGCACAACAAGGAGTTCTTCGCGCACAAAACCGCGCTGAGGTCCATCCTGCAAGTAATACACCACGGGCTCGTCGGGCTTGGTGACTGTGCGCCCGAGCCGGTGCACATCCAGGGACCATATGCTATCAGTCGCTCGCCGGCGCCCCCTTCAAGTTCGCCAGGCTGGTACAAATAACGAACGCCGACGCCGGAGGGAATTATTGTCTCCTCGAGACCAACAGGACGACCAGGAACTACAGAGGAGGGCTTTTGTGCCACCGAGCGCGCCCTTATAGCCTCGGAGGCCTTTTTACCGGTCAGTCGGGTGACCTCACCATTCAAGGCTGTCACAACGGCAGGCAACCTTTATAGTCCGGGATTTGAGACCAGATTTCGAAAAATTTAATGCACCCAAAATTCTCACACTTTATTTGTGCCGTTTCATTGAGATACGAGCTTAACCTATATGACATGTGATTATTTAGCAAATCTGGTGGAGAAAAGGGGTTGAAAATTCTATGAGTTTACATCCACCCCCATGCGGATGGTATAGTTGGATTGAGTTTAGTTATGTGTAGCTTGCGCTTACATATGAATGATGATTTATTGCATCAGCCAAAATATTTGTCAATACTCGAAGACACCAAAATTCATGATATGACATAATTACATCCGGTGTTACCATAAATTTTGACCATTGGAATTTGACCCCCAAAATTTGGTAAATTTTACACTATTTTCGCGCTAAATAATTTTAAGTACTTTTTGAAACAATTTCGTTTTCGTCAGTATGAAGGACGGTTATTTTTGCACGTGCATGTGAAACTTGATGACTCTGTTTCAATCCGGGGATGAACAAGGGACTACGATACCTATGGACCATTTTACCACTTTTTCCTGTTGTGTCACAGATCGTGATAAAAATTTATATTAAAAGCAACATAAACTAAATTATTTTACTGGCTAGTCATAGATGTATCATAACAGGAACCGATAGATATATTTTTGAAAAGTTACTGATGGTCATTTCCTTCCGGTTTATATTTAGTGAGGGGAATATACATCACCAAGCATATTTGTCAGCGGGCGAACTGGCAAGTGATTCTCTAAACTGGTGACTTGAAACAATCAATATTTAATGAATACATTGTATATTCAAGAATCATTATCCAAAGTTTCCGGTTTGTGCTGAAGTAACATCGACAATATTATATTTTAAACACGCACTGGCCACTACAAGGTCTCTATTGAAATCTTACTGGGTACCTTATTTTCTGTTAAGTCGCACGACTAAAAATAAATTTTACCCGAGGTTTAATGTAACGTAAAGTCATCCCTTAATCATTCTTCTATCTTCCCTTTTCCCAGAGTTGTGGTATAACCTGTAAACGTGCATCTTAAGATGTCACCTGCACTTACTTTCTACCATTTTGGTGGGTAACCTGCCTACGATAGCCTTGTCCCTCTATTCACTATTAGCTCTTAATCATCCTGTGTCTCTTGTCACACACTGATTAATCTGTTCGTCATCTCCTTTATTACAACTTCCTTTTTCTGACATTTGTCCCATATATTGATTGTTTTGGGTTTAAAGGCACGTCACCCCTTGTTGGTCATTTTTGTCCCTCTCCAGAGAAAGGGAGAAAAGCAATGAAAGAGATAGTTGAGCAGATGAAAGTAAGGGGCAGAGGAGAAATGGGAAAATGGAAAAGCAGAAACAGAAGAAATAACAGTTTTCCCCCTCTACCCTTAACTGCTGGAAGAACAGCAGGTCTTGTCCAGCTGTAAGCCACTATCAGCTGGACGCCCTATGGGCGCAAGATACACGTCTCCTTTGCCTCACCCAACCACCCCAATTGTCCCATATGGATTGGTCAAAAAGGCCTTCTATGACAAGCCATCAGGAGTTATCACGTTTGAAAAACAGAGTGTATGCAATGATCAGAAATCTATACAAAGTATCACGCACCTCCCATTCAAAACACCAAAATGAAAATGTCAAGGATGGAAAGCCAGAATGACAGTTATCACCCCACATGACCGAACGGCTATCCAAAATAAAAAAGGCATTAGCAATACATACATCTTAAGGACTAACTATGAAAAAAAAAATAATAAAACACAAAAAAGGATCGACGGCGGGGTCAGTAAGAAGCTTTACGGGGGCCGAGGTGGGGTTGGATTCTTTAATAGAGTTTAGGTGGTCACATTACTCGCCCTTGATTGTCGTGGTTAAAACCGATAAATTGTTCACTCTACATGAGATGGAGTTCTAGCTCATCAGTGCAACATCTCCGATAACAGGAAATCAAACGACTAAAGAGAGGATTCGACAGCATGAAAGAGCTAGACTTCTGCAGCAAAGGAAACCAAACAGTTAGGCTCCGGTTAACCCTACCAGAGACAGAGCATCAGACATCTACCTTCATGCATTCTGGCGGAAATGCGTTCGTACATATGAAAGGAACTAGGAGGGCGGGTTAATTTACTTGAGTTGGAAACCTAATATGTCAAATATATTGAATAGTGAACAGGGACGATGTTTGGCATAATAAATGTTACGATTCCTACGTAAATCAAGCTTCTTCTCTTCACCTTTGTCAATAAGGGTGGGAAAATCGGGTTCAACACCGACCCTCGACTGAACTTTTCTGCATCTTCATGTAACTTGGTGACCTCAATTTGCGCATGTTTGCCAAAAGATCGACCAAAACCAGAGTCATTCAATCAGCAAATAAGCTGGAGTATATCAAATCCGCAGCTGGAGAATTAGATGCCGATATTTAAATTTAGTAGGGTGTCTTTTGTTTAGCAAATTAATGTTAAAACCAAAACAATAAACCTCTAAAATATTTAAGTAAAATCGTTCCACCAAATATTGTATAATGTTTCTTTTTTGTTCGCAGTAAAATTTCGCACACCTTCAGTCAAAAGGAGGCTTGATTGTTCAGAGGCGTAAACTCATTAAAACATGACTTTCCTTCAATTATGAAATACTGAACAAAAATCTGCCAACCCTTTGAAAAAACAAAACTGGAATAGGGCCGCGCTGTTATCATGACAACGCCAATTAGATATGGTTTACGCTTGCCATCAAGTTTACGCGACTTTTCCCTGAACACAAAATTGTAAACAAGCGGCCGATGGGAAACTACGCTCACCAGAGCTCAAATGGGCATAAATCTCCCCCCCCCCCCCAACCACACACACACCCGTGATGGTCATTTATTTTAACATACCATAATGGTTTAGTAGAGGCCAATCCCAGGACCATTGATGCCAAATAATTTTGAAATCAACCATTGTTTTCTTTTGTTGCCGTCGCATACATCATAGTCAGCTTTGAACCATATTAGGGCTAGAGTCCAAAATGCTGCATACCAAAGTCTTGTATTTCTTGAGATGCAGAATTTAAAAGCACTTTTGGCCGTTTATTGGTGTGACGATCACACCGATCCCTCTAACAAACTTGGATTTCTCGACCACACTGATGCAGTATATGTTATTTGGTATCACTTAGCCCAGTAGTTTTAGAAAAATTAAAAACTAGTTAATCTTATGACCCCAGGATCATTAAGCTGATTAAGCATTTATCAACTATGGTGTCATAAGCTGCAACAGAACCAGAAAACCCTGTCTTTTCAATACAAAATCCTAAGTGACCGAATGAGACCTTGACGTAAGAAAGGTCAAGGTCAACGAAATGTCATCATTTGAACAAATTCGATAGGGCCCGGGTCCCGTATATTGTATACCAAGTTTCAAGATCTTTGGTCGATTGGTTCCCGAGAAGGCGATTTTCAAAGGTTTTTACCATATATGGGCATGGCGGACATTTTGGTCATGTGACCCAGATATTCAGAGTATATGTTTGTTCTTCCACCCAATGGCGGCTTAACTAGAGGCTATACTCAGCATTCTTTCAGTCCTTACATTGATTCTGAAATTAATCATAAACGCCATTTCTTCAAAATATCCTTCATTAATAAGGGTATGGATTTTATTGATTTGCCCAGTTTCTCCCGTGAGAGCTCGGTGCTTTCTTCCATTCCTGCTTATTTTCAAAATACTGAAACACCTATAATTTGCTATAAATATAACAAACCTGTTAGATCTATCATTTTTAATTTTAATAAACTTGTTTCAGATCTTGATATTGATACTAATACTCCTGATTCATGTGACTGTAAAACCTCAGTGTATTGCTATCCTGCTGCTGGTCATCTAATTACTGGCAATTTGAAAATTATTCCTGATTCTAGGATAAGGAATATAATTTCTAAAGGACCGAAATATCGGTTTCCTTCTACAATTGATTTCAGTAATTGTAGAGATGAAACCGCTGCTTCCTTGAATGAATTCGGTAATCGATGGTGTAAGCGAGAGTATGTTGAGCATAAAGCCCTTAAGGACTGGGAACTAAGCATTTTAAAACTAGTGAATAAACGCATTTCTTTCTATTCTCAAAATACTAACTTATTTCCTCCTAAGGCTAAGACGTCTTTACGTCATCTTAAACTAGGTATTCAAGAATTTCATAAGAAGTTTGTTTTAGCCCCTGCAGACAAGGCCGCTAACAACGTCGTCGTTGTGTGACGGCTTCACTATGTTAACACGCTTAAGCAGGAGCTTGGTGGTACTAAAGCCTATGAACTTCAGCCTTTAGCTGAAGAGAGAGTTATAGTAGATAAACATATTTGTCATTCAGCCACCAAGTTTGCTGTGTGTGTTACCGAAGGCCAAGACAAGCTTCCTACGCTATACTGGTTACCAAAACTTCATAAAAGACCTTACAAAGCACGGCTTATTGCAAATTCTAGCTATTGCACTACCACTGAACTTTCTAAATTATTAACTTCCTGTCTTACTGCTATTAAAACGCATGTGATTAAATATTGTGATAAAGGCTTTGAAAGATCAGGAAGAAATCTCTTTTGGTCTATAAAAATTTCGAATGAGGTTTTAAATACATTGAAATCCAGACATTTTCGTGCTTCAAGTCTGTCTACTTACGATTTTTCCACTCTTTACACTACACTTCCTCATAATCTTATAAAAGAAAAGCTTAATGATTTAATTGAATGGGCTTTTCACAGGGAAGATTCTCTCTATCTTGCATGTAATGTCAGAAATGCATTTTTCACTTCTAAAGAGCATAAGAATTATACACTTTGGTCATGTCAGAAAGTGTGTGATGCCCTCACCTTTCTACTCGACAATATTTATATTAGATTCGGTACTAAGTTATTTAGACAAATTGTGGGCATTCCGATGGGTACGAATTGCGCACCTCTTGTGGCTGATCTATTCTTGTATTGTTATGAAAGAGACTTGATGTTGTCGCTTTCCATTGATAACCAATCTGAAATTATTGAAGCTTTTAGCTCCACTTCTAGATATTTAGATGATTTATTAAATATTGATAATACCTATTTCGATGGTTTGATCAGTCAGATTTACCCCCCCCAGAACTTCAGTTAAATAAAGCAAATTCTTCTGATACCGAGGCCCTGTTTTTGGATTTACATCTGTCTGTTGTGGATGGGTTTGTTTCATGCAAAATTTATGATAAACGCGATGACTTTGATTTTGAGATTGTAAATTTTCCTTTTTTTGGATGGTGATGTTCCTCGTGCGCCATCCTATGGCGTTTATATTTCGCAATTAATTCGATTTGCTAGAGTGTGTAGTCATGTAACTGACTTCAACACTCGTAATAAATTATTAACGGCTAAACTTCTTAATCAGGGTTATCGGTACCATAAACTACGCAAAGCCTTTTCAAAATTTTAAAGACGCCATTCTGATTTAATTTCAAAATTCAATATTGGACTTAAATCTCTTCTGCAACAAGGTCTATCGGAACCCGAATTTTATGGTGACTTAGTATATATATTCAGAAATATATATAACCACAATGACTTTAGCACCCAATTTCGTAAAATCATTCTTCGATATAAAAAGATTGAGTACAATATGGATATTATACGACAGACTGCATGCATGGTAGTTAACCCAATCATGGTTGGCAACTTTGCTTCCCTCTTTAATTGCACGCCGGTGGGTCAGGCCTCAGTTTCTATGACGGTACCAACGTAAAGGCTTATTGAGAATAAGAGAGATCTAATTCAAGGTAATGTTGGTTGGTGCTTGATGCTCTGTCTCTGGTTGGGCCCATCGGAGTCTAACTGTTGGTTTTCTTTTGCTCCAGCATTTCAGTGGTTTCTTGCTGTCGAGTCCTCACCGTTGTCTCACCTCTGTGGTTCTTTGATTATTTGTGTTCACGGAGATGTTGCTCTGATGAGTAAGGAGGCCTTCATGCGGACTGAACAAATTATTTGTCTAAATCGCGGCGGAAGTAAGGACGAGGATTGTGGCCACGTAAAATCGATTTAAGCCCCCCAGTGGAAATCTTTCCACTGACCGTTCCAAGGCGGTCCTTCTGTGGCGATTTATTTATGTTGTTGTTTGTTACTTACTGTGTGTATCACTTGTGTATTTGAATTTTGGATGGCCATATGGCCATTTTGTGGGAAAGTAACTGTCATTATGGCCTTCCTTTGTTTAGGTTTCCATTATGGTCTGGTCGCTTAATAGTTGTATTTCTTTCCCTTTGGTGTCTTTGATGGGTGGAGTTAGTTAATTGTATCGATTCCTGATCTTTGTTTTACTTCTACTTTTCACATATAATTGGGTTCCAATTGGCCTTGTAGTTTCAGAGGAGATTATCTCCCCTTTTTATTTCTTTTTCCCCACTTTTTTTATTTTCTAACTCCATTTTCAAGATGCGGAGACACCTCTAAATAAATTCGTATCATAGTTAAGTGTGAGAAAGTAAGGTGCATTAAACTCCTTAAATACGCGTGCTACGCATTTCAAATCCCCGACTATTTCACCCACTCTGTAGACCGCTGACCAGAAGTGAGTCGCATCTATTGAGCGTATTGGTGTGCGAGGAGACGCTCTGCGAGGGTCCGGTTCCTGCGTTCTACGATCCCTTGGTCCCGATTGATGACAACCCGACCGCGCCGAACCCGGACAGAGTGCTTTGCCAACAGCTGGCTGACAGAGCCCATGAACTCCCGACCGGGGTCGACATGGAGCAATTTGGGCCACCTCAACGGGCTTGCCTTTTGATGCAAGACAAAGCTTCAGCAACCTCTTTGGCTTCTTTAGTGGCCAGAGGCTCAGCTTCCCTGAAGCGTGAGGCTACATCAACCACGGTAAGGGCGTATTTGTACGTGCGCTGCGAACACGGTCGTGTTGCAGAAAGAGCAGGTCAGCTTGATGGACCTCGTTCGGCTTGGTGATGTCGAATTTGGGTCGTGGAACGTGCTGCGGCGCGGCGAGGTAGATCTGCCAGATGGCCTGCTTCTTCAACAAGCTCGGGCCACATCTTCTGAGGTCTTAGCCGCAGAAGCCCGCTTCTTTATGGCCTCAAGACCCCTCCCGTAACCCTTAGTGCTGTAATAAATATCCGCAAGGCGCCGATCCATGTATTTATTGTTGCATTAAGTCTCTCACGAAACAACTGCTTGTCTAGGCAGCCTGCACTCTTTTAAGCTCGCCAACAAGAAATATTCAAATGCCACTCGCAGTAGGTTGATTGACTTCTACTAACAGCTTCGCACGGGCCGTCATTAACGCCTCGTCTTTTGCACGTTCAAACAACTTCTTTGTTTTCGTCTTCTGATAAACTAAGACCCTGTTTGTGGCGTCCACGAATTTCTTCTTTCATCTGATCGAACTTGTCGATTCCACACAGAATCAGGCGAAATTCTGTTTCAGATACATCATCGTCGTCCAGCGCGATAGAAATGCCGTAGGCGATTGAGTTTAGCTTCGACTTAGCCAAGATACGAATCTCGTCGAGTTTTTTTTTTGGCTTTTTGTTGGAGTTTTCGTCCAATACATTTCCCAACAACGCCCAGCAACCAATACATAATCGCCCCATCTCCAAGGCCAATGGCGACAGGCGTCGCGATGATGGTTGACAAGGGCCCGACGCCAGAAGCAGCCAGCCCTACGCTAGTCGCAGTAAGCGCGGTATCAATCCCATCAACAACATTAACCCAACGTCTGTATTTCTTGTACAGCGAGGCTCTGAAGTCTCGTAATTTTTTCGAGACGGAATTTGACCTCGGCCACGTGCTGAAGGCGGTGTTTGTCTCCAGTTTCAAGTCCTGGGTAGAGACCCATCGTGTGCTACCCTCTAGCTGGGTGGGTTTAAAAAGACTACTGGCTAATAATGACTATAACTTGGTCTGGTGTGAGCGCACCGGGCGTAAATCGCAGCCTTTTGAGAGACACTGGGCCTATAAAAATATTATGTAGGTCTAAAGGACGGTATTCAACTTGGTGTTGGATTCCTTCAAGAGTGAACTGCACTCGGGGCGTTTCTTGTACTTGTATATAAATCCCAACTTTTTTATTAGCATTTGCTTGACTCCGCTTGAGCTTGAAGCCGGGCAACACATCAACAAAGTCGTTGGGTCTATCTCAGAGAATTAGATCAAGGATGATCGATGATGTTAGCAAGTTCATACCGATGATTCCCGCTGGTGGGAATTCGAAAACTATTTTCAGGATTCCCTGCCGGTCGTTGCTTGTCTTTAGCACGTTATCTTCGGAAACGACAATGTTCTTCGTTCCGGGGATATACGAGCACAATCGAGTGCCACTATTCACTACCTTTCTAACTTTGTGCTGCTTTCCAGTCACAACGTACGGAGACGAGATTTGTATGTCAATAAGCCACCCTGTTTGTTGGACGGGGTCCGCAAAAGCAACCCACTTGCTCCCAGTGAAGGCCAGCGTATGAACCCGCTTTGGAACGGCATATGAGGTATCTACGTCGCCGAGATCACCGAATTTCAATGACCCCGGTTGGGCGACATCTTTTCTTTTGTAGACTCCCACAGAGAGCTGGAAGGCATCCAATCGATCTTCGTTCCCGTCCTTATCGAACCCCTCAGTGTCACCAAGATCAGCCAAAGCCACCCTATGACATTTTCTGACCCCACCGGGGCCGCTTGCGTCAACCATTCCTTATATGTAGGGTTGCGCTCATACACTCGAATGGTAACATCTCCCCGTTTGTATCTCTAAGTGAGATAGTTAGCTGTGAAACAGGCCCTGACGACAACCTTTTGTACTGTAATTCAGTTCTACAAGATCCACACTTTTCGTTCTCGACAGGGACAGATCTAAGCAGTGTAGAAGGGCGACCGTTATCCAGATTGTCTGAAGTACTTAATTCAGCAAGATGAAAGTAAACCACACGATGGACGGCCAGCTTGTGTGGCTTCTTTGCAGTGAACGTCTTGGTGCGGCCTCCTTCCAAGTAATAGCCTTTGTAATCAATTGATCAGCGCCACGGGAGGAGGTTTGAAAGTAATGTCGGAAAAGCCTAAGATATTAGCTAATTCGCGATCCATTGTTATAACTTCTCCGGGCTTTACCGTTAATTGCAGTAGACCACAGGGTTCATCTAGAGTGAGTTCGGCGCCCAACCGTTGAAACACATGTTCGTTCAACTCACAGACGTTATAATACCCGTCAGGTATTACTTTTTCAGTCTTGTTATTTGAGACCTTATTATTCCTTTTCGTCGCCGTGCATATGTTGTACCACCAGAGATAATACGTCAACTCACAGAGAGCAATCTCTCGCTCACCCGCAGACAGGGTTCTGGCAAGATTGATTGGCACATCATTTTGAACGTCAGTGAGTGTGATGTACAAGATAATCACCAAAATGGGTATGGATATAAAGTCGTTTACATTTAATAGCTCGACAAAATATCAGGCAGGCGGCCATTTCAAATATAAAGAGTCAGCAGCAGGGGCGCCCAACCTAGTCATAATGGTCGACGATAAGGGAAGTCACTTCCTTGCCAAGTACCCGAACATCTTCGATTATCAAAAAAATCCGCTTACACGAAAACAAAAGGAAAACAAGCCGTGGGACACCTGGTAGCATTATCAAAACCATCCGCTTACCGGGGACGTCACTAAGGGAAACAAGGCGTGGGACAGCTGGCAGCACGCCCCCTTCAGCTGGTGGCAGTGCCAGCTGAACTTTGCAGTTTGGTGCGCAACCGCCGGATGTGGTGTTTCATTCCAGGGCCATCTCCAAGCGGAGGAGTCCCTTCTTGCAAGCCTGTATTGGTTTCATGTCTATTATACGACGAGGCGTATGCTTGAGGAGCTAAAAGTCGCCCTCCCAGGGGATGAGTCCTATTTATGGTACGATAACCAGTAGGACTCCAGGGCCTACAGGCGGCTTTGCGAGGAGTTCGCCGTTTCGCCTTCTACAGATTTGAGGCAAAAGCTGGACTACGGGTGTCAAGGCCTCGGATCTTTTAGTACATAACTGACCCCTTCGGGGAAATACAGCAGTGATCACAGCTCCGATGGCCCCTTCTTTCACCCGAAGGATGCCATACGCCATAATGTGGATATTTCAAAGGCGTGGACGATGTTCATTCTCGAAAAATCAGATGGCTTCACGCAAGCGGGTGTCGTGCGCCTCAACGACTCGATTCGGACTAACGTTTGGGCAGTCCTGGGAGCGCAAGCTCAAACCCGTTCCAGCATTCTCAAAGTCGGGACGGGGTTCGACGCCCAAAAGCAGTTTACGGCGAATCTCGAAGACGCCATCGCCTCACCCGTCGACATCCCCAGCAGCATCGATCGCTATCAAAAGACATTGCAATATGCATCCACACCACTGGATTACGTCTGCAGGAGAGCGCTCTACTTGATGCCGAGCGACATGGCACTCCAGCCAGGCAATGTCCAAGTTTATAATAACCAAATCCAAATAGCGGGGTCAGACGCTGCCATCGGCCACAACCCAGGAATAAACAAGGCGGCATTGATTCAACCAGCTTCTAAAGTCGATAGGACATTCCAGGGGAAAACTGCCGCACCAGCGGGGACCGATCCGCGAGTACTCGCAGGGCCACAGCCCGAAGGGTCGCCTACGTCTGCCGCGGTTGCTCCGGACCGGAAATCCGGTCTCGATCATGAAGAAGAAAAAGCAGCTCTCATAGTCGCAGGGATTGGGGTTGGCTTAGTGGTGCTTTGGTTGGTCGCAGGCTAGCCAGTCCCGTGCAGCCACGAGAAGAAGCCCCACGCCGATGACCAAGGCCCACAAATTATCTGCGAGCCATGAAGCGGCCTTCCCTAGCGTGCTCAAGAGCCAAGAGACGATGGACCGATGATTCCGAGCAGGCCAGCCGCGGCCTTGCCGGCCAAATTGGCCAGGGCACGCTCGAGGGACTGTAGGTGCTTTTTTACCCACTCCTTGACCCCGCTCTTGCCGGGTGGCCTGGGAGCCGATACACTCCCCACGCTGCCGGTTAGCGCAAGCACTAGGGTCGAGATTGCCATCCCAATCGCTGTAAGGCTGCTCACGATGATAATTCCCTGCTCACAGAATAGGGTGCGAATGCGCTCAGCCAGCGTGTTCATGAAAGAGCCGCCTGAACGTCTCACGGACTCGGGAGATCTGGGACCGGATACCTTCTCTGTTCGTAGAGAGGGCTTCTAGCCTCGACTGTCTTTCGATTTCGATGTCAGAGAGCTCGCCCTCCAGTTTTCTGATTCGGTCTCGAGTCTCCTGCTGCATCTCGGGGTCGTCCGTTTCCGTCAGTTCCCGCCACTCCCTGGCCAAGTGTTTTTCAACTTGGGATTTTCCCTCGTCGACATTTGACAGTTTCGCCAGGTTGTTCGCCAACTCATCTCGGGTTCGAGTCATAGCCTTTTCAAGCCCAGCGAGCTCTCTTTTGACCTGGGTGACCCACGCGGTGTCGATACGCTGATCATCAAGTGTCTTCAATACGGTCTCAACGTCTTCTGTGCTGCGGCGCGCGCTATCTGCTATGCCGGGGAGGCCTGAAGTTCGATATTTTCAAGGTTCGCACCGCTCGGGAGGGCTTTATCTACCTGCTGGAGAGCTTTCACAGCGGAGCTACTTAGACGCAGCGTATTCGATGTGAATTCAGGGAACCCCAGTGAACTTCGCAGTGCATGTATACCGCCTCCTCCGTATCTTGTGGCCAGTGTTGATAGGGCCAGAAACCGGAATTGTCCCCTCGTCGCAGTGATAGGGATCTTTTTGTCGCCTGGGGTCCAGTAGAGTGTTTTGCCGTCGGCATCAATCCCAAACTAGTTAGAGTCGATCCTGCCGTCGGGGCGCAACCCATAGGCACGGTTCACATATTTGTAGAAAGTGTCAACCAGGCGCTTTTTCTGAGCCTCAAGTTCTGCCTGTTTCAACTCGCCCTGCAGATTCTGCAAATTGTCCCCGGATGTGTTTAGATCTTGGTGGATGGGTAGTGGTGGCTCCATAGGGGGGGGACGGGGAGGTCGAAATCATAATCATCGTCTATTCCAGGCCCGTATAGGTCGAACGTTGGATTTTCGAAATCATATTCAGCCATATTTATGTAACAAGTATATGCATTTGAAGGTTGTCGCACATCTTTAAAACAGACTTTATCGAGTGTCAACGAAGCTGACACCATGTCATCAAGTAAGTACGGACGAAAGCTTGACCCCTACCGGTGCCTCCGCGAGTCCCTTGGGATGAAAGGGGTGAGGCAATCGGTGTCGATAACTAACAACCCCAGCACGATCGGCCAGAACCAGCAGCTTCTCGTTCGATTCCCCAACCTCGGCCAACATGATGTCATCGTCACCGGGACCGCGAGGTTGGCCTTCACCATCACACTACACAGCGAAGATGATGCCAATCGGACCTTGGTTCAAAAAGTAGACCGCGCCCTCGTGAAAAAGACCGTCATTAAAATTTCGGGAAATGAGGTCCTCAGCATCGACTATAGTGATGTGTACCACTGCTACCGCGATCTCTGGAGGACGGCTTCAAAGAGGAAAATTGGCCAGTACCAAGGCATTGATACGTCGGAAAACCAAAATACGACGAGGATTCGAATCAATGCTGGGAACAAAGATGAGTCCGTTCTAGCGGACAAAGCGGTCACCGATGCTTTCGGCAATCGTTTCTACATCCCACTGGACTTCGAGCTACTCGAGAGCCACATGCCATTCTACCAGAGCGCGCTGGGCGACCGACTCGAGTATGAGCTCACGTTCAACGACTACAACCGTGTGATCCAGGCAACAGGCAGAGGTGCCTCTTTCGACATTGGAAACATCTGTCTTGAGTATGACATGGTCACCCTGCCGGAGTGGCCCAAATGATCAACAACCAGTACAGAAGCCGCATTTCGATCCTGTACGACAGGGTACTGCGGCACCGCAAAATCGGCAAAAACAAGAGCGACACCCTCTGGAATATCAATCTTAACGTGCCGGCCCGCAGCATGAAGGGCATCCTGATGCTCTTTGAGGATGAAGCCGCGCAACAACCCTTCGCTCGCGACACAGAGGCCTTCTATAACCCAAAAATCGCCAAGGTCGAGGTCACCATCGAGGGGATCCACAACCAACTCTGCAGCCAAGGGATGCGCTCTTACCAGATGTTTGATGAAGCGAGGAAGCTCTTCGTAGCCGGTAGCAGGCGACACCCTGAAGTGGCAACGGTGGAAAAAAACCTTGCCCTAGCCGATGTCAGCCTTGCGGAATACCTCACCAGCAAGTACGCGCTGTGGCTTGACCTCAGGAGAAGCGACGACGACCGGCTCCACGGCTCCGGCAGGCGGATAGAGAGTGCCAGCAAAGGTGTGACCATCCAGATAACGAAAAGAGCCGAGGCTGCTGGCGCATTGAACATCTACCTCTACGTCATCATGGATGCACAGCTTAACATCGAAAATGGCCGATTCGTCTCAGCGGTCTATTAATGTTCCTGAGGAACGATTAATAAATCTCCGACCGCGCACAGCCCATTCGGCGACAATATGCGGGCAAACGGGATGCGACAAAACCGTTTTTATCCTCGATCTGCTCAAAGGCCCCTACCGGGAGTTCTTTCGGCACATCGTGGTCCGCTGCCCCACCATAAAGTATAATAAAACATACCAGCGCCCCTGGATCTGGACCGACCCTGAGGTCTACGTTCTAGACCCCGGCGAGCGCCTTCACGATTACCTGCGAGCGTTTTACCAGGTGTTTATGGGCGAGCCTACCTTATATATCATCGATGACTGCTCGGCCACGAAGGCTTTGACGAAAAAGAAAGACATGCTGTCAGAGCTAGCGTTCTCGGGCAGCCACACCGACCAGAGCGTCTGGGTCCTCACCCAAAAGTACAACTCCGTCTTGAAGGACTTGCGCGAGCAGACGCGCTGGGTCTGTTTGTTTCACTGTAAGGATCGTGATTCATTCGAAGACTGCTTGTGCGAGAATGACGTGATCTCAACACGAGAACAGCGGGCGTCGGTGAGGCAGCAGTTAGCCGAGACAAAGCATGCTAAGTTTTTATTTTAGACAGACCATCCAGCTGCTTATATGGTGTTAAGTAATGTACGAAGTAACTGAAGGACTGCTAATCACAGTGCTTGGCACGCAGCTGGTACTGCTGTTCTTTATTGCTAAGCAATATGTTTACATAACTCGGATGTGTGTTAACACACACGCATGCTTCTGCAAGCGATTTGGACACTATATTAGACTGGACCGCCAACTCGCAATGAATCGCAAAGCAATAGCTATGGACTGTGACAAACTGATCGATGAGCTGATGGGAACGACAGAGCAAAGGCAGAACGCTGAAGCCCCAACCGCGGAAGGAACGGCAGCGACGTCAGACGGCCATGAGGAGCCGCTCATCGAGGAACGGGTGCAAAAATACCGTGACAGGCTCGCCGCATTGGTAGTGGGAGGCCAAGCCAAGCAGTGTGGACTAGTGGTCCATGGGAAGGTCCTCACCGCAGAACAGATCGACGCTCTGGACAATAGCGAAATCGAAAAGCTTTACACCCGCTATGAAACAAGGCTTGGGGCAGCGATGACGAAAACGCTGGGGTCTACAGCGCTCCTGCTTTATGCGGGGCTGGCATCCATGTTTCTCCCGATACCGGCCGAAAACCAACCTGGTCTTATTGCTGACCTCGAGGGCGACCCATTTGTCGGACACGCACTTAGCAGTGCTACCTGCGAGTTCTACCATCGCTATGGCATGTACTTGGCGCCGCTAACTGCCGCGCTTACTACAGTGAATCACTGTCGATTTGGACATCAATGCCCTATTACCATCTATGATATAACGATGTCGGAGAACGAGCAGATTGTTGCGGAGCAACAGGAGAATCGAGGGCCAGCACAGAGTCCGGCAGATAGAGTTACGACCCCAAGCCTTTGCGAAGCAACACGGTTAAGGATCCGAAAAAAGTGGCGACCGGGCGTGCTGGAGCTGCTGCCAGAAAGGCCAAACAGGAACGGCTGCTCGAACAGCTTCGGACGGCCAAAGACTCATTTCGTCCACCAGTCAGCGCAGCTGATGTCAGTATTCCTCCAAAGGAAGCGGTCTCAAAGGAACCGACACGCAGTGGTGCAGCTCACAACCATGGACTAACCGACTGGACACCATGGATTATTGGGGCTTGTCTTACGGGCGGTGCACTCATGTTTCTTCTGCGCTTGCGCGCCACACAGGCGGTACAAACGCCACAAGTGGCACCCCCGTTGACTCATCGACAGCGTCGATGCCCAAGCGGCTTGTTGTTTCGCAGCAACCACAATTAAAGACAAGCCCAGACCTATTCTATATGGAGTGAAGCCCGTTGCGTAGCAATAATGACAACCCCAGCAACTGACGGTAAAATGCTTGTCAACGCGCTCTACCATAGCGCAGTCGTCTGTAGCATCGCTGTGAGATACGCCCGGCTTGGCAAGATGGCGATTGGGGGTAGCCCCCCGAAACTAGACTTCATACCCCGCGATGTGGGCATGGCCATAGTTGACGTCGCTCTCGCCATGGCAACCAAAGACATGCTAATTAAACAGGGGCTGATACCTGCTGATATCATGTAGTAATGGCAAGTATTGCTATGCTCGTTAATGGTGCCCTGGTGAACGCTCTGGCGTTCTCGGGATCGAACTTCTTGTTCTCCATGTTGAAGAGCTCTGGCGTGGACGAAGAACGCATGCATCACGATAAAGCCGTTGAACAGTTACAGGCTGCACAGCGGAAACGGACCGAGCGTATGGATTTCATCACTGAGGAACTCCGCCGCCAGGGGCACGCCGTTCGAACTTTCAAAGACGTCGATGACGCGATGCGCCTGTATGAGCAGGTCGCCGGGAAAAATGTCAGCCTTGCAGACCTGGGCCCCGAGCCCCAGTTCTCCGACTTTTACCAACCGAGTGACGACCAGAAAGACCGCGAGATTGCCTTCATTATCCTGGGAATGGGTGTGACTGGCCTTGTGGCCTACACACTCTCCTAGACAATTGCGCAGACCAAACGAGTAGCAGTCTGATCTGGGTCCACAGTGTTTGCAATAATGTTTTCTGCATACAATATCCTCTTGTCAGAAACCACCTTTGGGACTGTTCAAAAGTGGACTTAAATCTAAGAAGTGGGGTTTTAGTCACTTTTTCCGAGTAAAAAAAAAAGTCGTCTCTCCGGAGATTCGAACTCACGCCAAAAACAGCAAAACACCCCTTCAGGAGACTGGTAATTTTTTTTTTTTTTTTTTTTGGTTTGTTTCGTATGCATTTTTTCGTGCCAGGCTCCCTTCGGGGTTTAGCATTCCTCTACATTCAGTTTCTAAACTGGGGCGGATGTTATTCGAAAGTTCTTAGATATCTTACTAGAGGAAGCTAGGGGGATGGGGTGGGCAGAGAGAGAATTTAGCGCTAGACCTTACGGGTTGTCCCAACAGGGGACGATTAACGAAATGGCGTTTTAACAATGATAAGCTTTGATTTACGAATAGCGTAATACATAAAATAAATTGATGATAATTTTCTTTTTTATCTATGAAAAACTGAGTCTCTTAGCAAAAGACTTCCATACGTATAGCAATAATTAAAAATAAAAAACTGCGAAAATTGAAAAGATTTAGTCGACGTAATATTATTTCCGCTTGTGAAAATTGATAGCATATTCGTGTTTATTTATTGGACGGTCAGTGTATCGATTTTGTCTAGTGTCAGGATATTTTCGGATAATTAACACATACATACATATGAAGGTACGTATTTATATACCGTTTTTAGACTTTTGTTTGTTTGATTTGAGGTTTAACGTCCCATCTACACTGTAAAGGTCATCTTGGAGACGTTGCCTTCATTTTATGGGACTTTTACCCGATGAAATGACATCTCAAGCCCTGTCGCCAAATGTCTACGCGGTCTATCAGCTTGATAGTTCTAAAAAAAAACAGCCCCGCCCATCGCGGCTTGAAGAAATATATCGGCTGCATAAAGCTTCCACGCAGCGCTGAAACTGGCCACACGAGTACTGATGGACAGAAAAATAAAATATCCGTCAAGGTCAAAATGAATGTATTCATTTTACAATAACAATAATGAGCAAATTCTTTCCTTTAAGGATAGACCCCTGTTTCTTTATTAATCCTTACATTCGGTTTTTTTGCGTTGTAAATCATTTTACACCAGGGGATTCCCCCGCGAAACGGCAGGCAAACAAATATTTTATTCTATTGCATCCCCTCTCGGTGGGGCCGGGTTGGGGGTGGGCCCCACAGTATTGCGGGGATGAAAAAAATTTTTGTCCTCGGCATCCCCACTCGGTGGGGCCGACCCGGTGGGTGGGTGGTCCCACAGTGTGGGGTGGGGGTTGTTCCAGAACCCTCATTGTGAATACTACTATGTGCCTTTTGCTGCAAATGCCTAATTTTGACCTTGTCATCACCATAAGTACTTAAGCTTTAATAGGATCTTCCTGAAATAAAACATTGGTAGGTTGGGGGTAACGCTCCGAAAACTGGTGAGGTCTGCCTGTCTGTCATAGAGTTATATCCCTTTCATTGCTAAAAAGCCTAGTGTTAACACCAAGGAGGCGATTCTATCTAGCATCCAAAGTCTAGAAATAAGGTAGCTATCAACAGCCACCTCAAAATGCTAATCGGACATGAAAGAGGCCGTTTTAGCACGTTTGAGTGTTATCATATTGGTACCATCTTGTTTTGTTTCAGAAGGAAAGTTGCGGACAAAGAGAACCCAACCATGAAGATTATGGTAGCTATTGGCAGACTCGCTGTCTCCTCTTTTATTTATTTAATCTACATGTTCCTTGCTGTTCTGCTTGCTGTTGTCGATAAAGCTCAAAACTACTTGATTGGTAGACATTTATACCCCTCAGATATAAGGCTGACACGATTAATCATTTAATCGATTAATCGATCAATAAATTCCACAGAAATGATTATCATTTCTGATTTGATGATAATCGATTACTTGTTAGGTACAATTTACTACCCAAAGTTATGCCTTAAATAGCTGGATGAGTGGCAAACAGTGCAGACCCTGATGATGCGGCGTCTCATCTGGATCTACACTGTTTGCTCAGTTATGTCTGTTCAAATATACATATGGTAAAGTGCTACATATGGTAAGAGTCATGCTCAGATAGAAAGCCAGACAGGTAAAATTATGACAAAAACCTTAGCGATTGCTAATCGATTATCGATCGCAATGACAGAACTGATAATCGATTATCTTTTCACTACGATTAGCCAGCCCTACTCAGATGCCACCGCACAGGTATGCCGCATTTTATGTAGGCACAATATTTCTGATCTGCAAGCTGCTTCTCTGTATGACTTCGTGTGTTTGTTTTGGTCTAGAATTCGCCCGGATTATGTTCTTAGACAAAATGTGTCACTTTACTGCCTAACAAAATATGAAGCAATATTTGTTGAAACTGACGAAGACAGTAATATTTACAGTTCGGATGAAACTCCCTTTCTCTACGTAGCACAATTTAATAGAAGCAAAACCGTTATAAAGATGCCTATAAGATACTTCCATGAACTAGCCGAAAAGGTTGGTGATCCTACCGTTCCACTGATATGGTTGTCCAGTACTGGTCGGTGCGGTTCCACAATTTTGTGTCAGGTTTTCGAATCTGTTCCTGGGACCTTAGTAGTATCTGAACCCGATGCAGCGGTGAGTGTTTACAATTTACACGCAAATAATGCTATCTCCGACAAAGAGCATGAAGAGATGCTGAGGTCTGCGATACGACTGTTATCCAAACCTTACCCGGGTACAGAACGGATTGTTATAAAGACTAGATCAGTTTGTGTAGGCCTGATGGCGGATATATCAACGTTGTTCCCAGATGCTAAACACCTGTTTATGTATAGAAATTTTCTGGATTTAGTGCAGTCGTTTTCAGCAATCTTGTCTTCGCTGCCATTTATTGTGATTGTTCGCAGGTGCCTTGATAGTGAAATTATTTCATCCATTTTGCCTTCTTTCCGGAGAAAGGTATTTGGTTCAGTTTGCAAATTGAAAGACTCAACAGAAATGTCAATGGATACGAACAGCATCGGGCTATTGGCACACATGGTGGCGAACAATATTTCAGTTGCACGTGATGCAATGAAACACCACCCTGAAATTCTCCCAGTTAAATATGAGGATTTGGTATCCGACCCCAAGGAAACGAGTAGAGCAATTTTCGAGAGCACGGGACTCGAGCCTAAACAAATAAATCAGTCCCTTTCTGTTTTCTCAAAGGATTCACAGAGGGGATCGTTCTTCAGTCGAAATCGTCTTGGAAGTCGTGAGAAGTATACACTATCAGACAGTGATAAGATAACAGCAGACGCCATTCTTTCTAAGTATGGTTTACCACGTATGGGTGAAGATTTTAGAATTTGATGGAATGAATAATGAAAAGAAGAAAAAGGAAAACAGAAACAGAAAATAAATGAAAATGAAATTTGAATGCACAAATGAATGAATGGAAAATATTAAGAAAATGTGATTGGATGCACAAACTAACAAAGAAAATGAAGAACGCCCGAACGATCGGTCAAGCGGATGGACGAATAAATTAATGAAAATGTCAAGAAACTGTTTTTGTTTGATACATATAAACCATAGATAAGAAACCATTAACATAACTAGGGGATTTCACAGAGTGTATGAATAATTAAATTCATTAAACGAGTTGAGGAAAATGCATAATACGCGAGGCTTCGATGAGCAGGTTCAAGGGGGGGGGGGTCAAGATTATATAGGCATATGTTCGTGATGTTTACGTCGCTTTATTCATGGAGTCATGGTAGATTAAGCCGTTGAAGAACAAAAGTTGGACATTACTTGCTAAGTACACTTTTCTGACGGGTCGGTTCCAGAAACATAAGGAAACAAAAAATATCCACTGCCAACCCCATCCGGTACGTGTAAAGTGGAATTCATCAGCGATTCTGTCCTTCATAGCTTTGGCACTTTTCTGATGACAGTTTGTGACACGAATAATTGTACTTTAGCTTAATTTTTGTGTTGGTTTCCGTTAAAATATAAGTGAAGACAGTTATCAGGAATCGATACAATTAACCAATCCAACTCCCATCAGAGACACCGAAGGGACAGAAACGTTAACACGAAACAACTAGACCGTAATGGAAACACCAACAGCGGAAAGCCAAAAGGACAGTTATTTTCCCACAAAATGGCCAATACGCTATCCAAAACAAAATAGTATAAGCGATACACACACTCAAAGACAAGCCATTCTAAAAATTAACCGCGACAGAAGGACCGCTTTGGAACGGTCAGTGAAACGAATTCGACTCAGCGGGGGTGTGCGGGGGGTGGGGGGAGGGGCTTAAATCGATTTTACGTGGCCACAATCTTTGCCCTTATTTCTGTCGCGATTTAGACAAATAATTTGTTCAGTTCGCATGAAGGCCTCCTAACTCATCAGTGCAACATATCCGTGAACACAAAATCCAACCAACCACAGAGATAAAACAACGGTGAGGACTCGACAGCGTGAAACCACTGAAATGCTGGAGCAAAAGAAACCCAACAATTAGACTCCGATTAGACACCATAATTAAGTTCAAAGTACAATTAGTCAAATCATAATATGTCATTAGAAAAGTGTCACAGCTACGATGGATACCGTATACCGAGGACAGAATCGCTGATGTATTTCCTGGTGTATAAATGTCATTTGATGTGTCACCTGTATCAATTCTGATTCCTGATGAATTCCACTTGACACGTACGAGATTGGGTTGGCAGTGGATATATATTGTTTCCTAAGCATGGATGTTGGCTAACAACAAACCGCCTCATTTAGAACCGCCTCAATGAGGCGTTACTATACTAACGAGTACCAACAACATATACCTTGCAGTAGAAATGAGGAAAATAATGCTCAGTTTTGTAACCTGTGGATCTTACACGAGTGGCCATTTCATATGAAATTTATGCAAGTTTCTTAAACTTCATAGAAATGACCACGGGTGCAAGATTCTGTTTATCATATAACGACTTTCAAACGGATTTTATCACTGAAGAAGTTAAAAAGAAAACATAGAGTTGTCATGGACGTCATGACATTAAGCGCCAGTAACATAGAGGATCTTACATGAATGCTCATGTATTAATATTTACATTTCCAGTGTAAAGTCTAATGTGAACCTATAGAAAACGATTGCGTTCATACTTCCATGAACGCATCGAATCGCCTGATTTTTAGTGACGTTAAGTGACGTCATTCTAAACCATTGTGCTCTACGGGCGTTGATGATGTCAACGCTGCTCCGCTCTTTGTAGAAAAACAGCGTGAAACTGTTTTTTTTTTTAACTTTAAAAGTTTGCCCTACAAGCATTTTTCCCCCAGTGATGGGGGCAAATAATGTAAATATAAAAAATAAATTTAATTTTTCTGCTTTTCATGAAAGTATGAACGACAGAGGGTCGCTAGCAAAGTTTACATGAACCCCTTCGGGGTTCATTTACTTTGCTTGCGACCCACTGCGTTCATACTTCCATGAACTGCAGAAAAATAAATTTCATTTCTTAATTGAATTCATTAAACGGGTTGAGAAAAAGGGATAAAATGCGAGGCTATGCCGAGCATTTTATCCCTTTTCCTCAACGTGTTTGATAAATTCAGTAATACGCGAGCACGAATGCCAGTTTCTATTTATCATATGACATTTAAAACGCATTTTATTCACGATTTTTTTACAAAAAATGTCAATACTGCACCATTTGTAATCGCGACGTCGTTAAGGACGTCGTACATGTAACGTTACGGGGCATATTTAACTAATTTGCAAATTTAATCCAGTAGTGGATTACATAATTTATTACATGGCGTTATTACACTCTCAGACGCGACGTCATATGATAAATAGAGGTTATTATATGGTAAAGGTGTGCCTCTAAGTCATATTGGCACCGGTATGTCATATTGGCCCGAGGGCTTAGCCATATTGGCACCGGCATGTCATATTGGCCCGAGGGCTTTAGCCCGAGGGCCAATATGACTTCCGGTGCCAATATGACTTAGAGGCACACCTTTATCATATCATAACCTCTTTATTACATCATTTATATAGCATAGTTATATTGCAATGTGAAGAAATGAAGGCAAAGAGAACATTTACTTTTTAAAGGTTGATGCCGGGAACGGTTCATCGAGTTGGTTGAGGCTATATTTTCGGTGTCCGCCGAAAAAAATAAGAAATTCCTTTTAAAGTATATAAATGATTAGTAGGCCTACACTAACCATGCTCACAGTAATACAGTAACATAGTAGTGCGCAGCAAATTACGTCACAAGTGACGTCGCAACTGTAAGTTTAAAAACAAAAACAAATCGCCATTTTAAATACAGAATTTCTGCAGTTCAAAGAATGTTTTTTTTTAGGTATTTTACAGAATGTTTTGTGCTTATTTGAGGACCATTTTAATTTTAAAGGCTCTTAGTGTCATTCATCAAGCTACTGCATAATGGATTCCGTGTGTAGCAGTCGGTCGCGGTGGTCGTTTACGTTAAAATACAAGACGACAATTTTTGGGGACATGTTTCCCTCCCACAGATTTCTTCCGCACAATTTCCAGCTCCTCATAAGTGAAGGGATCTGTTCGTTTAAGGTTGTTGGCAAGACCTTATTGTTTCAAATGTTGGGACATCCCTGCTGTGCTTGAAAGCAATGTCCTTCACAATGCTTCCCAATCGTGAGTGAACTTCTTTTAAAAAAGTATTTTGTTTTTCATTTTTCATGCTTACCACGAAATATCAGACTTTTCTCAAAATCTATTTTTATCCCTGTCTTCTATCGCTCTGTCTAGGTCCAGAAGTCGGGTTGACATTGCTTCAAGTGATTTTTCTGCGGCCATTTTGAAGCTTATGGACTGCGGCATTAACGTTCTATTGTTATAGTAACAGAGTGGAGCAGTGCCAATATGGAAAGGCAGTGCCAAAAATCCATATTATATGGATTTTTGGCCCCGTGACGTGACTGTGCCATCAAAATAGCGAAAAAATGAGCCTGTATTGAAAGATTCTAATGTAATTTTCCTATAGATGGTATGTAATAAAACGTATTATTACACGTGTGGTAATATGAATTTTAGCTCACCAGAGCCGAAGGCTCCGGGGCAGCTTATAGTGGAGCGCTGTGGTGCAGTGGTAAAGCATCGGATTTGAGATCGAGAGGCAGCCGGTTCGATCCTCGAAGAGCCACGTGTTGTTTCCTTGAGCAAGAAACTTTATCCATATTGCTTAGTACTGGTTCCTACCCAGGAAAAGAGGGCCACATAGAAGATTAGTACTAGTACTAAATGTGTTACCCTCTATAAATAAGGTCGATTATTATTATTATTATTATTATTATAGGTATGTGTCCGTCGTCGACACTTTCAAACGCCATCTCCTCTGAAGCCACAGGGCGGATTCAGCCCAAATTTTATCTGTAGCATCCGTGGCCTGGGGGATTTAAAGTTTATGTTTTTAATGAAAATCGGCTCATTAGTTGGATTCCTATGGCAACTTAAAGTTTCAATAAAATTATAATGGGGGTGGGGGGATAGAGAAACTTGGCATTTACTGCCAAGCCTTTGCAGAGATTTTGACAAATATTTTATTGAAATTTCAGTCAGTAGACGTCTTTCAGTCATATGTTTTTATGCCAACCTGGCGGTCTCCAAGGTGTGCCGGGGCCATGCCCTATCCTTCCACTTCATAAAAGGTCATATACTTATAATCCATTCAGATCCCCACTCCTAAACTATATATATTCTTGTTCATTGTGATGAGACGCATTCAGTGATACCAACCTGGGCGGGCCCCCAGGGTGTGCTGGGGCCATGCCCCACCCCTTCCACATCGTAAAAAGGCCTATTATATCAGCAACATTTCAGATCCCGCCCCGAAACCATATATATTCTTGTTCATTGTGATACGGCAGATTCAATGATACCAAGCTAGGGGTCTCCCGGCCTACTGGTAAACAGATCATACAAGTAATCGACTTTTTTCTGTATCCCTTCAGATATAAGTTTACTTATCCAATGATATTGTGTCTATATGCTTTGCATTATTATATTTTGAATCAAATAAAGTTTAAACTAAAAGGCCAAATATCTGAGAAACTGTTCAGAGACCCACCCTTAAACCATATATATTTAAGTTCCTTATGATTCGGTGACACCAACCTGGGGGTCCCACTGGTTGCTCCGGGTCTTGTCCCTGGTCATGTCCCGTCCTACCACTTCATAAAAAGTCATATATCTCAGAAACCGTTCAGATCTCCACCTCAAGACCATATATATTCTTGTTCCTTATACTAGGACTAATTCAGTCACACCAACCTGTGGGTCTCTTTATGCTGGGACAATGTGCTGGGGCCATGCCCCGCGCCTCCTCTTCATAAATGCAGTCTATCTCAGAAACCATTCAGATCCCTACTACCCCATAATCATATATATTCTTGTCGCTTTTGATTAGACACATTCAGTCACACCAACTTGGAGGTGTGCGGGGGGTGGGGGGTGGGGGTGGGGTGTTCCACAGGGACCGTTTCTTCTCTCCTCCACTTCATGAAAGGACCTCATATCTCAGAAACTGTTGAGGTCCTCACCCCTAAACCATATATATTCTTGGTTCTTATGATGAAACACATTTAGTGACAGCAATCTTGGGCTTTCCATGGGATCTGCCGGGGCCATGCCCTAAACCCTCCATCCTTTAAAGGCCTTATACAAGTATCTCAGAAACAGTACAGATCCTCACCTCTAAACCAGATATATTCTTGTTCCCTATGAAATGACGTATTCAGTGATACCAACCAGGGCTCCGTTGGGCCCATGCACCACCCCTCCACTTCATAAAAGGCCTAGTATTTCAAATACAGAGTCCACATGGGTAGTCATTTGGGTATGGGGATTCGTTTGGGAGACTTTATAATCGGTAGATTAAAACCAGATCATGTTAAAATGCATGGCTGCAAGTGTGCAGTGCCATCCTGAGCTCTTGTGAGCCTAGTGGCCCATGGGCCTCTTTTTATAACATGACGTTATTCACGAAATGATAGAGACGTTGTGCGATACATTTAAAACAGAGATTTTAAGGATCGCCATTTCACGGACCGTTTAACATGTAGAACGCATTTTAACGGTGTATAATGCTGTCGGGGGTTGGAGAAATAGATTGGGCTGCATGGTGCACCAAAACGCAGAGCTGAAACTGACCGCACAAGTGTACTCATTACGAAAACATGCCTGTACAAACACATTGTAAATTTTATCGCCGAAATAGCGAATATTTTAAGGGGAATGGGAACACCTGACATATTTTTCCGCCATTTTTCAAAGGGAGACAACTTTCGGGACTTCCTGTTAGCCTTTCTATAAGCCCTGTCCCACTGAAAAAGGGGTCAACTCTTAAAGGAAAGAATTTGCTCCTCTGGAGCAAATTCTTTCCTTTAAGAGTTGACCCCTATTGACATGGGAGACAAAAATACTTTTGCAGGAGTTGCCTCCCCTGAAGGTGTTCCCATTCCCCTTAATAGGACAAAATATGATATTTTTCGTATTTCTGCTCAAAATAAAAAATGAAGGTACATGTAAGAACCGCCTTATCGAGGCGGTTTTATCAAGAACCCACA
The DNA here is from genome assembly GCA_963580285.1 of Lucinisca nassula. Taxonomy (NCBI): domain Eukaryota; kingdom Metazoa; phylum Mollusca; class Bivalvia; order Lucinida; family Lucinidae; genus Lucinisca; species Lucinisca nassula. Next base: position 84,393 of record CAUZLF010000060.1, on the reverse strand, counting down.
ATCTTTATTTTTGAGCAGAAATAAGAAAAATAATGTATACCTCTATAAACCCAAGTTTTACAATATAAAAGTGGGTTTGGAGGGGTCAGGATCATATATGCGTGTTTTCGTGATGTAAACTTGCCCAGGCAAAGTGGTGTGAGTCAGAATAGGTTTCATTGGGCTTGAGATTGCATTTCTTCGCAGCGTTAGGTACAAGTCCCACAAAATTGGAAACAACGTCACCAAAATGACCTAAATAGTGTTGACGCGGACGTTAAACCTTAATTCAAACAAACAAACATGCTGTCGAGTCGAGTCGTCATCGTTGTTTCATCGGTGCATTGTTTTAATGTTTTCGAAGATGTTGGTTGCCCTGATGGTGAAGGCCTAGAAACCCTTCACGCGGACTGAATAGATTATTTCTTGCACACCAGATAAGGAAATCCATAGTTTTAGCTTGGGATAGAAATTCTGTTCTAACCCTGGTGTCCTTACCCAAAATAGAATATTATCGCGTTTTTGATACGCTTGTTGAATACGCCCTCTAATGCGCCGTCTGTAAGGTTGACATCTCACCACGATACGTGTCGTCACTAAACATCACTGTAGTGTCATCACAATATGGCGAACGTCGGCAACCGGAGTGACTGCAGTATTACAATCCCACGCTCATAAATGGAAGGTATACAAGAAAAAGAAGCCTAAATGGGGTGAGGGGTAGATGGAAAAATCCGTCGCTCGGGATCACTGTCCGGCATCACTCGGCAAGCCTCTTGAGCTTGCGAGTGCGTCCTCACCATATGAACGAGTTCCGAATATTTCACAATATAAAGTCAATTACCTTTTATTATATACATGTAAGCAAATGTTGGACTGTCTGCCAGAATTCTGGATTGCCAGGCATAGAAATCTGAACGTATTATCAGATTATAATGGCTTGAAATGGAGAATAGTGCACGTCGTTAAGTGGCTTCTTGTTCTTGAAAAATTACACCCAATGGCGCCAAAGTGAGGTGGACGCTAACGTTTGTGGCTGTAACATCATTAAAACATTGACGCTTCCCAAAGCAGGGTGCCATTTTTTCCGAAGTGTGTGTGTTTAATTTTTCATTTGCTAGATAAAATGTGCTTTATGCGATTTGTCACAGCCTGTATTCAAGCTGTTTGACTTTCTTTCAGTCGATACGCATGTCAAGATTGATGCCGCTTTTTAGTATCGAAATGGGTAGCTTCGGAAGTACTTCTTTTGTGAACGAGACTGCTTATCTACGGGCTATATGAACTTAACTACGGGCAGTACGGAAAACTTCTGGATAATAATACATGGCATTGGTCCTCTTTGCATGTAGCCGGTCTCGGAAGCTCAGTCGGATGCGCGTCTGACTGGTGATCAGGAGGACGCGAGTTCGATACCTGCCGGGGTCGGCAAAATTCTTTCGTGGAGATTGATCATGAAATCTTTTCTACGGTCGTTCTCTCCCTTCCGCTGATTCAAGAAGGGCAGTTGTCAGTTTCTAGCGAAAGAATGTGCAGTGTACTGGTTAAACGCTTTTGTATAAGCCTGCCCAGGAAAAGTGTGGATAAGTAAACTGACCGGCTCAAAAGGGACCTACAATAGTGTTGACTGGGCCGTTAACCTCAAATACAAACAAAGCAAACAAACAATCCTTTTTTGCATGTCATCACGAAAACACACCTATATAATTTTGACACCCTTGAACCCATCTTATATATAGTAAAACTGGGGTTTACAGGGGTAAACCTTATTTTTCTTATTTCTGCTCTAAAATAAAGATTGCGGGTACTCGTTAGAACCGCCTTATCGAGGCGGTTCTAACGAGTACCAAAAATCTATATTTTGAGCATAGTTTCACACTGTGAAAAATAACATGACCATGTTATTTTTACAGTAGCAGCCCGGACTACATTTTCTCACAAAAATTCATATGCTATGATCGATAAAATAATTCTGTAAAATACCTTAAAAAGCACTCTTTGAACTGTACAAATGCTGTATTCAAAGTGGCGATCTGTTTATGTTTAGAACTGACAGTTGTGACGTCATAGCCAGGTCAAATTGTGATGTAGATACGATTGATCAATTACTGTAAATATCCGCATAAAATTATAAAATAAAAAGAAAATTTCTTTTTTATCGGCGGATACCAAACATATTTCATCTCGTGTGTTGAAAACATCCGAATTTTCACTCGTGCTTCGCACTCATGAAAATTTGGATTTTTTCAACACACTCGATGAAATATGTTTGGTATCCACCTCAAAAAAGTAATATATCTTGGATAGACGTTTGGCTAATCCTTTTGACTTCCCGCTTGCGGCGTTTTGATTACGGTGCAAGTGTTTTACGTTTGTATTTCTTTTCCGTTGGTGTCTAGGATTATTTTGTTTTATTCGAGGTTTAACGCCCCCGTCAACACTGCATAGGTCATTTCGGAGACGTCGCTTCCAATTTTGTGGGACATTTACCCGACATTGAGTTGAAATGACATCTCAAGCCCCGTCGCCCAATGAAGGCAATAGGGTTGTAAGCGTGGACGGTCCGACTCGCACCGCTTTGCCTGGGCAGGCTTAGATCCTCAAAGCGGTTTACAAGTACTCGTGTGCGGTTAGTTTCAGCTCTGCGGGGAAGCATCATGCAGCCCATCTATTTCTTCAAGCCCCGATGGTCGTGGGCAAGTCTAGGATTGATGATGAAAGAATTGTATTGATTCGTGATCATTGCCTTTACTCCTATTTTCTTTTATTGTTATAGTCCTAATAATCTGACTACCCACTAGTCCCATGCCATTTAAACCCTCATCCCGCTGCATAAATTAATTTAGCCACACCCATTCATGTTTAAGCCAATCAAATTACTTGATGTAGTCTATTCATTCAAATTCGCAAACTGAATGACAAACAGTATAGATCCTGACCAGATGGCTTCTGAAGAAGCCATCTGATCTGGAACTACACTGTTTGCAAAGCTAGGGGTTGTCCTGTTCAGCAGGACAAATGTTAAGCAAGATAATTTCGAAATAACTGCGATTTCGATGTAACTGATTACGTTGTTCATGTGTCAACATTACGATATAAGTGTATGCGTGCTTGAGAAAAGAAACTTTCTTTGAGAATTGTATGAGGCGCGCCAAGTGAAAAGGGAGCTCCGCGTGTTTGCTCTGTATAAAATAGAAGTAAGGCAATGATCAGGAATCGATACAAATACATGTACCTTACAACTTCCGCCCAAGACACTTAAGGGAAAGAAATGCAAACATAAAGCAACGACATCGTAATAAAACGTCGCAAGCAGAAAACCAAAAGGACAAGTTGTTTCCCCCAAAATGTCCAAACGGCTATCCAAATTAAACATACGAGGGCAAGTCAATAAGGAACCAATGTATCCCATTTCCAGTTGACCGAGACAGCCAAGATTTTATGCCTTGTTTCAATACATGTTCGGGCATGAGGGCAAAAATCTACCCTTGTCATGTCATTCACTCATAAGATATTGAACGTCAAACATGGCTAGCGATGCAAAAGCAAGCTTTTCGTCAAAAGTTGTGTAGCGTGCAGTTATTCGGTACTTGTATTTGAAAGGCAAAACAGGTCACGAAGTACATTGCGAGTTGATCAGTGTTAATGGGTCTTCTGCACCATCGTATGCACAAGTTAAATTCTGGGTTGGGGAATTCAAACGCGGTAGAACGTCTTTAGAAGACGAAACAAGGTCTGGACGCCCATCAGATGCCACCGATGAACAAATGTGTAACAAAGTACGGGATCTGGTGTACTCTGATAGGCGAATGAATGTGGAAGAAATAGCGAAACCATTACACATTTACACGTTTCAACAATTTTACATGATCGCTTGGGTATACGCAAGCTAACAGCACGTTGATTCCCGAATTCCCTTAGCGACGAGCAAATGGCAACCAGAGCATCAGTATGCAGCGCATTGTAGAACCGGTTTGGGTCAAATGAAGATGATTTTCTTTCGCGTCTGGTGGCTGTAGATGGCACCTGGGCCTATTATAATGAGCCAGAGAATAAAAATCAAAGTCACCAGTGGGTATAGCCGGGGTCTCCGAGCCCAAAGAAGTTCACAACGCAACCCGATGGCAACAGTATTTTGGGACGCGTTATTATGTTGGACTTTCTAGCAAAGAAAAGTACAATATCAGGTGCTTACTATGCAAATTTGCTCGACCAGCTGAGAACTGCGATCAGTGAAAAACTCTGAGGTAAACTCTCCACAGGGATTCTGCTCCAACAGGACAATGCAAAAGTCCACACTTGCAAAATTGCAATTGGTGCTGTTGAGCGGAACGGGTACGAGCTAATACCGCATCCCGTCTATTCTCCGGACTTAGCTCCTATTCCCGTTCCGAAAATTGAAAAAGGATATCCGTGGACGTCATTTTCGGTCCAACGAAGACGTCGTGGCGGCAGTTGCGGAATGTGTTTGTATGCAAGGACCCTGGCTTCATTAGTTCCGGGCTGTTGGCACTGGAACAGCGTTGGTTCAAGTGTATTATTCTAGAGGGCAATTATATCGAAAAAGAAGAGATCGATCTCACCCAGAAATAAGTTAAGCTGTTTTTTATTGACTCACCCTCGTATATATTGCCAGTACATGCACGCAAAGACGAACAATGACAATTTGAAACCACAATTGAATGGTCACATCACGTGAACAGGACAGTGAAATAAAGATCCCTCTAAACCCCACTTTATATAGAGAAACTGGGGTTTACGGGGGTAAACATTATTTTCCTTATTTCTGCTCCAAGACATAGGTTGTGGGTACTCGTTAGAACCGCCTCAATGAGGCGGTTCTAACGAGCACCCAAAACCTATGATTGGAGTATAAATAAGAAAAATATCACACTTTTTCATAATAAACATTACCTTTTTTTGAGATTTGAAAAATGCACTATATCACACGGATGTGTAATCGTAATGAGTAAAAAATAATGGGGTGGAAGGGCATGGTCAGGTAAAAAATATTGGGTAGAAAGCAGAGAAGACTCAACCGATTTTACGCGGCCACAAACCTCTCCGCCGGTGCTGTCATGGTTTCCACATATAATTTGTTCAGTCCGGGTAAAGGTTTCCCCGAGAACAGAGAAATCAAAGCACTGACAGCACCGGCAGGTCTATTGTCTTTAAGGGGAATGGGAACACCTTCAGGGGAGAAGTATTTTTGTCTCCCATATCAATAGGAGTCAACTCTTAAAGGAAAGGATTTGCTTCAGAGGGGCAAATTCTTTTCTTTAAGAGTAGACCACTTTTTCAGTGCGACAGGGCTTATAGAAAAGCGAATAGAAAGTCCCTAAAGTAGTCTCCCTTTGAAAAGGGACAGGTGTTCCCATTCCCCTTAAGTGTAGATTGAGAAAATCTGAACGGCGAGTTATGCTGTTTCGTTTAACTATTGAATTCCTGTACCTTTAGTAAACTGTGTAGACCCTGATCAGATACCGCGTTCTGCGGCGTCTAATCAGGGTCTACACTGTTTTCCAATGTCTCAGTACACGAGCCCAGTCCCGCGAGCCTAGTCCAGATTTTACTTTTTACACTGCGCTCTGACGTCACAAGGAGGAGAATAAACTATTAATGGCTTTTGCACATGGTCAGCGATAGTCACGTGGACAATAGTAAGCGGGAAGCTTCTGTAATTAGTAACTTTGGGTCGATTGTTTATCAATCAACCCAATCGACCAAAAAATCAAACTAATTCAGAACATTTAAATCAGTATGTGCTCCCAATCTAATAGGCTAATGGGTTATACACTAGATGCTTTTACATTTTTGTGACAGATCTTCTTGATACAGTTTAACCCAAGTATGTTTACACGTAGCTTCCAAAACTGGAACAATGGTAAGCAGAAATAACCCAGCTCAGACGCCACTGTATCATATGACGTCGCGTCTGAGAATGCAATAAATTTGATAATCCGTTAAATGTCAAATTAGTCAGATACGTTTTTTTTTTTTTTTTTTTTTTGGTTTGGGTTTTACGGTCCTTTCAAGATTATTTCACTCATATCGAGCCGATCGTTAATCATAGGTGGGCGAAAACCGGAGTACCCGGAGAAAAACCACCTGACCTTCCGTTGCAGAACTTGGCGTCTCACACGTGACCCGAGCGAGGCTCGAACCCACGGCGGTGAGAGACCTAATGACTAAGAGTCAGCGCTCTTATCCATTAGGCCACGGAGGCCCGTTAGTCAGATACGTCCCACAACGTTAATTGTTAACGACGTCGCGGTTACTAATGTCGGAGTATTGGCATTTTGTAAAACAATCGTGAATAAAATGCGTTTTATATGTAATATGATAAATAGAATCTTGCATTCGTGCTCATGTATTATTAAAATTTATTAAACGGATAAATGCTCGGCAGAGCCTCGCATTTTATCCCTTTTCCTGATCTCGTTTAATAAATTCTATAATATATGAACACTCATGTAAGATCCTCTATATTTATATTTGATGTATTGATTGTGTTATGGTTTAACATTGTTTAACGGCACGATAACCCTTGATGGTCATTTTGTGTCGTCTCCCTAAGAAAATGAGAAAACAGTAGTGGAGACGTTACGAAAACACGCCAATACAAATACATTATAAACTTTTCCGCCACAAAATAGAAAAGTTTAAGATGAAAATTTGTGATAATTTTCTTATTTCTACTCAAAATATAGATTTTGGGTACTCGTTAGAACCGCCTCATCGAGGCGGTTCTAACGAGTCCCCACAGTCTATATTTTAGATCAGAAATAAGAAAAATAAGGTTTACCCCCGTAAACCCCAGTTTTACTAAAAAGTTGGGTTCAAGGGGATCAGAATTATATAGGCGTGTTTTCGTGGTGTGTTCCAATGACCAACATGTAAACTTCATAGCGTCATACGAGGACTGTTCAAATATATAACATAGTCGTTCTCTGAGCATATAACATGTATAACATGTATTGCATATAATGTTGAAGGGCCGTAAGAAACTAGCCTTGTATGATCTATAGTGTTGGTGGGTCGTAAAGGCATATCATATTAACAGTTATTTTACTATCTAAACTGTTAAAGCTTAATTGTGAATCTTTCTTTTCTATAAAATATTGGTTTTTACTAACAGGCTATAAAATGATGCATTGTACTTTCTAAACTTGATTTACATGTCTTGTTTATTTTGGAATGGATTCAAATCAACTGGACTGAGTTCAAATCGTCATTTGACATATGAAATATGTGATTACGCAGTAACCACCTGGTGTATATCAGTTTCTATAGACATGCAGGTGCAGTAAACAAAACTTACATAATTCTAAAATGTATACGGATACGCCACTCAAAAAGGGGTATTTGTATATACATATGCCTATCACCAGAGTACATATTATGGTTTAGAAGCCTCCGTGGTGCAGTGGTTACGCTACTCGCCTTGTAAACCAGGGATCGCAGGATCGATCCCAGGCTTCTCCAGACTTTCGGATGAGTCTTTAAACCGAGGTCCCGTCTCCGTATGACCTTAGCTGTTGGTGGGACGTAAAACTAAAACTCACTCACTCACTCACATATTATGGTTTATGTCAGTTATTGGGGTGTATGTTTTAATGTTAAGTCAATCAAACAGGTGCAGTAAGCTTTTGAAGGAATTTAGGAAAACAATAACCTTTAAATAATTGCGTGGTAGGGTCCTGAAAATATGCAGTATGATTGACGTTTGCACAAATAATAAGGGTGTAAACGTGAATTGTAAAATGTTAGAAATGCTCAGAGAACATATATAAGGTCCAGTTTTGAACACGTTAGTTAGATCTGAATTTGGGTTGAAACGATGTAGAGAGATCCACGCTGGATATAATAGATCTCATTTTTGAAAGTATCAGATTGAAATTAATCTGATACAACTTTTGGGCTGTCGCGGAAATGAAATGAAATGAAAATTAAAACTTAGAAACTTTTTGAAAGACTTTATTTTATTGTGTTGAAAGCGAAGTACTAAAACAAGAACACTATACGACATAGGTCTACGGTACCCCACTACGTAACAGTGTGGTATCTAATTTGGTGCTGAAAGTTCCCAGGATTGAACTAGGATTAAACACAGGACCACCAGGATGGAAAGTCAACAAGGACCACAGGTAGGACATTTTACTTGTTACATTTTCTATTCATGTGTGTAGGTTGAAAGTTTACCAGTGAATAATAAGTAGTCTGCCTTATGTTTGACCATGTACAAATTATTGTGAAATTATTTTAGAAAATTATTTTAGTTTATTAACTTTAAAAATGGCGGATGGGCAAGGTCAAGCACCACCAGATATTGCTCAAGTTTTTAATAATTTAACTTTAGAACTTAATAGTGTTTCAAATGCTTTGACTGCGCAGGGAATCTCAAACACAGTCTTTAAGTTTGATGGAAATCCGAAAAATTATAGGGAGTGGATAAGGTCAATTGAAAAGTATGCGACCTTAGTAAATGTACATGACGGACGGAAAAAGCTAATTGCTTATCAGTCGTCAAGTGGAGCGGTGAGTGGCTTCATTCACCGTTATATGCAAGCTAACCCAGATAATAATTGGGTTCAGCTTAAACAGCAACTTGCTGTGAGATTTTCAGATGTGACAGACTCTCAAACTGCTCTGTCCATGTTGAGTTCTGTGAGGCAGAAACCTGGCGAAAACATACAGGTTTATGCCGAACGAATTCTTTCATTAGCTGAAATTGCCTACGATAATCAGGGAGGCAATGCTATTGAAAGACAACTTATAGATATCTTCGTAGATGGTCTTACAAATGACCAACTGAAGATGAAGATTTTAAGGGATGAGCCCGACACTTTACAGGGAGCTGTGGCTATTGCCACAAATGAACAAAATTTAAGGACAAGAGTGTCGATGTCCCATCACAATTGGCAAGGGGCCAACACAAAAACAACACCTATGGAGGTTGACCTTTCACGAGGTCGCCGTTATCCGTACAATAATAACAGAACGGTAAACAGCACTCAAAACAGACCAATTAAATGTTGGTCTTGTGGTGAAGAAGGCCACATAAGTAGGGACTGCAAGAAGGAGGAGAAAAATAGTAAACCTATGGGGCATGGAAGAAGTAGGTTTCAAGCAAGTAAAACCCCAGGTCATCAGGAAAACTAGGTCACTCTTTACATGAGGAGGTCGGTGTAAAGAGTAGTAAAAATAACATACATGAAACTAAACCTCAGAAAATTTATAAGGTTAGTGTTTCAGGTAGTCCAAATTCTTGTCTTGTGAAGATAGGGAAGCAAAAGTTTAGAACTCTTGTGGACACGGGAGCGGAGTGTTCATTGATGCATCGCAGAATATATGATCAGCTTAAAAACAAGCCAAAATTGCAGAGCAAAAGAGTGAGCTTACAATCAGCAAACGGCTCTGAACTGCAATGCGATGGATGCATTACTGTGCAATTCTGCATCGGTGGTACCGAAATGTCCCAAGATTTCTATGTCATTAGAGATTTGAATAGAAACTTGATATTGGGTTTGGACTGGCTTAAACAAAATAATGTTAGGATTTATTTTGACCTAAAATGTATTAGGATAAACGGTAAACATTATGTAAACTTAGAGGAAGACATACACATTGCATCAACAGTTAGGATGAAAAGAACATGCGTAATTAAACCACAAACTGCTATGATTTGTTATGGCAAGGTTAGAGAAAACCCAGACTTACCTGTTGGTGAGTCATATGAGGTAAAACAAATTGACAAGGGATTTTTAGTTAATCAACCAGGTTTACAAATTATTAATACTGTCTCAACTTAAGCTTGAGATAGATCTTTACCTTTATTAATTGTAAACAATACAAACAAATTTATTAAAATTTATAGGCATGGTCTTTTGGTAAAAATTTCGGACATTCAAAGTGAAAACATGATGCATGTAGATTCAGTCTGTCAAATTAAAAATGCAGATACTAAAATAAATCTTAAGGACTTAGATGTACCTAAAGAATACAGAACACATATAGAAAAGTTACTCTTAAGAAATCAAGACTTATTTGCAAACAAAGACTCAGAATTAGGTCAAGCTGATACAGTTAAGATGCAAATAGATACAGGTAATCAAGAGCCTATTAAAATGAGACCATATAGAACGCCAATTAAGAATAGGGAAGTTATTGATAAAGCTATTGAAGAAATGTTAGATGCTGACGTTATCAGAAGATCTCGATCCCCTTGGTCATTTCCTGTTGTTATTGTCGACAAAAAGGATGGTAGTAAAAGATTTTGTGTAGACTTTAGGAAGCATAATCAAATCTCAAAGAAAAACTCATATCCTTTACCTTTGATAGATGACATTTTAGCATTGTTGGGTAAAGCAAAATACTTCAGTTCCTTAGATCTTAAGAGTGTTATTGGCAGGTTGCCATGGATGAGAAAGATAAAGAGAAAACAGCTTTTGCATGTTATTTGAGTTCAATGTAATGCCCTTTGGCCTTTCTAACGCTCCAGCTGTCTTCCCGGAACTCATGTCTATTGTGTTACAGGAGTGTAATCACTTTGCAACAGCATACTTAGATGATATCTTAGTTTTCAGTGCAACTTTGGAAGAACACTTGAAACATTTAGATATTATTTTTGGCAAGCTTAGACAGCATAGTTTAAAACTGAAACTTAAGAAATGTAGTTTTCTTAAATTAGAGACAAATTATCTTGGTTTTGTAATTAGTGAAAATGGAATTCAACCAGATGAAAAAAAGGTTGAAGCAATTCGATCTTTACCAGTTCCAACTTGTGTTAGAGAAGTCAGATCTTTTATTGGGATGTGTTCATATTACAGGAGGTTCATACCAAACTTCTCTCAGATAGCTGAACCAAAAATAGCTTTAACTAGGAAGTATGCACATTACAAATGGTCTGAGACACATCAGAAAGCGTTTGAATATTTGAAAGAGAGCTTGACTTCTGTTCCACTTTTAGCATATCCTGATTCAAACAATTCTTTCACTCTTTATACAGATGCTAGTGATACTTGTATAGGGGCATGCCTTACACAAGAATATGATGGTGAAGAGAAACCGATCTATTATTTGTCGCATAAACTTAGTAAATCGCAGTGCAAATGGTCAGTGGTTGAAAAAGAGGCTTATGCTATTCATTGTTCACTTCAGAAATTAGATTATTACTTGCACAATGCTCAGTTTGTTATCAAAACTGATCACAAACCATTGAAATATCTTCATGAATCTCCTATGCAGAATAAGAAGATACAACTTTGGGCTTTGAGTATGGCAGGATATAACTGCACTATTGAATACATTAGTGGTACTACAAACACTTGTGCTGACCTACTTTCGAGACATCCAGACAATGTCAACGCACAAAAAGACAATGTATATCAGAGTTGTGAGGACGGTGAGGAACAAAATGTCCTTGATGTTAATGAAAACTTATATGAGGTCAATGTTTTAGATTCAAATCAATTTGATCCCAAAGCTTTTGCTAGCTGTAAATTGCCAAATGATGAGTCGTTAGAGAAGTGTGATTTGTCGGAGTTTACCAAAGGTGGTTTTGATATAGTTGTTGAACAGAGTAGGGATGATGACATTTCAAAAATCAGGTCAATGATTTTGAATGGTAATGAGAGCAAAGATGTTCAGAAGCACTATCTTGTGATAGATGATCTAGTTTATTATATATCCAATGTAGATGATGATCCATATTTGAGATTATTTGTTCCAAAACATCTCAGAGTGTTTATCATTCAACAGTACCATGATCAGAATGGGCACATGGGTGTACAGAAAACTTTTGATTCTGTTCGTAGAAAATATTATTGGCCAAACTTATTCAAAGAGCTGAATAAGTATGTAGCTGAGTGTACAATTTGTCAGACAAGATCTTTACAGAAAATCAGTCAACCTTTACAAGAAACGGATATTCCCCCATATCCTATGGCAAAAGTTAGCCTAGATCTTTCTGGACCATATCCAACAACTTTATCAGGTAACAAGTATATTATTGCTTTTGTAGACTGGTATTCTGGTTGGCCAGAAGCTTTTGCTGTACCAGACAAAACTGCTGATACAGTAGCTCAGTTGTTGATTGAAGAAATATTCCCTAGATTTGGTAGTATGTTACAAATCGTGTCAGATAACGGGACAGAAAATGTCAACAAAATTGTTAAGGAAACTTTAGAGAATCTTAAGATAGATCATATTTTGACAAGTGTATATCACCCACAAAGTAATGCGAAGGTAGAAAGATTTCACAGAACTTTGCATTATGTATTGTCGAAAAGAGTTGCAGATAATCAAAAAACTTGGGATTTGTTTCTTAACCAAGCTTTGGCAGCAATACGATTCAATGTAAGTGAATTTTCAAAGTTTTCTCCCTTCTATGTGCTTCATAACAGAGATGTTGTCTTACCTATAGATAATATCATGAAACCTAGGAGAAAATATTTGGGTGAAGAATCACATCAAATTGCTTTTCAAGAACAGCACAAATCATTTGTGACTGTAAGAAATAACTTACAAAAGGCTAAGAAAAGACAAGCTAAATATGCAGATAAGAAAAGTAAATCTGTAACTTATGAAGTTGGTGATCCAGTTTATTATAGAAACAATCAAAGAAAAGGAAAGCTAGATCTTAAGTGGAAGCCATATTATAGGATTTTAGAAAATAAAGGTCCTGTAACTTATGTAATTAAGAATCAGTTAGACGGTTCCACTAGTAAAGTTCATGCAGAAATGTTAAGATTGGCAAATGTTGATGATTGGCAAACTTCCAAGGATGAAAACAGTCGTAGGTTGAGAGATGCAGCTTTTGTTTTACCACCTCAGGCATCTTCTGATTCTGACTCTGACTCGGATGAGAATCTTCCGTTAGCGAAATTAGTTAAAAGGTACAGAAGGGGAAGAGAGAACTCTGACAATGAATCAGACATTCCCTTAATGGAACTTAGAAATCGCCTTCAGAGTAGAGAGCGTAATTATAAGAATAGTAGCGATGAGGAATCAGCTAGGGGTATGGATTGTGATGATGAGAGACACTCTGAAATAGATCCATACTCTGGCGAAACCGAAATCTACGCTTCAGATAATTCTTGTGCACTTGATTCTGATGTTGATATGATGTCCATCAATGAGATCAAGCTGCCTAAGAAAGTTCGTAAGACAGTGAAAAGAAAAACAAAGCAGTCACAAAACAAAGGTAGTGACGTGAAACAGTTATTGAGGTTAATATCAAATATGTTATAAGAGACCTCGTTTCTTCTGTGTATGCAGTTGAAGTTTAATTTTTGTAAATAGTAAAATGTGTTTTACTTGTTCATTTCAGATGAACACAGTGCATTTTACATTTTTCTTTTGGTCATTGTTTATTAGCCATTCTTTTGGCTTATTTACGTCTGAAAATGTTGTTTTTCAGAAGACTAATGAGATTTTTATAAATGACGCGCACTGGTCTGTGACATTTGTACATGACTTAAGACCGTTTGAAACCCTTATTAATCAGATCAGTAATGATCTTGAACGTACAGACAGTATTGCGAAAGCAATCACAGATATCTACCAAAGCTCTAACCTTACAGGTTATGTAGAAACCTTTAAGAGTATACATATTGAGGTAGATATATTGTCTGACTCGTATACTGACTTATTTAGTCAGTTTGAGGAATACAAAGCACTCTCATTAAATAAAAGAGGTCAAAGGTCACTTCTTCCAATTATTGGTCAGTTAATGAGTTCTTTATTCGGAACAGTTTCGGAAGACGACCTTGACGATATAAACAGAAATATAAGAAATCTGGCAAGCAATCAAGAACAAATTATACATGACTTAGATGTAAGTTTATCTGTCTTAAACTTAACGAGAATGCAAGTAGCAGAAAATAGGAGGTCTATAATGGATTTAATTATAGTCGTTCAAAAGCTAGATAGGTCAATCATGAGATTGCAAGAAACTTTTGAAAAGAAGTTTGTAAGACTTGAACAGTTCATACATACATATTTACAATTTCAGTTAATTCTTGATGAGATAAGATTAACAACTCAAGATGGTATGACTTATCTGGAAAGTCTTAAAGCAGAACTTAATATGTTATCTATGCATCATTTATCAACATCTACGATTTCACCACGAAATCTTAAGATGCTATTGGTTGAAGTTGAATCAAAACTTCCAAACAATTTTGAGTTACCAATAAATCCTCGAAAAGATATTTGGTATTTTTATAAGACTTTGACATGTATAACCTACTTAGAAGATAATGAAATTAGAATTGTTTTGAAAATTCCATTAATTAATACAAAAGAAGAATATGAAGTATATAAGGTACACAACTTACCTTTACCATTAATTAGCACTAACAGTTTGGTAAAATATAGCCTTGAAACTGAATTGCTGTTGGTCTCGAAAGACAGATCAAAATTTGCATTGCTGTCTGAAAATACTTATCAAATGTGTAATACATATCATTTGCAGTTTTGTAATCCAGAGACTGCGTACTATCAAACAAACATTAATAAATTTTGTGTTATGGCCTAATTACACATAACAACCATGACATTAAAAGGTTATGTAAACAAGTTATTATTTTAGATCAGGTTTTGCCAACCAAAAAATACTTGTTTGCAGGTGTGTGGATAATTGTGACTGATAAACCATTAATGTTTACAGTTAATTGTCAGTTAAATAAACATAGAGTCAGTGATATTAAAATTAAATCTCCATTTGACATTTTAAAGTTAAATAACACTTGCAAAGCCTATAATAAATACTTACAGCTGCCTGAATATTTTGATAAACAAACTGCCTTTGAAAGGTCAGATCCTTTACAAGCTTTGTTGTCACTGCATAATATTTCACAGTTTTTCATTTGGAACAATTTCAAAGCTGAACTTGACAAATTAAAGCCAGTTAATATTCCATCGCATTTGAGAGGCTTGAAAGTGATTCCATTGCAAAGTTTTCTACGCGAAACAAGAGCATATAAAACGGTACAGGTAGATGATAAGAAAGGTACAAACCATTGGACATATGCTTTTGTAATTGTATCCGCGTTGTCATTTATAATAATTAGTATAGTATGTATAGTCAGACAAAAAAATACATGCAATCTGGGCCAAATAATTGGTAAACGGCAGGCTAATATGCATGACCTTGAGAATGTGAATGTAAAATGTTCTCCTTCACATGGTGTTTGTGAAGAGGTAGAGATGTCCGCTATGCTAGAAAAAAGGAACGTCGATTACAGTTCTGAAGGACAGAAACCCTTCAAGCGGACGGATGCATCACTCGCTTGGCCTGTGTCCAAGGATGTGACAACAGAATTGTCCTAAGTGACAGTGATCTGTACGTGTATATAGAGGATCCTCGTCGTTATAGTTGTTAGTGTGTTAGTGAATCCAGGTCACTTGAATTAATCCTGGTTATTTTAACAGTAAGATATACTGTTATGTGGACATGTATTTATGTACTTTGTATGACCCTTAAGGTCATGCATTGGCGAAGATTGACATTTTATTAACTTTTAAGTTTGTGTAAAGTCCTGTGTGTTACCCTTAAGGTGCGCATAGGTGAAGATTTTAAATAAGAGTAGGGTTTGAACATTTAAACATAATTTCTTTACAGTCGGATGTGACAGTCATGCAGTCATATTATGGTGAACGGGAGGAGGAGCAGAAGCAACCATACACAGTGCATATGGTGATAAATGCTCACACGAAGCCATCGTCGGAGGACGACAAGATTCTAATTCCGAAAGATAGGGTACCTATATATCCTATACCAACGCCAACGCCGCCGAGGGAAGATGTTTAAATGAACAAAAACTTTATTTTTATTAATGTGATTAATTTTATAAGTGTTGTGTTATTCTTGTGTGTATTTAGTTGCATGTTTTCAGATGACTCATAGACTAGAGTGTTAACTTTAGAGAAGAGACAAGAAAACTGAGTGACTGTATGGTTACAGGGAATAACATTATTTAGTGACATTTTATTATGTGTATATGTATATTCATGTGTTGGATAACCCGGGTCACATTTAGAGAAACATCCTTATCATTTTAAGAAAGGGTGTTGATCTAAATGTGAATTTATATATCAAGCTTCAGGGTTAATAATCCTGGTCACACTTGTTGTATTGTTAAAAGATGATTTTATTGTTTGAAGTGTGACATATATTTGAAGCTTGTTGTGTGTAATGCAAATACTTAATTTGTTTACCAACGTGATCAACTGGACATATCGTATCTTAGATATGATGTTTATGATTATAAATTAATTTTCCTGTGTAAGAAAATTAATTTATTATAAAAAGGGGAGGTATATAACATAGTCGTTCTCTGAGCATATAACATGTATAACATGTATTGCATATAATGTTGAAGGGCCGTAAGAAACTAGCCTTGTATGATCTATAGTGTTGGTGGGTCGTAAAGGCATATCATATTAACAGTTATTTTACTATCTAAACTGTTAAGTAGAAGTAAAACAAAGATCAGGAATTGATACAATTAACTTACTCCATCCATAAAAGACACCAAAGGGAAAGAAATACAAACATTAAGCGACCAGACCATAATGGAAACCTAAACAAAGGAAGGCCATATGAACAGTTACTTTCCCACAAAATGACCAATTGGCCATCCAAAATTAAAAGACACAAGTGATACACACAGTAAGTAACAAACAACAACATAAATAAATCGCCACAGAAAAGCTTAATTGTGAATCTTTCTTTTCTATAAAATATTGGTTTTTACTAACAGGCTATAAAATGATGCATTGTACTTTCTAAACTTGATTTACATGTCTTATTTATTTTGGAATGGATTCAAATCAACTGGACTGAGTTCAAATCGTCATTTGACATATGAAATATGTGATTACGCAGTAACCACCTGGTGTTTATCAGTTTCTATAGACATGCAGGTGCAGTAAACAAAACTTACATAATTCTAAAATGTATACGGATACGCCACTCAAAAAGGGGTATTTGTATATACATATGCCTATCACCAGAGTACATATTATGGTTTATGTCAGTTATTGGGGTGTATGTTTTAATGTTAAGTCAATCAAACAGGTGCAGTAAGCTTTTGAAGGAATTTAGGAAAACAATAACCTTTAAATAATTGCGTGGTAGCGTCCTGAAAATATGCAGTATGATTGACGTTTGCACAAATAATAAGGGTGTAAACGTGAATTGTAAAATGTTAGAAATGCTCAGAGAACATATATAAGGTCCAGTTTTGAACACGTTAGTTAGATCTGAATTTGGGTTGAAACGATGTAGAGAGATCCACGCTGGATATAATAGATCTCATTTTTGAAAGTATCAGATTGAAATTAATCTGATACAACTTTTGGGCTGTCGCGGAAATGAAATGAAATGAAAATTAAAACTTAGAAACTTTTTGAAAGACTTTATTTTATTGTGTTAAAAAGCGAAGTACTAAAACAAGAACACTATACGACATAGGTCTACGGTACCCCACTACGTAACAAATATGAATGCAACTAAGCACATAAAAATGATTCCGTGATAGATTTCGATGAAAAATTTATTTTGTCCCCTCAAAGTATTCCCCTTTAACAGATATACAAACTTTCAGTCTTCTGATCCAATCATTGAATGCATTTTTGGTAGTCTTTTCGAGGTATACTATGAAGGCACTGGAATATTGCAGAACCGAGGTGTTTGCGCTGTACAAATTTTCGACCAGAAAGGTATTTTTGCTGCCGCGGGAACAAAAAAAAAGTCACACGGGGCAAGGTCAGGGGAATACGGGGGTGAGAGAGTTCAACAACCTTTTCCTGCTTCAGATAGTCTTGCACAATGAACGCCTTGTGCGATGACGCATTGTCATGTAACAATCTGACATTGGCCAAACCAGTTGCGGGTCTTCGTTCTTTGAAATATTTCTTCACTTTTCGAAGAACTTTATTCTTGTAAAACTTCGCATTTACAGATTTGCCTTTAGGCACAGCAACCTGAATAGCAGGGCCCTGATTTGAAAAGAATATGGCATACAGTACCTTTTTGACGCTCATGGCCCGCTTTGCAATCCATGGTCTTTTGCAATACTTTGTTGCCCATATTTTGTTCTGAATCTTTCGTTTTGGCTCAAAACAGTGAACCCATGTCTCGTCACCTGTGACGACATTAGCGAAAGACCGTGCATTGTAATTTGGAAACTTTATAAGCAACTTCTTGGCGCAGAGAACGCGTATCTTTTTCTGCTCATCTGTCAACAGATGGGGAATCCATCTAGCACAGTTCTTTCTCATTTTCAAATCCCGTTTCAGAATTGTATGAGCTGCTCCTAATGAGATGCCAACCATACTAGCTATTTGCCTAGTGGTGTATCGTGCATCGGTAGCAACTATTTCTTTCACTCAAGCAACCATCTTGGCAGATGTTGCTCTTTTCGGCCGACGATCATGTGGTGCATCTTCTGTTGAGCCTAGCCCACAGCTAAATTTCTTACACCAACGAAAAACTGTCGGAAAGGACATTTCATTATGCCCATAAACCGAACATATTTCATCAAAATGTCTTTGCACCGTATACCAAGAATGCAACGTTTCTTAATATAGGACCGTATTTCAACGGCGTTCTCTGACCTTCTTCCAACCATGTTTTGTATTAATATACAAGAGTAGACAGTGTTTATCGAACGATATACATGGCTAAAGTGGACGGATTTGAACAGGTTTGGTATCAATGTATAGGTAAAATGTTTTTCTACGCTGTGATATTTATTTCCAGGTGATTTTCGCATTTGTGCATGAGAAAACGTTCTACTTGCATTCATATTTGAACAGTCCTCGTATCTGGACTAACACCTCTAGACGTACACTGTGTCACCTTATGCACATTAGATTTGCTGTTTATTTGATTTGAGGTTTAACGTTCCCGTCAACTCTGTATAGGTCATTTTGGAGACGTTGCTGCCAATTTTGTGAGACTTTTACCCGACATTGAGATGAAATGACATCTCAAGCCCTGCGACCCAATGAAACCAATAGGGTCTATAAGCACGGACGGTCCGACTCGCACCGCTTTGCCTGGGCAGGCTTAGATCCTCTAAGCAGTTTACCAGTATTCGCGCGGGGGTCGGTTTCAGCTCTGCGTTGAAGCATCATGCAGCGCATCTATTTATTCAAGCCCCGATGGGCGGGGTCGAGATTTGCTGTATAATGCGGTGACGTTGGGATATTCTGTATTATGTCGTTTACTTTTTTTCAGAACAGCATCCCGAAACACGTTTACATAATTTTGACCCCCTTAAACTCCAATTGTGTATAGTACATGCAAAACTGGGGTTTACAGGGGGTAAACCTCATGTTTCTTATTTTTAATGTAAAATATAGATTGCGGGTACTCGTTAGAACCGCTTCGACGAGGCGGTTCTAACGAGTACCCACAATCTATATTTTGAGCAGAAGTAAGAAAAATATCAGAATATTTCATTTTAAAAATTTTTCGTTTCTTCGGCGGTAAAGTTTACAATGTATTTGCATAGGCGTGTTTACGTAATGGTATTTCTAAATTATTTTCAGTATTTGTTAATATGCCCTGGGATTTTCCGTAGATTAGAATCGTCACAAGATATCCTGCACTATTTTGAAATGACTTTACTCCACAGAAAGATAACAATGTAAGATGTACAGCTATCACTGTATTCAATCAAAGCACTGAAAGTACTGATTGTCTCTGATTTTAGGCCAACACATTGTCCTGAACGGAGAATTAGACTTTTGTTTTCTTAAATCTAAGAGAAGGCAAGGGTCAGGAATCAATACAAGCCACTTCGCCTTGAACAGTCTTGGTGTGGGGGGGGGGGGGGGGGGTGTGTGATGAATCACGGGGAGACTTTTTACGGTCGCCACACAGATCATTTAAACCTGTCTCTGATAAATTCGACTTCATGCTCAGTATCGCACAGTTTCACAAAATATGCTGTTCCAAACCCTCGGCTCAATGGCCACTCCGGGACCTGTGCTAGGGATTTTGACAAAATCTCAGACTTCGATCATAATGGACGCCATTTTTGTTTGCTTTGATTTTAAATTTTGACAGCTCGTAGTAATATAGTAATGCGGTTTTATTTGCATATTTAATCCATTCGTGAATTACCGAAAATAATGTATGGCTTTATTCCACCCCTACGCCGCAAGTTATATGATAAACTCATAGGTTGTAGCTGCTCGTTACGGGACCGCCTCATTGATAAGTACCTATGTCTTGGTGCAGAATTGATAAAAATATCTTTACCCATGTATACCCCAGTTTTCTCTAATATATAATGGGGTTTAGCGGGGTGTTCATGACACGGACTTGTTAACATAGAGGATCTTACATGAGTGTTCATGTATTGTCGAATTTCTTAAACGTGTTGAGGAAAAGGGATAAAGTGCGAGGCTCTGTCTAGAATTTTATCCCTTTCGCTCAACGCGTTTAAGAAATTTAATAATACATGTGTACGAATGCAAGATTATATTTATCATATGACATTTAAAACGCATTGTAATTAGGATTCGTTTACAAAAAAATGTTAATATTCCGCCATAAGTAAACGCGACGTCGTTAAGGGCGTCGTACGTGTAACGTTATGGGGCGTATCTAACTTATTTGCATATTTCATCCACTAGTGGATTATAAAATTTATTACATGGCGTTATTACATTCTAAGACGCGACGTCATATGATAAATGTTGTTACACATGCGACGTCATGACGCTGGCTTGCAATATATATTGCCAAAAACTTAAATTTTCAGTGCATCTGTCTTGATTTCATTTATCCTTTCAGCTAGCGTAACAAAGACGTGCAGCGTAACGTTTGACCAGCGTTTTGTTATATACTTATATGACGTCGCAAGCTGATTAAAATCCGATCTTGTTGCGGCTAGGCGTACATAGTTCATGCGTCCTTCGCCATATGAAGTCGTGCCGTATATTTCACAATACAAAGTCAATAACCTATAAGTTTATACTACATGCATAACAGAGAAATACCATGATTTCTACTATACATAAACT
>CAUZLF010000060.1:0-63346 GCA_963580285.1 Lucinisca nassula | reverse complement strand
ATGATTCATGGCAATTGTTTAGGTAAATGTAAAACTAAAGCAGGAACTTTTGATTCCAGTGATAAAATTATGGTTCTTTCATCCAAAAACTGATCAAGGCTTTTCTTTCCCATTTTCCGGTGCCCCATTTCTCATCAACGTCACCAAACTGATTTATCCGTATTGATACGTACATGTATGTCTAAATTCAGCATACCATAATTGAGCCAGCGCATGAAAAACCGTACAATAAGACGTGTGCGCCCATCCAAGACTCAGATCAGTCTGTGCATACGTCTAGTCTAACCAGATACCTCTCTTGCTGCATGAAGGAGCATTGGGCCAGTAGCTTTCCTTAGAGCGCAGATGCGCAGGCTGATCTGAGTCTTCGTTGGGCGCACACGTCTTATTGTACGTTTTGTCATGCGCTGAGTCATATATACGCGCACTTGCTTTGACTGCATTTTGAACTGCCCTTCGCGTCTTGAAACTAACACTACTTCTGTACAACTTGTCTTTTGCATTTGCGCCGGAGTTTGTCAATACCTAGTTATCATATGATGTCGCGTCTGAGAGTGTTGTAACTTCATGTAATATTTTCGATAATCCACAAGTGGATTAAATATGCAAATCGGCTAGATACGCCCCGTAACTTTACAT
The DNA here is from genome assembly GCA_963580285.1 of Lucinisca nassula. Lineage (NCBI taxonomy): Eukaryota > Metazoa > Mollusca > Bivalvia > Lucinida > Lucinidae > Lucinisca > Lucinisca nassula. Next base: position 62,707 of record CAUZLF010000060.1, on the reverse strand, counting down.
GTACGACGTCCTTAACGACGTCGTGTTTACTTATGGCGGAATATTGACATTTTTTGTAATCAAATCGTGAATACAATGCGTTTTAAAAATCATATGATAAATAGAATCTTGCATTCGTGCTCATGTACATGTATTATTGAATTTATTAAACTCGTTGAGAAAAGGGGATAAAATGCTCGGCAAAGCCTCGCATTTTATCCCTTTTCCTCAACTTGTTTAATAAATTCAATAATACATGACCACTCATGTAAGATCCTCTATATCATACACAAGCTAGTTGTGTAATACTTTGCAAAGGGTCGGTCCGGTTACCAGGCTGCATTTTTTCCTCGTCTGATAACGTCAGCCTAAAAGTAGAACTAGGTGATGTTTGACGTAGTAAATCATTGTGGGATGTGTTTTTTGTATTGGACTTTAACGGCCTAGTGAACACTATTTAGGTCATTTTCGAACCCAGCCGGTATCGATCCTCCTGATCTACAGTCAGACTGACGCGCATCTGACTGAGCTACCGAAGACGGAATGGTGGGGGTTGGGGGTGAGGATGTAAAGGTGATATTTGTTTTTGAGAGGTGGGCGAAAACTGGTGTTACCAGAGAAAAAAAAAGTTTTAAACCACCTGACCTTCCATTGCAGAACATTGCGTCTCACACTTGACCCGATCGTATGTCAAACGCAAGGCTTTGAGAGACCTACATGTAAGAGTCAGCGCTCATACCCACCCGCTAGGTCAGGGAGGTCCTTTCCCATACAAAACTTAGTTGTCTGTTTTAGTTCTACATGTAAAAGAATGAATTAAAGACTCTGTATTTTTCTATTATTTTCTACTCGCTTAAAACATAACTTTATTAAAACACATCCATTCAGTGCAATGGAATATTCTTAGCAAAACACGCCTTTTCACATATAGTGGAACATTTTACCACACACAAAAAAGAAGAAATTGTTCAGATAAAAATTTCGATATTTTCCATATTTCTGCTCCAAACATAGATTCTAGGAACTAACAAGTACCAACAATACATGCTTTTGAGCAAAAATAAGAACAATTATGTATGCCTCTGTAATTAGAAAATTAGAAAAAGAAAATTGATGATGTCCATGGCAGAATGAATCAGAAAAAATATTCATATCTTCCCAAAACGAGTGGATTAAAATACCAAATTAAGTCAACAACGCATACAGTGTAGCATATCACAAAATATGGAAAGGTTTGGTAAAAGAAACCTATGTAAGCTTTTACAATCATAACAGTAGTTACTGAAAAGGTAATAACAAGTAAGAAATAATTCTGCAAGCCAACTGGCAATAGCGATCCTAACGTAAATTCGCTATTGCCAGCAATAGCTATTTTAACGTGAAACCGCTATTTAGCTGGCAATAGCCATTTAAACGTAACAGCGCTATTACCAGTTAAGTTGCAATCGCCCTTTCCAAAATAAAAGCATCTAACATCAATCTTGTGTGAGGGGAACAGCTCGTGCACACAAACGTCGTTGTTCGGAAAGGTCCTATACTACTATAAGAGGTAAGCTATCCTTTCACGACGCAAACTATATTTATGTTTTTAAACAATTATATATAGTTAGATGCGCACCGAGGTTACGAATTCGCTCCTCGGCGGGATCACAATATGAGTCTGTGAATACTAAATCATGAAATAGCTTTTACAGTCATTGAATCACAAAAAAAAATCCATTTTTCGGCGATAAAGGTTACAACGTATTTGTATAGGCATGTTTTCGTAATGTGTCTCAAGAAGGGCATGTTAAGTTGGCAGTCACTAGCTACCCTGAAACTTATTGTAAAGTAGAAGTAAAACAAAGATCAGGAATTGATACAATTAACTTACTCCATCCATAAAAGACACCAAAGGGAAAGAAATACAAACATTAAGCGACCAGACCATAATGGAAACCTAAACAAAGGAAGGCCATACGGACAGTTACTTTCCCACAAAATGGCCATATGGCCATCCAAAATTAAAAGACACAAGTGATACACACAGTAAGTAACAAACAACAACATAAATAAATCGCCACAGAAGAGCCGCCTTGGAACGGTCAGTTCTCAAGACTCTCAAGGAAGCTTTCGCTTACTTTAAGTGATAACGTCGATGTAACAATGTATCGGCCTCTTGCTTAGGATTCATGTGAATACATTTTATAAATGATTCAGCTCATGAGATATGGACGGAAGAAAGGACGAGGATTGATTTAGCACCACCTCCCCTCCAAACAACACACACACAGTGAAATTCGTTTCACTGACTGTTCTAAGGCGGTTCTTCTGTCCCGGTTTAGTCTTTGGGTATGTGTATCGCTTATATTATTTTATTTTGGATATCCAATTGACCATTTTTGTGGAAACGTAACTATTCTTATTGATGTTTCCACTTTCATGTGTGTGTTTCTTTCCCTTTGGTGTCTCTGATGGGAGCAGAAGCCTCCGTGGTGTAGTGGTTACGCTACTCGCCTTTTAATCCAGGGATCGCAAATTCCATTCCGGGCTTCTCCAGACTTTCGGATGAGTCTTTAAACCGAGGTCCCGCCTCCGTATGACCTTAGCTGTTGGTGGGAAGTACAACTCTAACACTCACTCACTCACTCTGATGGGAGCTGCCTTTACTTCTACTTTAAATCATAAACTGCAACCAGCACAGACTCGGGATCGCCGGAGCCTTTTCTTGCTCTCAGACATGTAGAAGAGAAGCGCAAGCGGACATCTGCGCAGACGGATTTGACAAAGTGTAAATTTGAAACGGCACCGTGTTACGGGCCTCTGTGGGCGCTGACTCTTAATCATTAGGTCCTTTAGGTCTCCGAGCCTGGTTCTGGTCACCTGTTATTCCGGTTTTCGCCCACCTCTGATTAACGATCGGCTCGATATGAGTGAAAAAATCTTTAAAGGGACGTAAAAAAGAACGGCACTGTGTATTCTATGGAGTGGAGTGTTGGTGTGGAGTCTGGTCATATTCGGAGTCATTATTTGTTATGAAACTCTTATCATTATGCAATGAAATGAGACAAAATTGCAAAGTCAATATTAAATCATGTGATCAGGATATAAAACAAGAGGCTCAATGAGCCTGAACTACTCACCTGAAGAACATAAGTTCCAATAGTTCACAGATTTGACTTCTAAAAGTGCTAAACGAATCCTATCCCTCGCACCTAGTTGTTTGTGCTACCGACCAAGGGAATGTAACTACAAATTCAGCTTACTAATATTGGATGCGTCTTACCATAGGAAACCAGATTTTTTGTTTGCTTTTGGCGTTTTATGACCCATTCAACCCTATTAAGGCCATATAGGAACTTCGCTCAGGTGAGTTAATAAGGCTGATTTTTATGCAGCCGTACAAAGCCAAACCTCCAACGCCTGCAGCAGAAAGACAGGACAATGATCAGACATATATTTCATCTCATATGGAGCATTTCGTCATGAACTTTATGTAAGTGATTAACAAGTTGGCCTTCAGGTCTTCATCACTCCTCTGAGCATCAAGGCGTGGGATGACTATTAAGCTAACGCTATCTAACAACTTGCAACTTTACTGGAAAAAAATCACCATTTAACTCATCCAATGAATATGGAATGAAAATTGCCAGTGTGAACAAAAAGGTAAAAGTCAGGTAAAGGCAATTTAGTTGGCAATGTTTGATGAGTAAGTTATATTACATGTACATGCACTTTCAAGTTTTTTGACCATAGGTCTTCTGATTAAAAAAAAAGAACAATTATGTTTGTGGTTGTTTTTGTTTTGTTTTCTCAGGTCATAAATCAGGCTGGTCATGATTTGAGCCCCGCAAAGCGAATTTGTGTCTTCGAGCATTCCGTCAGGACAAATTTTAACTGCACATGCCCAGCCATTCAGAGGGGCCAGGGATTTGGCTTTCTGTCTGAAGGTTTCTCTTGATTCTCTGCTTGTTTGAGCGAGCAGCGAAGGTTCTGACGAGACTGCGCGGATGCGCAGGCTCGCCTGAACCTTCGCTGCTCGCATAGGCGATAAGTACCAAAATCGCTTGACGGGGCCCATTTAATCTTTCGGTTGCAGGCATTTGAACATAATTCCATTCTCGCACTATATGTTCATCTTCCACCAGCTGAGAGGTTTATCAGAAAATGAAGTTCAGATTCATCTGACTCAGGTCAAAAGTCAGTAAATAAACGATACACCTCAAAGCGGGTTGGGGTTATTGTGATCACAAGTTATATTGTCAGCGGAGCTAACTAATATACCATAGAAACAAACGTTCTGGTTCTTGTGCACAACACACCTCAAGCATGTGTAAATAACGTTGATTTATTTCAAAGAATAAAGGATTTATGGCAATCACAATGTTGTGTCTACTGATTATGGACATAGGGGACGGGTGGACGCCCTACTAGTACTCTATTTGGTCAGGGAATAGTATGTGGGACCAATAATGGCTCGCATGCAAAGTACATCGACCTTGCAGCAGTATAAGAGCAAGTTTGCAAATTAAATACAAAATTCCAAACTCCACTCCAAACCCCACTGCAAGACGCCACTTCAAGACTACACTCCTTAGAATATACAAGGTGTCATTTGAATCTGATAAAGTCCTGTTCTCGTGCGTCAGCCTTTAATTACCATTGACTCATTTGACCTATTTTCATTACATATTCATGTATAATAAAACAAAAATTGAAATCTAGTGTCTAATAATGGTGTTTGTTTTTTTTTTTTTTTTTTTTTTTTAATTTAAAAACCTGGGAAACCTACCTTTAAAAAAGGAAGCGTTGTTTGAGTTGAAGTTTAACGTCCCCGGTCCTCACTATTTATGCCATTTTTGGGACGTTGCTTCCAATATTTTGGGACTTTTATCTGTTATAGAAATGAAATGACACCTCAAGCCCTGCCGCCCAATGAAACTGAAAGGCCTAATGCATTGGCCGGTCTGACACAAATACTTTGCCTGGGCAGGCTTAGACCGTCTAAGTGGTTAACCAGTTTTTTGTTTTGTTTGATTTGAGGTTTAACGTCCCCGTCAACACTGTAAAGGTCATTTTGGAGACATTGCTTCCAATTTTCTGGGACTTTTACCCGACATTGTGATGAAATGACATCTCAAGCGGTTTACCAGTACTCGTGTGCGGGTCGGATTTAGCTCTGCGTGGAAGCATCATGCAGCCCATATATTTCTTCAAGCCCCTACGGGCGGGGGCCGGTGGTTAACCAGTACTCATATGTGTTCAGTTTCAGCTCTACGTTTACGCATCATGCAGCCCAATCAATTTCTCCAAGCCCCAATTAGCGGGGGCGATCTGGGCATATACTTTTTGATTTTAGTAAGTATTTGAGTTTTACGTCTCAGCAACAGCTAATGTCATACGGAGACGGAACCTCGGTTTAAAGACTTATCCGAAAGTCTGGAGAAGCCCGGGATCGATCCTGCGACCCCTGGTTTACAAGACGAGTAGCATAACAACCACACCAGGGAGGCTTTGATTTTTGATTTGTAGAAAATGCTTTAGTTACAATGTTTATCCGAAAAATTATCACGTGGTGGCATGTGCTTTAACGGTTTTTCAGTTTTATGACGTAGGCGCGATCTCACCATACATGTACGGGTTGTTGGATGAGGCAAAGTTGACGTTATCTTGCGTCACTGGCGCGTCTTACTGATGTCTTTGCAGTAGGTCAGGGTAGAGGGGGAGTGTTCTTATTTCTTCTGTTTCTTAACTTCCAATCATTTTCCCCTTTCTCTCTTATCCAGCAGTTTAGAAGCGTCCGTGGTGTAGTGGTTACGCTACTCGCTTTGTAAACCAGGGATCGCCGGATCGATCTCGGGCTTCTCCAGACTTTCGGATGAGTCTTTAAGCCGAGGTCCCGTCACCGTATGACCTTAGCTGTTGATGGGACGTAAAAATCAAACACTCACTCACTCTATCCATCTGTTTCATCTCCTCTATTATATCTTTTATCTCTTTCTCCCTTTCCCTGGGAGACAACACAAAATGGCCCACAAGGGTTGACTAATGTTAAAGTTAACCTAAAACAATCAATCAATTCACAGTACATGTACATGTATGGATGTAGCATATTCGGATAATTTCCTGTTTTGGTTTGTTTGTTTGATTTGAGGTTTAACGTCCCCGTCAACACTGTAAAGGTCATTTTGGAGACGTTGCTTCCAATTTTGTGGGATTTTACCCGACATTGAGGTGAAATAACATCTCAAGCCCTGTCGCCCAATGAAACTAATAGGGTTTATAAGCATGGGCGGTCCGACACTCACACCGCTTTGCCTGGGCAGGCTCAGATCCTCTAAGCGGTTTACCAGTACTCGTGTGTGGGTCAGATTCAGCTCTTCGTGGATGCATCATGCAGCCCATGTATTTCTTCAAGTCCCGATTGGTGGGGGTACTTCCTTTTTTGGTCGATTGCGTATCAGTCGAAATAAACATAACAGTGCACAAAATTTAGTTTGACTTAGGGCCTACGCCATTGTTTGAGATATCAGAGTTTGAGATAGCGAGAGTCTACTGTATAAAATAATATCCTTATTTGTTTGTTTGAACTGACGTTTACGTCCCCGTCAACACTATTTAGGTCATTTTGGAGACGCTGCTTCCAAATGTGTTAGATATGTTACCTGACATTGAGATGACGTCACAAGCCCTTTTGTCCAAACCAACCAATAAGGACGGTGACACTCGCACCATTTTGCCTAGGCAGGATAAAACCCTTTAAGCTCATTTGCGGTTGGTGTCAGATCGGCGTGGAAGCATCATGCAGCCCGGTCTATTTCTTCAAGCCCGGATAGGCGGGAACAAAAAAAGAGAATATTCATGAACTAAAGCGAAACTAGGTAGACCCTGATCAGACAGCGCATCCCGCGACGTCTGATCAGGGTCGACACTCTTTGCCTGGATTTTGTACATGGTCAGCGATAGTCACGTGGACAAAAGTATGTTGGAAGCTTCGGTAGTTTGTAACCTTTGGTCGACGGATAAACAAGAACCACCATGCCTCAATCGTCTTTAAACAACGACCCATTACGAAAACATGCCTGCACAAATGCATTTAGATTAAACATATTTTATTGCATGAAACACAATGGGATTGGATACAAGTTATACAACATTAGTAAATCCTCTCCCTAAACATTAACAGATAACAGCACATATGGTACAACGGTGTGACAGGAATGTTTTGAAAATAATAAAAATGAGATACAAAACCAACAGTAAGACAAGTGGTAACGGCACAAAAACCTATGTAAACATATGGATGTGATTCATTTAAATCTTCCCGTTATGCATTGTAAACTTTACCATCGAAAAAATCGAATATTTAAAGATAACAAATTGTAATATCTTTCTTATTTCTGCTCAAAATATAAATTGCAGGTTCTCGTTAGAACCGCCTCGTCGAGCCGGTTCTTAAGGGTACCCACAATCTATATTTTAGAGCAGAAATAAGAAAATTAAGGTTTACCCCTGTAAACCCCAGTTTTACCATATAAAAGTGGGTTCAAGGAGGTCAGAATTATATAGGCGTGTTTCGTGATGTCTGTTTGTTTGAATTGAGGTTAAAAGACCCCGTCAACACTATTTTAGAGATGTTTCTTCCAATATTGGGGGACTTTAACATGTACCCAACAATGAGATGAAGTGACATCTCAAGCCCTACCAACAAAATAAACCAATAAGGTTTATCTGCAAGGACGGCCCGACTTGCGCAATTTTATCTGGGTAGGCTTAGTGTTCGGTCAGCTACAGCTCTGCGTGGAAGCACCTTGCAGCCCAATCTATTTCTCTAAGCCCCTAAGGGCGGGGTTTAAAACAACGATCTGCCCTCGGATAACTTGTATTAACCAGGTCGACCTTGATTTCACTTGAAGTATTGAGAAATCTTACAAATGTAGTTTGAACATTAACTTCTATTAAAGCAATTCAGAAATGTGGAGTGAAATTAATTGGATACATCTTAAAGTCAATGTCGGATGATCAAGCATGCGCACAGGCTTGAGTCATACACGACGATATACACGTGGCTTTCGTATGGAGGTACCTCGTCTCACTGAGAGTAAATCATAGTTCCAGGTCACATCTAGAAAAACGCAGATATAATTTTGACCCCCTCGAACCCCACCTTTATATAGAAAAAAACTGCAAGGGTTTACAGGGATAAACATTATTTTCATTATTTCTGCTCTAAAATATAGATTGTTGGTACTCTTTAGGACCGCCTCATCGAGGCGGTTCTAACGAGTACCCACAATCTATATTTGAGCAGAAATAAGAAAAATATCACAGTTTTTCAACTAAAAATTTAGTTGTTTTTTTTTTTGGCGGTAAAATTTACAATGTATTTGTATAGGCGTGTTTTCGTAATGAGAAGGCATAATCGGCATGATTTAAGGGATGTTATCCCAGCTACATGTACGTCAAAATAAATGTGAGCGAGTGAGTGTTTGAGTTTTACATCTCACCGACAGCTAATGTCATATGAAGACGGAACCTCGGTTTAAAAACTCATCCGAAAGTCTGGAGAAGCCCGGGATCGATCCTGCGACCCCTGGTTTACAAGGCGAGTAGCATAACCACTACACCACGGAGGCTTCTCAAAATAAAGGTACACAGGTGTCCTATGCACCGATACCCCTTGACCCGCGTTTGAGAAATGTAAATTTAACTTTAGAAATGCTATGGCCTTTTCTCGTGCGTTGGCCTTACAAGATCAACATGACTGGCGATTTAACGTCATTTTTTAATTTCTCAAATATAATAATATTTTTAAAGCCTTGGAAGCCTTCCCTTTAAGGGGAAAGAGACACCTTCAGGGAAGGCAACTCTTGCAAAAGTAATTTTGCCACTCATGTCAAAAGATCAACTCTTAAAGGAAATAATTCTTTCCTTTAAGAGTTTACCCCTTTTTTCTGTGGGAAAGTGTTTAAATGAAAGCGAACAGGAATTCCCGAAAATTGTTTCCCTTTGAAAAATGGCGACAAAATCTGCCAGGTGTGCCCATTCCCTTTACAGGGAAGATTTATTTATCTCTCGTCTATGCCTATATTGCAAAGACTTATAACTTACAGTGTTTGCATATCTGTTGCATACCTATAATGGCAACGGCCCCTGCCCATCGGGGCTTGAAGAAATAGATAGGCTGCATGGTGCTTCCACGCAGAGCTGAAACCGACCCGCACACGAGTGATGGTAAACCGCGTAGAGGAACTAAGCCTGCCCAGGCAAAGCTGTGCGAGTCCATGCTTTTAAATCCTACTGGTTTCATTGGGCAACAGATCTTGAGATGTCATTTCATCTCAATGTCGGGTAAAAGTCCCACTCAATTGGAAGCAACGTCTCCAAAATGACCTATATTGTGTTGACGGGGACGTTAAACCTCAAATCAAACAAACAAAACCTATAATGGCAAATAGAGGTGGATTTGGACCTTGTTTTTACAGTACGGTCCATTCCGGTGAGTTCCTGTACTATATTTGTTGGAAAGCGAATGGGACTTTTTACTAAAGTCATGATAAATATTTTCCTTCGATAGTTTAGCGGTAAAATAGTTAGAGAATATACAGGAGGATCGTCACCTGATGTGCGAACATGCTGAAAAAAAAGAAGAAAAAGGAAACTAGAAAACTGAAGTAAATATCGGAAATTAAATACAAACTTTATAAATGCGAACACTTTCTATGATAATCTAAGCATGTTTTTTTTTTCCTTTTTCCTAGTTTTCGAGGCTATTTCGTCCGGTATAGTAGTTTGTTTGTTTGGTTTGAGGTTTAACACAGTATATGTCATTTTGGAGACGTTTCTTCAAATTTTGTGGGACTTTTACCCGGCATTGAGATGAAATGACTCCTCAAGCCCTATCGCCCAGTGAAACCAATATGGTTTATAAGCATGGACGGTCCGCATCGCACCGCTTTGCCTGGGCAGGCTTAGATCCTCTAAGAGGTTTACCAGTACTCTGCGTGGAAGCATCATGCAGCCCATCTCCGACGGGCGGGGGCCGAGTATAGTAGTTTTATACTAGATAAATACTGTCTACCCATCACGGCGGTTCTAACAATTACGCACAGCAAACATTTTAAGATTAAATTAGACAAATCCACTTTATGTTTCCAAAATAATTATATAGATATTTGGAATTGAAGCAAACATTTTCCCGGGGGATTTTGGAATCAACTAGTATGATCAGGCTAACAACATGTTCTAGAAAAGGGTTCGTTATGAAAACACGCCTATACAAACACATTGTAAATGTTACCGCCGAAACGTTAGAATTTTAAGATGAAACATTGTGATACTTTTCTTATCTCTGCTCTAAAATATAGATTGTGAGTACTCGTTAGAACCGCCTCGATTGCTCTAAAATATAGAACAGAAATAAGAAAACTAAGGTTTACCCCTGCAAACCCAAGTTTTACTATATAAAAGTGGGGTTCAAGCGGGCCAGAATTATATACGCGTTATTAACACCTCTCTCATCTCTACTTTTTACAGAAAAGTTGGGTGTACAGGGGTATACATTTTTTTCTAATTTTTGCTCTAGCGCATGTACTTAGAATGTGGTACCCTTTAGAACCGCCTCTAACGAGAATCAACAATTTATGGTAGGACTAGACACAAGAACCAGAGGGCCAAGTTGGCCCTGGATCGCTCACACATTGTACAAATGAAATGAAAGGTAATATAAGAAGTGGAGGATTCTCGGTAGATGTTGACTCAAGTAAAATTTCTGTGAAATTACATGTTTTTAAAAATTAGTCTCGAATGGGGGTATTTTAAAGTTTGTCTAGGTTTAGCTCTGGTGGCCATCATGTGCGGTGGATCAAAACAATTTTTTGGTCATTTTCTTGAAAGTGCACCAATGGAACAATGATTTGAAAGTATTTCCAAATCTGTATGCAGTTTTTGGAAAAAGAAGTAATTTTACATTTTTTTCTGTGTAAAGCTCTTGAAGCCATCTTGACAGTTTTTGGGGCCTGTGTCCTATAAAGCCAATGTCACCAATATGTAATGGAATCTTTGGAAGGTTGCAATGATGTGTTTTTCCAAGTTGGACCCAATTTCATCGCTTCGTTCATGAGACAGGGTGCAGACAAACCATTTTGGCCCAAACTTGACAGTCTTGGGGACCTGTTCCCGTGAAAATAAGGTCAAGGTCACCAAATTCTAATAAAATTTGTAATTACATTATGTACCAAGTTTGACCGAATTTCATCAATTCGTTCAGGAGATAGGTTGCCGACAAGCCAAAATCAACAGTTTATGGGGACCTGTTCCCTTGAAAATGAATCCACGGTCACAAAAAGCTGCTCAGATCTTTTATAGATTGCAGTTCTATACTGCACCAAGTTTGATCCAATTTTATCAGTTTATTTGTTCATGACATTGGGTTCCGACAAGCCATTCTTTGTCGCAAATGAACAGTTATGAGGGAGCCTATGCCATTGAAAATAAGGTGAAGGCCACCAAACCCTAATGTTTCTTTTCCCCTATCCTAGTAATTTAAACATGCAAGTTTAGTCAGAATCCATCAATATGTTCAGGAGATCAAACAAGCTAAGCCGATACCGTTGCCAATGCCTACTCAAACCATATCTCCACTAAAACATTATGTCCGCCGCCGCCTTAGTAAAGTAAGTATTTAAAACAAGAGGCCCATGGGTCACTTTGCTCACCAGAGATCAGAGAGCACTGCCCACTGGCAGCAATGTATTTTAATTTACCATAGAAGCACTGCGCCCAAAGACGCTACAGATAAAACTTGACCCAATCAGTCTTGTGGCTTCAGAGGTCTGATGTCTTTTGACTGTGTTGTTGCAAAACAAACCAATTAGCTTTAAAATCATATGACAGATAGAACATTGTTTAAAGGTGCATTATTGAGCTATCGGGCTTCAAAAATGAAAAGCGTGTTTTTCGGTTTTATTTCTTCTATTCATGTAGCTTTGTCATTTGTAATCTTCTGAAACCAAATACCACTTCAGAACTTTGTGAAAATCGTCGTTTTCATTTTTGTTTATTTGTTGTTGTTGGGAATTTCCATCTAAAAATATTCCTGTCACGTGACAAAAAGCCGGGCAACATCACTGCGGCGAACAATAAGATGGCGACCTCCGGTTCATCTGAGGAAAGTAGAATTTTTAGTCCAAATTACAAGTATTTGACTTTCAACGGCACTGACACAATATTATCATGCATGTTAATCTGTTATCAAATGCTAACGCATCAATTTACAGGCAAGAAGATCATATTGCCGTCAATATCTAAGGATGAATTTCTGAATCGATGAGAATTGACATGGGGTCGTTTCAAAGATACACAAAAACCGCATAAATGTGAGAGTACATGTATGATGTGGGTATTTGTTAGAATTAGACGATACTAGCAATAACCTTTTGATTTGTTTGATTTGAGGGTTAACGTCCCAATTAACACTGTTTAACGTCCCCATCAACACTGTATAAGTAATTTTGGAGACCTAGCTTACAATTTTGTGGGACTTTTATATACCCGACATTGAGATGAAATGAGATCTCATTCCCTGTCGCTTACGGGCCTCCGTGGCCTAGTGGTTAAGAGCGCGGATACTTGATCATTAGGTCTCTCACCGCTGTGGTTCGAGCCTCGCTCGGGTCATATGTGAGACGCCAAGTTCTGCAACGGAAGGTCAGATGGTTTTTCTCCGGGTACTCCGGTTTTCGCCCACCTCTGATTAACGATCGGCTCGATATGAGTGAAATAATCTTGAAAGGGCCGTAAAACCAACCCCCCCCCCCCGCAAAAGAAAAAAGAATCCCTGTCGCCCAATGAAACCAATAGGGTTTATATGAATGGGCGGCCCGACTCGCACCGCTTTGCCTGGACAGGCTTGGATCCTTTAGGCGGTTTACCAATACTCCTAAGCGGTCGGTTTAAGCTCTGCCTGGCACCATCATGCAGCCCACCTATTTCTTCAAGCCCCGCCATGGGAGCCGAGCAAGAACTTTTTAATACCGAAACAAAAGAGAAACACTATCCATATTCCCACCGCCCATCGGGGCTTGAAGAAATATATGGGCTGCATAATGCTTCCACGCAGAGCTGTAACTGAGCCGCAAACGAGTACTGGTAAACAGCTTAGAGGATCTAAGCCTGGGCAAGCAAAGCGATGCGAGTCCGTCCATTTGATTCACTGGCCGACAGGGCTTGAGAAGTCATTTCATCTCAATGTCTGGTAAAAGTCCCACAAAATTGTTATCAACGTCTCCAAAATGACCTTTACAGTGTTGAAGGGGACGTTAAACCTCAAACCAAACAAACAGACGTGCACCAGGACCTTTCTACTCACTGATACTGGGATCGGCCACATTTTACCATTACTTGCAGATTTACAGCACACATCAATCTTGCAATTACGGTAGAGGTCTTAACCTGCACAGCGCCGGCTTCGGTAGCTCAGTCGGATGCATGGGGAAGCAGGTTCGATACCTGCCGGGGTCGGCAATATTCTTTCGCGGGGATTGATCATGAAATCTTTTCTACGGTCATTCTCTCCATTCCGCTGGCTCAAGAAGGGCAGTTGTCAGTTTCTGGCGAAAGAATGTGCACTCTCCTGGTTACCTCTTACGTATAAGAATGCCCAGGAAAAGTAAACTGACAGGCTCAAAAACGGCCTTAATAGTGTTGACTTGGCCGTAAACCCCAAAACAAACAAACAGTTAACCTGCATACGGGATGACTCTCCCTGAACAGGGCGCATCCATGCAGTTTGTTTGTTTGATTTGTGGTTTAACGTCCCCGTCAGCACTTTTAAGGTCATTTTTGAGACGTTGCTTCCAATTTTGTGGGACTTTTACCCGACATTGAGATGAAATGACATCTCAAGCCCTGTCGCCCAATGAAACCCATAGGGTTTATTAGCATGGGCGGTCCGCCTCGCACCGCGGTTCCTGGACAGGCTTAGATCCTCTAAGCGGTTTACCAGTACTAGTGTGCGGGCCGGATTCAGCTCTGCGTGGAAGCATCATGCAGCCCATATATTTCTTCAAGCCCCTATGGGCGGGGGCCGGTGCCTCCAGTTAAACGTTCCGATCCAAAGGGCGGTGCGCATTTTGACATTCATCGCTGTAAATGGTGTTCAGACACCGAAATAATCATCGCCGGGTCGAACCGAGGGCCTCTGGCATCTGAGTCAAGTGCACTAACCACTCTGGGCTTAACCATTGAGCTGTCACGCTCAGTTTATTACATAAACTCCAGGTTTGCAGGATGAAAATCTTCACAGTAATCGGCTCTTTCGCTGTACATTTTGTCGTTCTCCCTGCTCGGGGGGTGGGGGGGGGGGTCATGTGAGTACCAGCTGATAGCAAGCCGGCGGAATGAACAACAGACAGCGCATAAATGTCATCCTACTGGATTTCAGTAAGGCCTTTCACGAGGTTCCGCACAATTTCATTGCTGATGGATACCAGAAAGTCGTAATTGATGATTTCTTCGTCTGCGCCCGTTACTTCTGGTGTTCCACAGAGTACAGTGCTCGGCACTCTCCTCTTCCTCATATACATCAACGACTTGCCACCACGCGTCTCCCCTGTTCGCTGATCACTGCCTGTTGTACCGAGTTGCTGTCGCTCAAGAGGACTTCAATCATTTACAAGCATGGGAGAGAGACTGGTAGATGCGTTTTCACCCAGACAAGACTTAGTCTGAGTACATCAGAATCGGCAACAAAAGCAAGATAATGGAGTCATCATACAACATCCATTGCCAGAAGTAAATCAAAAAACCTGGCTATAGACAGTACACTGGTGTGAAATAATCACACTGACATGCTTAGACTAGCTTCTAGTCGGATATCATATTTTAAAGTTAATAAGTAATATTCTTCTACCCCTTATTTGATCTTGGGAAGATATACTCTGACTAAAATGCCAGTTTGCCTTATCAGTTGGTGTTCGGTAAGGGGTACAGAAAGGCAATAAACATTTCATGACGTAGCTGTAATCAATCATTTACCAAGGATCTTGCGAGGTAAAATTCGCATTGTTCTAGACCTTGGTGTCTGAGACAAGATTAAAGTCTAACAAGGTTTCATATTTGATAAAAACACACATGAAGGTTGGTAATTGGTTAATATGACATCAAGGTCTAGTAGCTAGACTATGACATGCTATCTACGACAGACAGCCAGACAGTTGCTTTCCTATCCTACGCAGGAATCTCTCTGCATGCCAAAAGGACATCAAGGCAACAGCATACAAGTCACTAGTTAGACCTAAACTAGAATATGCTGCCACCCCCTGGGACCCCTACAAACAAACTAGTCCAGTTCAATCGCAATCTTCCGCTCACATCGTCTATCTTACTGATCATATGCATATTGGAAATGAAAAAGGGAGGTTGGTAAAACCTAGTATTCCTTGAATTTCTCGAATCAAGGTCTGCTTTAATTAAGGAAATTTAGTAATCCCGGATTGTTTTGTTATTGACGAAGAGCTCTGTGTGAATGATCCATGTCCCTGTCTTGAGATAGATATAAGAGCTTTATTTGTTTAACCGTCATTCATGAAGGCTTACAAAAGTATTTAGGCTGATGAAATAATTATATAATTATTTATAAAATAATTATAAAAAATTACTAACAAGTGCAAACAAATAAACTCATCCTATGTTGAGGTTAAAGAAGTCGGGGACTTAAAATTACGGCCGATTGTAGCTGGGCCTTCATGTCTCACCCACAGATTAAGTAATCTCCTAGACATTATCTTACGCCCATACACAAAGCATGTACAAAGTAACCTGCGAGATTCAACGGATTTTCTTAATAATTTACCAAACTTAGTTCCAACCGATACCATATTAGCCTCATTTGACATTGAGTCGCTTTATTCAAACATTCCACATGATTTAGGAATAGAAGCGGTACGTTTTTGGTTAGAGAAATATCCAGAAACATTGAACGGTAGATTCTCCAACGAATTTATCTTAGACGGAGTAAGGTTAATATTAGAAAACAACACCTTCTCTTTCAATGATAAGTACTATAAGCAAGTGAAAGGGACCGCAATGGGGACCAAATTCGCGCCCGTTTATGCAACTCTAACTGTAGGGTATCTCGAACAAAAGTTGTATAAAGAAATAGAAACGACTTTTGGTTCGGAAATCGGAACATATTTCATTCAAAACTGGAAAAGGTTTTTAGACGATTGTTTCTTACCATGGACAAAATCTTTCAAAGATTTAGAACAAGTACACGCAATCCTTAATAGCTTGCATAAGGATCTAAATTTTACATTACAACACAGCAGGGTGCAGCAGGCCTTTTTAGATGTTTTGGTAAAGAACCAAGGTGGTAAAATTGAAACCGATATATTTTATAAAGAAACCGACAGCAAGCAGTATCTGTCATTTGATTCTTGTCACCCTCGGCACACTAAGATGAATATACCATACAATCTGGCACGCCGACTCAGAACAATCATTTCAGAAGAACATGTGGTTCAAACACGTATGGAAGAATTAAAATCATTTTTAATCAAACAGAAATATCCGTTACAAATAATTGAGCACGGCATAAATAGAGCTATGTCGTTAGATAAAGCCGTTCTTCGGACAGTGAAAGAAAAGTCTGAAGACAAAATTATTCCATACGTGTCAACCTACAACCCGAAGGATCCCGAATTGTTCAATGTTATACGAGACAATGTCCCGATTTTAGAAGAGGATGACAAAATGCGAAGAATTCTTACAAAATATAAACTAATAAAAAGCAAAAGGCAACCCTATAATCTAAAGCGGTTACTTACAAAAGCAAATTTTAAGTCTAATGATACACCCAAAGTGACAAAATGCAATAAACCGACCTGCGGCCTCTGCATTCATTTACTAGAAGGTAATTCATTTACATTTCGATGTGGAACAAACTTCACAATCCACGAGAACATGTCATGCGACGTAAAAAATGTTGTTTACGTGATGAAATGCCGAGGCTGCGGAGAGGAATATATTGGCGAAACTGGTAATTTACTACGACAGAGGGTGACAATACATAACCAGCAAATTCGGGACCCCAAGACAAGAATGATTAAAGTTAGTGAGCATATAGCAAATTGTGCACATGATTTAAACCCAAAATATAATATTTTTCCCTTTTATAAGATGTATTCGGAGAGTACAACTTTAAGGCGTGCAAAAGAAAAGCTATTTATTAATACCCTCAAGCCAAAGTTGAATAGAAACAGCTAAGGGACACGTGCCATCAGGGTATTCACTGACCAGACTGTGCGATGATACCGGTTTTTATCAGTTTTTAACGTAACGTCATTGATTCCGGAAGTAACGCCGGAAGTAACGTCGTTACGCATTGTTGCTACGTTACCATTTAATGTCTTCTTGAAAATCTGTTAAAACAGTGAAACCGCGGTAGAAGTCTACTGAATAATAAAGAATTGTGTGGCAATATCGGACTTTTTTGATTTTCTATATATATATATATATATATATATATATATATATATATATATATATATATATATATATATATATATATATATATATATATATATATATATATATATACGCTTTATTCGCTATCTATCTATCTATCTATCTATCTACATGTGCAATGTATTAAAGTAAAGACTCATGTGGACAACTTTCAGATGGTTAGAAAAGTAGTTGTGTATAAGTATGAAACGTCCGCTTTATAATGCAGTTTTCTTTCAAAAAACAAAATACAGAGGAGTACGGCAACTTGGATTTTTCAAGTACGGCAACTTGGATTTTTTTAAGTACGGCAACTTGGAAAAAAAATGCTGAATTAACTGTACGGTTACTTGCGTCACAAAATTGCAAATTTGGAAACTACTGACACCATTTTGACATCGTTTGGAAGGAAAGGCCGTGGTTATTATCTTGTTTGGTTTCATCACATAGGGATCGATTATAATGCTAGTGCTGATCGTAAATCAATCTATTTTTGCATGAAACAGATGGAGATGTGAAATCTACACCAGGGCCATATTTCCTTTTGAGAATTCTTTGTCGTTGCTTTCTCTTTGTTTCATTACTGAAAATACTTTGGAAGAAAGTCTGTCCCCTATTGGTCTATTCAACGGAAGGAACTTTCCTTTCGTGATGGGAAGTTTTTCTTTTTTTTTCTTTTTTTTTTGTTGTTTTTGTTTACGAAATAAAGTTTGTTTTTCAGTGAGCTGAAATAGTTTCTACTTCGTTCTTGTGAAACTTACAACTAGAATAGACGTTAGTTTATGCTTTGAGAGGTGTTTATTCCTTTGACGAGAGTTTATTCAAACGAAGGTCCTGTAATATGCATACTATACTCCAGTTATTTAAGATTATGAGTGAGGCCATTATTATTATTATTATTTTTTTATTTTATTATTTTTTTTTTTTTTTTGCATTACGAAAACATGCCTATTCAAATAAATTGAACATATTTCCACTAAAAAAATGAAAATGTTCAGATAAAAGATTCTGCTATTTTTCATAATTCAGCTCAAAACATAGATTTTGGGTACTCGTTGGAACCGTCTCGACCAGGCGGTTTCTGACGAGTACCAAAGATCTATGTTTTGGGCAGAAATGCGAAAAATAATGTACACCCCTACAAACCCCATTCTACTGGATAAAAGTGGAGTTTAAGATGGTCAAAATTGCATAGGCATGTTTTCATGATGGTCTTCTGTTTTTTTTTTTTTTTGTTTTTTTTTTTTCGAAATCGCCCACGTGCACACATGTTGCAATTTTTATCTTGTATATTCTAACCATTTCACATTTGTACGGTTTAGTAACGCCACAGACAACAAAAAGCTACTTTAAAGAAGGTGATTTAAGGTTCCTCAATACAGTTATTTCACTACATTTGAGGTACTGAAAAAATCATATTTGCAAATAGTTACCCAAACAGATTTTTCATCAAATGGTAGTCCATGTAAATGTAAGAATATGAAAGCAAAATATTTTTATTGGAAAGTCACCATGTTAGTAATTTATTGCATTTTTCCATGGTTTTGCAAAAATGATATCTTAATCCACAGAACAAAAATGTGTAAAACACTATCATAGAATTGTGGCTAAAGGTTGCCTTTAGGCACTGCAAGGGTGGAATTTCAAGTAAAATACCTAAATAGTACTGAAAATTAATGATTTCTCCCCCACCCCCAAAAAATGGAATTATTTCACCTGGTACTATTTTTAAATTCAGTGTATGGTAGCCAAAAATGACCAGTTCTACCAAGTTGGCAGTAAGATCACTGATTGGGTTGAGGTGTTGCAATCTTTTGCATTTAGCTTGTAAAATGATTGACCTTCTTTGGTGCTTTTAGTATTTCATTTTATATATTTCATTCATGCAATTTATAACAATTTATGAATCACTGCACCAAAGTTTCACTGTATTATTGATTGTGTTTACTGGGTGGGTGATTTGATACTGGAATAAAATCCAAAACCAAAAAAAAAAAAAAAATGATAAAAAGAGTTTATCCCCATATTTGAACTGAAAGAATGAAAACAGCCTGTTCAGCACCAGGATTTTTGTCCAAAAGGCTTCTGATCACTTCCAATAACTGCTATGTTATAGCAGTGATTTTTACCCATTGATTTGTTACATCAGAATCAGAATCAGAATTGTTACTGGTGACACGTCAAGTGACATTCATACACCAGGACCTGTGATATGGGAAGTTAGTCCCTAGCTCTAACCAAAGATGTAAACTTAGCTACACAATCATCAGCACCTTCCGCCGTCGAAATAATAGAATCCGGAAGGGCATTCCAATCTCTAATGGTTCGGGGGAATAACGATTTTTTTTATAAATATCCGTTCTTGCAGTAAGGGTCTGAAACGTCATTGAATGGTGCTTTCTACAGTGCCTAGCCGGGGGAACAAGGTCATCTGTTGGATGCTGGCAGCACCCTTTAGACCTTTGTATAAGAGTATGAGCCTACTGTCTTTTCTCCTTTTCTTGAGAGACTCCCATCTTAATTTTCCTAGAATTCCAGTCATGCTCCCAGTTTCAAAGCAGTAATTTCCAGTTACAAATCTAGCCGCTCTATTCTGAACTTTTTCAATTTCTTCATTTAGGACCACTCCGCTTGGGTCCCAGATGCAACTACCATATTCCAAGATTGGGCGAACAAGTCCCCTGTATGCTGTCTCTTTCACATCCTGGGGACACTGATGAAGATTTCGCCTCAGGAATCCAAGAGTTCTATTCGCCTTTGTACACATATTGCTAATGTGTGTATTCCATCTCAAATCGTGAGTGATTGTCACACTAAGGTATTTAATGGAATTCACATTTTCGCGGACCGTTCCCTCTAAAGTGTAAGAAGCCTCAACTTTATTAGATCTCTTCCTTGTTATCTGCATAATATTGCATTTAACTGGCTGAAATCTCATGCCCCATTTTCGGGCCCAACATCCTAATCTATCTATGTCAGCCTGAAGTTTCAGTGAGTCATCTGTATCTCTAATTTCCCGGTAACAAACACAGTCATCTGCGAAAAGTCTTATTTCTGAGTCAATGTCAGAGGAAATATCATTGATGTACAGGGAGAACAATAGAGGACCAAGAACAGTCCCTTGTGGGACTCCAGACAAAACTGGCGCCCATACTGAAGATTCACCATTAACAACAACACGCTGTTTTCTGTTCACATGAGTCACCATAAACAAATAATTGATGTTTGGATATATTTATCTAATCCAATTAATGATCTGTTGTGTCACCTACTTACCAATGTGCGGGTTGGTAAAATTTCATAGAAGCCCAATGCTTTTAATATGTTTTGCTGAAAGAAGTTAAAAAAGAAATCTACCTTTTTCAACTTGTTAACTTGGGAACAGGGGTGAACAACACAAACAGGACAATGTTACACGTAGAAACTAGTTCAGAAATGAAGGCATACTATTCATGAATTAACGAACAAATTATGTTAGAAAGTACGTGAAATTAGGCGCAAGACAGTTTCAAATATGAATATTATGTTTTAAATTTAAAGCAATGGTGTACTATTGTTTTTTTGGGGGAAATTAGTTCCAAGGCGTATGAATACGTTTTTGCATTTGGCAAGATGGAAATCTCTTCAATTTGACAGCTACACTAATTTATGAGTGATGACAGGCTTCCAAGATAGGCGATTTCATTATGGTATACGCAGGAAGAAGGCTACATAGCTGACTTTTCAAGGTATTTTCATTGATGATGGAGAAAATAAAATGTGGAAGGCATAATTGATGAAATCTCAGCATTTCAGATTTACCGCAAGAAAAGGAGATGATGGCGCCCATCGAGAATAAATATGTCAAAAAAATCTGGTTTTCAATTCAGGTAGCCTTTTTGATAGAAAGCTTTGTCCGAGTCGTTAGTATTTGAATTGAACTATTGATCTGCAGCTGTTTTAGTAACTTTTAAAAAGTCTATAAAGCGGTTTCCTTTTTTCCTGGTAAAAGTAAAAAAAATACAGAATTTCATTTATTTTCAAAGGCACGGGGATGTTGCTAATGCAAGAAAGTACTTGCTGTAATAACCGTTTATACCTCCAACCCTTTTTCTTGTGGGACATGGATTTTTAAACGGAAATCAGGATTATATTTTGGGGAAAATCAACTTGCAAATCTTTCATCTATATTTTTCTTGTGCAAATGTATTGAGGAAACTTAAGATGTCCTGAGATAAAAGTACTTTCATAAATTTCTTTTCCGTTCACAAAAGGTTACTTTCGCTGTAATATAAAGGGCAGCTAAAATAATTTTCATCCTAGTTGTAATCTAAAACTGTTAGTTTAACACTTAAATACCAGCATTTTAAACAAGAAGTGCAGATCTGGTAAAACGCAGCATTATGCCGCCTTTCTATGTTTGGATTCCATGTCCCAGTGAGATTCTATGATGGGGCGGTCTAAGTCCCTCTGGAGGGTGACCGAATAATCAGGGAGAATTATGGTCAGGTACACCCCAGTGTCACCAGCAAATAGGCGAACCCGGAACCACACATTGTCGGGTAGGTCGTTAAGGTATAATAACAATAATATTGTGCCTAGAACTGATCCGTGTGGTACACCTGAAGTAACTGGAACCTCATCTGAGTACTCACATTCAAGTGCAACTGTCTGACTTCTTTCAATCAGAAAAGACTTAATTCACTGGATAGTTAATCCATGTACCAGTAGCTTGCGAAGAAGCTTCATGTGATTCACCTTGCCAAAGGTCATGCTAAACCCAAGATAAGATCTATTTGTTGACCATTTAATCATGATCTGGTAAGGTCATAAACAAGCAGAATCACATGAGTGTCACAAGATCTGCGCTCCCAGGCTGTTGAGTATTTTGTGATCATAAGGTATGTCCAAACCAAATCTTATGCGGCAAAATTTAGTTTCAACCTACAAAAATCCGTTTTTTGAAGGATTTTCTGCTTGTCGGAATTTTGTAAACCTGTCCCCGTAGAAAACCTAAAGCAAATTCTTATATGCCCATTATGACATAAAGACCACATTGGTAATGGGAAATTGTTTTTAAGAAATAGGTGCGATATGGGCATAAGAGCAATTTACGATCTTACTAGTGAGGAAGTGGTATTTTATAGTTTTGAACAGTTAAAGGCGAAATATGATATAAGGGCCACATTTTTAGACTACCACCATGTAGTAAATAGTATTTCTCAAGTATGAAAAGATCAAATTCACATGAATCGTGTATTTGCTGTTAAATTTAAACAAAATGTAGTTTGTAACATATACTTTCAAGACTTGATTAGTTCAAAGAAAGGGCGTAGACTATTTATGATATTTTGGTTAGAGTAAACGAATACATTACACAAACAAAATGGCAAACGGAGATAGGAGATAAAGTGGAAAAAGAGCATTAAAGACATTTCTCGAGACAAAACTACGCGACTTTCAATACAAAATCAATAATAACTAGAAATGTGTCCAGACGACACAGATGCCCCCGCCAAGGGCCCCGCCTCACCCTGAAAATCCATGTTGCAACAAAATTTTCTAAAAGTGTGACCTTGTCATCAGGAACATTTGTGAGAAGTTATATTGAAATTGGTGAAAAAATGTAAGCGCTAGAGTAATGACAAAGTTTTTCTACAAATAGCCACAGTGACCTTGACCTTGAAAGTCGAACTCGCTCGAGGTATTGTCATAAGGAACATTTGTGTTAAGTTATATTGAAATCAGTGAAGAAATGTAGTCGCTAGAGCGATGACAAGGTTTTTCTAAAAATAGCCACAGCGACCTTGACCTTGAAAGTCGAAATGGCTTGAGATATTGTCATAAGGAACATTTGTGTGAAGTTATATTGAAATCGGTGAAGAAATGTAAGCGCTAGAGCGATGACAAAGTTTTTCTAAAAATAGCCACAGTGACCTTGACCTTGAAAGTGGAACTTGCTAGAGATATTGTCATAAAGAACATTTGTGTGAAGTAATATTGAAATTGGTGAAAAAATGTAAGCGCTAGAGCAATGACAAAGTTTTTCTAAAAATAGCCACAGTGACCTTGACCTTTAAAGTCAAACTCTTTCGAGGTATTGTCATAAGGAACATTTGTGTGAAGTTATATTGAAATCAGTGAAGAAATATAGACGCTAGAGCTATGTTGTGCGCGGGGATAATTAAAAATTTTTAAGTCTGTGACCTTGACCTTGACCTTGAGCTCATGGGCATGGGTGGGGGTATCGCTGAATAAAATGGACAGGTATCTAACATCATATCAAATATCAACTCAATCCATCGCACGATTTGGAAAATATCAACTCTTAATATATCTAATTAAAAATTTCTAAGTCTGTGACCTTAACCTTGAAGCCATAGGCATGAGTGGGGGCATTGCCAAATAAACATTTGGACCTGTATCTATCATCATAGCATACATAAGCCAAATCCATAATATAGTTTGGAAAATGTGAGATATTTAAAATCTTTCACATTAAAATTGTCTAAGTCTGTGACCTTGACCTTGAGGTCATAGGTATGGGTGGGGATATTGCTGAATAAAACATTGTACCTATATCTATCATCATATGAACCAAAGCCATCATAAAAGTTCAGGTTCTACCAGGTACAAATATCTTACTGGAGTCTTTAACATTGGAAATTTCTAAGTCCATGACCTTGACATTGAGGCCATGGGCATGGGTGGGTGTATCACTGAATAAAACTTGGGTCCTATATCTATAATCATACCAAATATGAACCAATTCCATCAAATGGTTTGGAAAATATGAGTTTTAAAATGTTCAAGTCTACCTGTTACAAAAACCTTAACCTGAGTCTTTAACATTGAAAATTTCTAAGTCTGTGACCTTGACCTTGAGGTCACAGGCATGGGTGGGGGTATTGCTTAATAAAACTTTGGTCCTATATCTATCATCATACCAAAGATGAACCAGTTCCATCAAATGGTTAGGAAAATATGAGTTCTAAAAGTTCAGGCTCTACCTGTTACAAAAACTTTAACCTGAGGTTACAGGATCACGTACGTATGTACGTACGTACACACACACGTGCAGACGGACGTACACATGTACGCACGTACGCACGTACGGAAAACCGAAAAACTATATGCCCCCGGCATCATATGATGCGGGGGCATAAAAATTTAGTAACACATTCATTTCTTTTCAAAATTAATAAAATCAGGGTTGTAGTTACTGTAATGAACAACCAGAAAAAATCCATTATTTATTTCTTAGATGCCCAAAAGTAAGAACGTTTTAGACTGAACTTAAATCATGGTTGACCACAAATGTAAATCCAGAAATATCGCTAGAGGACCGTAAAATACTATTTTCACACGGTGGTAAAACAGAAGTGGTCAATTACATATCTCTCTCTCTCTCTCTCTCTCTCTCTCTCTCTCTCTCTCTCTCTCTCTCTCTCTCTCTCTGTTTTAGCAAAATATTGTATATACGAAAACAAATTTGTTTCTATGAATAAAGTGCTTAGCGAGAGATACATTTCACTCATAAACAACAGGTTAGATAAATTCTTTAAGATTAAAGCCCCTCTCTCGCCCAGCCCAGTGGAATTCGTTTCACTGACCGCTCCAAGGCGGTTCTTCTGTCGCTGTTTATTTTTGTTATGGTTTGTCTTTGAGTGTTTGTATCACTTATTTTATTTTGTTTTGGATATCGAATTGGCCATTTTGTGGAAAAGTAACTGTCCTATTGGCTTTCCGCTATTGATGTTTCCATTAGGGTCTGTTGTTTCATGTTTGTGTTTCTTTCCCCTTTGGTAACTCTGGTGGGAGCTGTGGGTAAATTGTGTCGATTCCTGATCATTGCCTACACTTCTATGTTCTACATATAACTACTTTTACCCAAACACTGATGATTCATGAGGCCTATTCCGACTTTATGTTTATGTTTGGTGTCAGAGTTCTGTTTTCCGTCGACTATCTGCCACACATATAGTGCAGTAGACTTGTACCATTAGCTATAAAAGGCACATCTTGTAGAAAATACATGTACATTGTTACTACAGTTTGTTTTCTGCTCTCCCATGAAAGAATTTTATTATTATTATTTTTTTTTTCAAATTGATTATCATCGTCTATTAGCCATTACGGTGTTACACCCGTATGACTTTGTGCATTCTTTCATATCTTAACAATATTTACTTTTCTGGTGAAAAATTGTGATAGTTTTCTCATTTATGCTTCAAACATGGCTGTTGGTGCTCGTTGGAACTGCCGCAGTGAAGTGGTTCTATCGAGTACCCACGGCGTATGTCTTGGAGCAGGAATGAGAAAAATATTGTATACCCAGTCAGACGCGCATCCGACGGAGGTACTGAGGCCGACGATTATCATACGAGATATTTTGGCCAGCAATAATCGAGTGTATGTAAACGTAAAGTGCAGATAACACCATGTCAACAGACATACAACGTCTAAACAACGTCGTGTCAACGTCAATGCAACATCACTGCGATGCATTGACGCTGAAGCAGCAAATTGTATACCCAGTTAAAAAATAGTGTAACCCCCAGTTCTCTCTCTATAAAGTTGGGTTTAAAGGGGCGTTCATTGCACGGACCTGTTATCGTAATGAATCGTCTTATTATTAACATTGCTAGAGATACTCGCCTACCAGTCGAGGAAGACAGAAGACCAACTTCTATCGTACATGTTGTCTAAACTGAAAAGCACTCACACAACCTTTCAATAATTCCCTGTCCCCTTTTTGTACTTTCTCTCATCTACTTACTTCTAAAATATGTTCTAGAAAGGGTTGTCCTTTGGAAACAAGGAATACAAAAAACAAAACTGTAAACTAGATCGCGCAGTCGATGGCGCGCCATCGCAAATCCCCACGTTTTGACCTCTTCCAGGGACCCCTGGGGGCTGGTCCGAAAATTAATGTGCTCTTGCAGAAGCCATTCATGTATGTAACTCACACACCAAATTTGGTTGAATTCCAATGAACGGTGTAGGAGGAGATAGCCGGACAGACGGACGGACGGACGGACGGACGAACGGACAGACGGAGGCGATAACAATATTCCCACTTTTCTTCGTAAAACGTGGGGATAAATATGGAGTGTACATGTTTTCTGGACCAGACTAGCTAGTTTTGCCCAATTAGGCCTCATCAGTGACCCTCAAATATTTCAAAATTCACCACTGGAAGGGCAAGAAAATATAAACTACACTATGATGTTGGGCAGGGAGACTTTTTACGACCTCCACACATTCCCAGACACCAGCTATAGTGACGTTAAATATGTTCTAGAAATGGTTATCCTTTGGAGTGAGTGAGTGAGTGTTTGAGTTTTACGTCCCACCAACAGCTAAGGCCATACTGAGACGGGACCTAGGTTTAAAGACTCATCCGAAAGTGTGTATCCTTTGGAAGCAAGGAATGCACCACAAAACTGGAACATATGGAGTGTACATGTTTTCTGGGCCAGAGTAGCTAGTTTCGGCCAATAAGGCCTCATCAGTGACCCTCAAACCTTTTCAAAGCTTTCCAAAATGTCTGCACAAGAATTTCAGAGAAAATAAGTTCAGTTAATATGGCATTAGGATAACACATCCGTGGGATATAGTAAATTTCTCAAACCTTAAAAAAGGCATCTTTTTTCTGCTGAAGATTTGTGATATTTTTCTTATTTATACTCCAAACATAGGTTTTGGATGCTCGTTAGAACCACCTCATTGAGGCGGTTCTAACGAGTACCCACAGCCTATGTCTTGGAGCAGAACTAAGGAAATTAATGTTATTCCCCGTAAACCCCAGTTTTCTTTATATAAACTGGGGTTTAGTGGGGTCTTAATTTCACGGACTTGTTCACGTGATGGGAAGTGGTTTTAGGTTCTAGCTTTACGTAATAACGCCAAATTAGGTCATTACCGGCCGTCCGTATTTGTTTTTTTTTTGTTTTGGTTTTACGGCCCTTTCAAGATTATTTCACCCCTATCGAGCGATCGTTAATCAGAGATGGGCGAAAACCAGAGTACCCGGAGAAAAACCACCTTACCTTCCGTTGCAGAACTTGGCGTCTCACATATGACCCGAGCGAGACTCGAACCACAGCGGTGAGAGACCTAATGATCAAGAGTCAGCACTCTTAACCACTAGGCCACGGAGGCCCGTTACCGTCGGTACGATCATTTTCCACATTAATCTGGTACTTTTGAGTAACAAGTTCCGGAGCCGAAGCTACACGCTATGTCAATTTCGTTGTTGCATCGACTTTGCTGCGTCAGCGTCAATGCATCGTTGTTTAGACGTTGTATGTCTGTTGACTTGGACGTTGTTTAGACGTTGTATGTCTGTTGACATGGAGTTATCTGCACTTAAAGGCAACTTTGATGAATATTTCCATAAACTCTCTGTTTCATAGGGCATATGGTTTCTGAGGAGATGGTTTTTTAAGTATTTTTATCTTTTTTTTTTTAACCGAAATGTTCCTTAAAAAGCATATGGCGGATAGAACATTGTTTAAGGAACATTTCTATGAAAGGTTTAAAAAGTATATTGAAAGGAGTAAAAGTCATTTTTCAATTTTTCCCATTATACGAGGGTTGTCCCAATATATCGTACACAACGTCTATAACTTTTCTTATAATCGGCGGAATTTATGAAATTTTAAGATAATTGTGGCATATATATCCTCTATTGATATGCTAAATTTCAAGCTTATATGTTCAGCAACATAGAAATTATAGCCTATTTACTAACTAGGGTCAGGGCCGAGCGGCCCAGGTCTACGTCGTAAAACGACATCGCGCACTTAAACGTTAGCGTCACTCCTTTTCGAAATACTCCCCATTATGATTAATGCACTTTTCGTAGCGATGTAACCACTTATCATAGATAAATCTTTGTTCAGTACACGATGAACAGAAGTTTTACTCAGTCCCAGTTTTTCACCAACTTCGCGCACGGTCTGTCTCCTGTCGCCCCTGATCACGTCGTTAACGTTATCCACGGCCGATGCATTAATTTCCCGTGGTCTTCCTGATTTTCGGTTCAAACTGTCTGTCCACCCATCTTCAAACCGTTTGTGCCATTTGTAAACAAGTGACCGAGACACTTGCCGATGATCCTCTGTTAATTGCAGCTTCTTTTGAGTCTCTACTGGTGTCATACCAAGATCAAAACAGAATTTAATCACATTTCGGTGGGCCGCGTCCTTGTCTGACGTCGCCATTTTTACGCGATTTTCTTCCGGGGGCGCCTTCACCAAACACGCTGTAGATTTTGAAATAACGTCACGAATGTTTTGAAATTTCACATAATGACGTCAAGTGTATTCATGCGACATTGTCTGAAATCGTTTGGTGCCAGCTTAATAAATGCAACATCTGTGTTAGAATTAGTCTCGAACGGAGTTTTTAAAATTAACGTTGACTTTGACCTGGACCTCTGTTATAATAATGTAGTATAAATCTGAAAAAAAAACTAGAGTCAGCGTCTACTAACTCGCATTACTAAAGTCGAAAATGATTGTTTCATGAATGTAGAAAATTTCATTTGCTTGTTACGCAGCATTCGAGAGAAAATGCAATTGTCCACGATATTTTGGGACAACCCTCGTATGTCTATTGAACCTCTTTACTTCCCAAAGCAACAAAACTAAAGAGCCAAATTTCATATTTAACACAAAACCTGTAAAGGCAAATATGTTGAATATTTCAACAGAGCCTCAGTCTCATAGAGCATGTTTTTGCGCAAATGATGTTTTTGAAGTATTTTTTCTATAATATGGCAGAAACAAGATTGCTTAAACATATTTCTATGAATTTTTTGCCAAAACATCTACTAAGGATTGGCAGTAAATGCAAATGTATAATTTTCCCCATTACAAATCTATAGAAACTCTAAGATACCTTAGGAACCAAACTAAAGAGCCGAATGTCTTAACAAACAACATAAAACCTGTTCAGGCAAATATGATGAATATTTGCATATAGTCTCAGCCTCATAGAGCATATGGTTTTTGTGAGGACCATTTTTAAGTGTGTTTTATTCTATTTTGGGCGCATTTTGGTTTCCATGACAACCAATACAGTGACCAGTTGGCCTTAAATCATTCGGCAGATACATGATTGCTTAAAAATATTTCCAGGAAAGTCTAGTCAAAATATATGGAAAGGCATACCAGTAAATTCCTTTTCTTTCAATTTTTCCTATTATAAGTCAATGGAAACTCTAAGTTGCCATAGCAACCAAACTAAAAGGCCGAATTTCATGAAAAAACAAAAACAAAAAAAACACAAAACTTGAATAGGCAAATATGGTGAATATTTTCATAAAGACTCAGGCTCATAGAGTATACGGTTTCTGAGGAGATGATTTTTTTTATGTTTTTTTTTTTTTTCATTTTGGTTTACATGGCAACCTGTAAAAATGAACAATAGGCCTATGATTATATGGTATATGGTAGATTACTTCAAGAACATTTATATGAAAGTTTTGTCAAAGGCGTGTCAGTAAATGCCATTTTTCAATTTTCCTTATTATAAGTCAATGGAAACTCTAAGTTGACATAGCAACCAAACTAAAAAGCCGAATTTAATAAAACAAATAACACAAAACCTGTTAAAGCAAACATGGTGATTTTTTCCATAAACTATCAGTCTGAGAAAGCATATGGTTTCTGAAGAGATGATTTTGTAAGAATTTTTTTTCTATTTTGTTTCATTTTGGTTTCCATGGGAACCAGTAAACAAGAGGGCCATGATGGCCCTGGATCGCTCACCTGATCCATAGAGTAACAAGTGGGCCCCCGGGAGGGCCATTATTGACCCTAGGGTTATAATGTGCATAATGTTGAGGGAGGTCTAAAAAAGTGAAGCTTCATACCAAATATCAACAAAGGCAATAATTTGAATAATCTTGGCAAAGGCCCCTTTTTTGGCCTCAGGGCTATAATTTAAGCAATCTTGATAAAAGTCCATTAGATGAAGCTTCACACCAAATATCAAACACCTGGGCCTTGCTGTTTCGGAGAAGATTTTCAAAGATTATCTCTATATAAGTCTTAGTAAAACCAAAGGGCCCCGGGCAGGGGCATTTGTGGCCCTAGGGCTATAATTTGTTCAATCTTTGTAGAGGTTCACTAGACGAAGCACCATACCAAATATAAAAGACATGGCCTTGCAGTTTCAGAGAAGAAGATTTTTAAAGATTTCCCCGATTTCCCCATATAAGTCTATGTAAAACCAAAGGGTCTCAGGGCGGGGTCATTTTTGGCCCCAGGGCTATAATTTTAACAATCTTGATAGAGGTCCACTAGATGAAATTTCACACCAAATATCAAAGACCTAGGCCTTGTGGTTTCATGGAAGATTTTTAATGATTTTCCCTATATAAGTCTATTTAAAACCAATGGGCCCCGGGGCGGGGGAATATTTGGCCCCAGCACTATAATTTGAACATTCTTCGTAGGGGTCCACTAGATGAAGCTTCATACCAAATGGCAAAGACCTGGGCCTTGCAGTTTCAGAGAAGAAGATTTTTAAATATTTTCCCTATATAAGCCCATGTAAAACCAAAGGGCCCCGAGCGGGGGCATTTTTTGGCCCCAGCACTATAATTTGAATAATCTTGGTAGGGGTCCACTAGATGAAGCTTCATACCAAATATCAAAGACCTGGGCCTTGCAGTTTCAGAGAAGAAGATTTTTAAAGATTTTCCCTATATAAGCCCATGTAAAACAAAAGGGCCCCGGGAGGGGGCATTATTGGCCCCAGCACTATAATTTGAATAATCTTGGTAGGGGTCTACTAGATGAAGCTTCACACCAAATATCAAAGACCTGGGCCTTGCGGTTTCAGAGAAGAAGATTTTTTAAAGATTTTCCCTATATAAGCCCATGTAAAACAAAAGGGCCCCGGGGCGGGGGCATTTTTGGCCCCAGCACTTTAATTTGAACAAGCTTGGTAGGGGTCCACTAGATGAAGCTTCATACCAAATATCAAAGACCTGGGCCTTGCGGTTTCAGAGAAGAAGACTTTTAAAGTTTTCGGTGAAAAAAATCTATTTTTGGCTCCTGTGACCTATATGTGCAACGGACCGGAACCATTTGAACAACTTTGAAAGGGGTCCACCAAAGGATCATTCCTGTGAAGTATGGTCAAAATCTGATCAACGGTTTAGGAGGAGATGTGGTTTGAAGAAATTGTTTACGCACAGATGACGGACAAAAAGTGATCCTAATATAAAACACAAGAGGGCCATGGTGGCCCTTGATCGCTCACCTGATCCATATGGTATCAAGTGGGCCCCTGGGAGAGCCATTATTGGCTACGGGCTATAATATGATTAATCTTGGTAGTGGTCTAAAAGGTGAAGCTTCATACCAAATATCAAAGAACGGAGACTTCTGGTTTCAGACAAGATTTTTAAAGGTTTTCCTTATATAAGTCTACATAAACCTTGGGGTCCCCGGGGCGGGCCATTTTTGCCACCAGGGCTATAATTTGAACCATCTTGGTAGAAATCCACAAGACGAAGCTTCATACCAAATATCAAAGACCTTTGCCTTCTGATATCAGACAAGAAGATTTTCAAAGGTTTTCATTGCCTTGACTTTTATTTCCTAGGGTATAATTTGAACAATTTAGATGAAGCTTCACCCCAAATATCAAAGACCTGGGCCTTGCGGTTTCAGAGTAGAAGATTTTTTTAAATTTCCCTATATAAGTCAATGTAAAAACGAAAGGCCCCAGGGCGGGGGCACTTTTGACTCAAGGGCTATGATTTGAACAGTCTTGGTAGAAGTCCACTAGATGAAGCTACACACCCAATTTCAAACAACTGCCCCATCCGGTTTTGGGGATAATTTTTAAAGATTTTCCCTGTATAAGCCCATGTAAAACCAAAGGGCCTGCAGGTGGGGGCATTTTTCGCCCTAGGCCTATAATTTGAACAATCTTGATAGAGGTCCACTAGATGAAGCCTCACACCAAATATCAAAGAACTGGGCCTTGCGGTTTCAGAGAAGAAGATTTTTAAAGATTTTCCCTGTATAAGTCTATGTAAAACCAAAGGCCCCCGGGGTGGGGGCCTTTTTGGCCCCAGGGCTGTAATTTGAACAATCTTGGTAGAGGTCCACTAGATGAAGTTTCATACCAAATATTAACGACCTGGGCCTTGTGGTTTCAGAGAAGAAGGCTTTTAAATATTTTCCCTATATAAGCCTATGTAAAACCAAAGGGCCCCGGGGCGGGGGCATTTTTGGCCCTAGGGCTATAATTTGAACAATCTTGATAGAGGTCCACTAGATGAAGCCTCACACCAAATATCAAAGAACTGGGCCTTGCGGTTTCAGAGAAGAAGATTTTTAAAGATTTTCCCTGTATAAGTCTATGTAAAACCAAAGGCCCCCGGGGTGGGGGCATTTTTGGCCCCAGGGCTATACTTTGAACAATCTTGGTAGAGGTCCACTAGATGAAGCTTCATACCAAATATCAAAGACCTGGGCCTTGTGGTTTCAGAGAAGATTTTTAAAGATTTTCCCTGTATAAGCCTATGTAAAACCAAAGGCCCTCGGGGCAGGGTTATTTTTGGCCCCAGGGCTATAATTTGAACAATCTTGATAGAGGTCCCCTAGATGAAGCTTCACACCAAATATCAAAGACTTGGGCCTTGTGGTTTCAGAGAAGAAGGTTTTTAAAGATTTTCCCTATATAAGCCTATGTAAAACCAAAGGGCCCCGGGGCGGGGTCATTTTTGGCCCCAGGGCTATAATTTGAACAATCGTGGTAGTGGTCCACTAGATGAAGCTTCATACCAAATATCAAAGACCTGAGCCTTGTGGTTTCAGAGAAGAAGATTTTTAAAGATATTCCCTATATAAAGTAGAAGTAAAACAAAGATCAGGAATTGATACAATTAACTTACTCCACCCATAAAAGACACCAAAGGGAAAGAAATACAAACATTAAGCGACCAGACAATAATGGACCAGACAATAATGGAAACTAAAGCCTATGTAAAACCAAAGGCCCCCGGGGCGGGGGCATTTTTGGCCCGAGGGCTTGGTAGAGGTCCACTAGATGAAGCTTCATACCAAATATCAAAGACCTGGGACTTGCGGTTTTAGAGAAGAATTTTAAAATTTTCTGTAAAAAAATCTATTTTTAGCTCCTGTGACATAGATGTGCAACAGACCGGAACCATTTGAACAACTTTGAAAGGGGACCACCTGGGGATCATTCCTGTGAAGTTTTGTCAAAATCCGATCAGTGGTTTAGGAGGAGATGTCGTTGAAGAAAAAGTTTACGGACGGACGGACGGACGGACGCACGGACGCACTGACGACGGATGATGGACGAAAAGTGATCACAAAAGCTCACCTTGTCACTACGTGACAGGTGAGCTAAAAATGAACAATAGGCCTAAAATCGTAAGGCAGACTGTAGATTGCTTAAGGAACATTTCTATGAATGTTGTGTCAACATATCTGCAAAGGTTTGGCAGTTGATGTCATTTTACAATTTTCCCCATTATAAGTCTATGGAAAATCTAAGTTACCATAGCAAACAAACTCAAGAGCCGAATTTCATAAAAAAAACAACAAAAAACACAGAACCTGTAAAGGCAAATATTGTGAACATTTCCATAAACTCTCAGCCTCATAGAAAATATGGTTTCTGAGGAGATGATGTTTTATGTTGTTGTTGTTTTTTCATTTAGGTTTCCATGGTAGCCAGTAAATATGAGCAATGGGTCTAAAATCGAATGACAGATGGTAGATTTCTTAAGGAACATTTCTATGAATAATATCTATGTCAAAATACCTGCAAAGGTTTGACAGTTAATGCCATTTTTCAATTTTCCCCATTATAATATGTTCTATAAAAGGGTTATCCTTTGGAAGTAAGGAATACACCACAGAAGTGAAAAATATGGAGTGTACATGTTTTCTGGACCAGACTAGCTAGTTTCGGCCAATTAGGCCTCATCAGTGACCCTCAGATATTTTCAAAATTCCACAATGGAATCAATGATCCCAAAGGACAAGAAAATATAATCTACACTATGATGTAGGGCAGGGAGACATTTTACCGCCGCCACACATTCCCACACACCAGCTGTAGTGAAGTTAAATATGTTCTATAAAAGGGTTATCCTTTGGAAGCAAGGAATACACCACAGAAGTAAAGAATATGGAGTGTACATGTTTTCTGGGCCAGACTAGCTAGTTTCGGCCAATTAGGCCTCATCAGTGACCCTCAGATATTTTCAAAATTCCACAATGGAATCAATGATCCCAAAGGACAAGAAAATATAATCTACACTATGATGTAGGGCAGGGAGACGTTTTACCGCCGCCACACATTCCCACACACCAGCTGTAGTGAAGTTAAATATGTTCTATAAAAGAGTTATCCTTTGGAAGCAAGGAATACACCACAGAAGTGAAAAATATGGAGTGCACATGTTTTATACCGACAAGTCTATGGAAAATCTAAATTGCCATAGCAACCAAACTAAGTGAAAAATGAACCAAACTAAGTGAAGTGAAAAATATGGAGTGTACATGTTTAATACCGATAAGTCTATGGAAAATCTAAATTGCCATAGCAACCAAACTAAAGAGCCGAATTTCATAGAAAAAACAATACCAAATAAAAAAAATAAAACACACACACAAATTCTCTAAAAGCAAATACTGTAAATATTTCCATAAACTCTCAGCCTCACAGAGCATATGGTTCTGAGGGGATGATTATTAAGAACTTTTTTTTTTTTTTCATTTTGTTTTATATGGCAACCAGTAAAAGTGAGCAACAGACCTAAAATCATATGGCAGGTGGTAGATTGCTTACGGAACATTGCTAGGAAAGTTGTATCAAACTATCTGCAAAGGTTTGGCAGTCAATGCCATTTTTTAATCTTCCCCATTATAAGTCTAAGGAAAATCTAAGTTGCTATAGCAACCAAACTAAACAGCCGAATTTCATAAAAAAGACAGAACCTGTATAGACAAATATGGTGAATATTTTCATAAAGTCTCTGACTCCTAGAGCATATGTTTTCTGAGGAGATGATTTTTTAAGTTTTTTTTTTTTAGTTTTTTTTTCATTTTGGTTTCTATGGCAACCAATAGAATGAACAGTAGGCCAAAATTCATATGGCAGATAATAGATTGCATCAGAAACATTTCATTGAAAGTTTTTTCAAAATATCTGCAGAGGCTTGGCAGTAAATGCCTTTTTTCAATTTTCCCCATCAAAAGTCTATGGAAACTATAAGTTGCCATAGCAGCCAAACTAATGGGCCGATATTCACACACACACACACACACACACACACACACACACACACACACACACACGCACGCACGCACGCACGCACGCACGGGCGTGCGCACAAACACGCGCACACAAACACACACACTTTCAGCCCCCAGCCCAAGGCTGCTACAGATAATTTGGGCGCAAAGACCGGCAACGCCTTTTAAATAGAAAAAAAAACATGTGTCTTGATCTGCTATAGACAGTATATCACAAGGGGCAATGAAACAATTATGAACACACGGCGTGTAATACTGTTACAAGAATAAATTTCTTTAATACCGATGACCTCCGATAGTCAATTAATAAAATCTGATAATAAAACTCCATGTTATGTTAACAAGTCCATGAAATGAATACACCTCTAAACCCCACTTTATATAATGAGACAAATGGGGTTTACAGGGGTATAGATTATTTTGCGTATTTCTGCTCCAAGAACCCAGTGAGGGGGTTCGAACGAGCACCTACAATCTATGTTCGGAGTACAAATAAGAAAAAATATAAATTAAAATCATCGGAAAAGTAGCCATTCTGGAGAAATGAAAGAATGCACTGTCACAAGGGAGTCTTATCGTATTGTTCTTTCTACACCAAATGCACTGAGTCTTATATTGTATGAATAATTTATCGCAATGAAATCGGTATTTTATTCTTATACTCAATGGATTTAATTGTTCTTCGTTTCTATGACATTATTGAGTTCCCTGATTTTCCAGCAGCTTTGGAGATATAAAGTGCTGGTATCGTTTTTAGACAGTCATTTCGCTCTCTGTCGCACTGTGGTAATCATTGATCAGTGTTGATACATACTTTGGAATGCCTAACTTCATTTTCACAGGTACATGTAGATCAGTTTTACAGTCATTACGAAAACACAGCTATATAATTTTGACCCACTTAAACTCCACTTTTAAATAGTAAAATTGGGGTTTACAGGGGTATTCGTTATTTTTCGTACTTCTGCTCTGAAAATGTTTACGGTTACATCACGAAAACATGCATATATAATTTTGACCCCCTTGAATCCCACTTTTATATAATAAAACTGGGGTTTCCGGGGGTATACCTTATTTTTCTTATTTCTGCTCTAAAATATAGATTGTGGGTACTCGTTAGAACCGCCTCGATGAGGCGGTTCTAACGAGTGCCCACAATCTATATTTTGAGCAGAAATAAGAAAAATATCACAATTTTTCATCATAAAATTTTCATATTTTCGGCGATAAAAGTGGCAATGTATTTGTATAGGCGTGTTTGCGCAATGGAGGTAAAATTTTCAATATATTTCGTAATGTAGCATTTGTGAATTTGAAAGTTACTCCATGCTATATTTTTTATTTATTATTTTGTCATTTTTGTTAAGATAAATGGACACTATAGTAAAAGAATAAAATGAAAATGTCTTACACTGGATATCTTTTATCATGATATCATATTATTTTGTCATATTTGTTTAGGTATAGCTGATTTTTTTAACTAGACTAGAGTTAAAATAATAAATGAAAATTTGTTGCATTATTTATTTATTCATTTATAATGTATTTTAGTTAGATATATGGGTTCTTAAGCTAAAATATCATAAAATTCAAATTAATCCATTCATTTACGTGTATTCGGCTTACAATCGACATTGTCTTCATACGAATTACACATTACAAAAACACGTCTATACAAATGCATTGTAAACTTTTCCACAAAAAAAAAAATGATTTTAAGATGAAAAATTGTAATATATTTTTCGAATTTCTGCTCAAAGTAGAGATTGTTGGAGCTCCTTAGAACCGCCTCATCCATTACGAAAACACGCCTATACAAATATATTGCCAATTTGTTGGCAAAAAAAAAAAAAAAAAAAGAAATTTTAAGATGAAAAAGTGTTTTTTTTTTTTCTTATTTCTGCTCAAAACATAGATTGTGGGTACTCGTCAGAACCGCCTCATCGAGGCGGTTCTAACGGGTGCCCACAAATATATTTTAGAGCAGAAATAAGAAAAGGAAGAGGCTGGTGACAGATGTCTGTCACCAGCCAATTCACGTGGAATTTGCTGCTGACAGACGTCTGTCACCAGCCAATTCACGTTAAATTTGCTGCTGGCAGATGATCCGAATTATGAGATCATTTTCATTTTAACTTTGAATATTACATTAGGGGAAAATATTTGTATTGCTATTAGTCGAAGCTGTGAAAAGCGAATCACGGATTCCTGGACGAATTTTCAATCTCTTAGTCCGCATGTTATCGTACATGATGCATATCAATACAGGTCAATTCTATAGGTCGGCCCCTAGTAGCTCAGTCGGTTGCGCGTCTGACAGGGATCAGATGGTCGCTGGTTCGGCAAAACTATTTCTTTTCTACCCTATTTTGTAAGTGATTGTTTTTCGAAAGCTTTTCACTGTTCATCACGAAATCACGCCTGTATAATTATGACCCCCGTAAACCCCACTTTTATATAGTAAAATTGGGGTTTACAGGGTACATACATGCAATTTGTTTTTGCTCAAAACGTAGATTGTCGGTACTCGCTAGAACCGCCTAGGAAAAGTTTAAATTTTTGGTGGTTAAATTTTAAATATTTTTGAATAGGCGTGTTTTCGTAATGCTTTTTTAACTGCACAGAAAAGGGAGATTAGGTTAATCGGTTCGATATGACCTGAATTGTGTTGACATGGCGTAGAATATTCTTGAACGCCAGTTTCCCCATACACTATGTGTGGTTAGTCCCTAATCACCTCTTTGAGCCTTAATGGAGTTGAAATAATTGGACAGCTGGAAGCATGACACCATATATAAAGGGAGGGCTTCTCTGTTAGAGGCATTCTAAGATTTGGGATTCAAAATGAGGCATTCAAAAATTAAGATTCAACGATTTGGCAACATTTATTTTGGCTTTTTACATCCTAAATTATATTTCAACGTTTTATTACAGAAATTATTTAATGTTGAATAAAGAAGACGAATGAAACTCATAATGTTGAAACTGACATAAGAAAATGAACCATATGCAATACAAGAAACTAAAAGTGATATTTGTTCTTCCTTGAGTTACTTCCTTGAGTTGAACAAACGTTGAAAAGACGTTGACGTATGGCTACAAAAGCACCTTAAACTATCACACAGACCAGAAAATTTTGTGAGCCTTTTAACCAACAAGCCCAACCGCCCAAACGGACCAGCAACGCATTTCCTGGGCAAGGTTATAACTTCTTAACGGTTCCCTAGTACTAATGCTAGGTAGGTTTTAGCTCTACGTGGAACATCATTCAGACCAATGTATTTCTACAAACCCCGACGGGCGGGGATACGGCTTTCTTATGGTAAGTTCACATCATAAATCTGTCAGCAGCAAATTTTGCGAAAATCGTCTATTTACAGACGTCTGTCACTAGCCAATTCACGTGGAATTTGCTGGTGAAAGACGTCTGTCAGCAGCAAATTCCACGTGAATTGGCTGATGACAGACGTCTGTCAGCAGCAAATTCCACGTAAATTGGCTGGTGACAGACGTCTATCAGCAGCCACTCCGATAAGAAAAATAAGGTTCATCCCTGTAAATCCCAGTTTTACTATATAAAAGTGGGGTACCAGGGGGTCAAAATTATATAGGCGTATTTTCGTGATGGATGCTGTTCTAACGAGTACCCATAGTCTGCATTTTAGATATAAATTACGAAAACACGTCTATACAAATACTTTGTCAATTTTACCGCCCAAAATATGAAAATTTTAAGATGAAAAATTGTGATTTTTTCTTATTTCTGCTCAAAATATAGATTGTGGGTACTCGTAAGAAACGCCTCATCTTGGCGGATGAGGCGGTTCTAACGAGTACCCACAATCTATATTTTAGAGCAGAAACAAGAAAAATAAGGTTTACCCTGTAAACCCCAGTTTTACTATATAAAAGTCGGGTGCCGGGGGGGGGGGGGGTCAAAATTATATAGGCGTGTTTACGAGATGTTTGTTCTTATTTACGCTCAAGATACATATTGTTGGTTCTCGTTAGAACCGCCCCATCGAGGCATTACTAACGAGTACCCACAATATATATTTTAGAGCAGAATTAAGAAAATTAAGGTTCACCTCTGAAAACCCAAGTTTTACCATATAAAAGTGGGGTCAAAATTATATAAACGTGGTTTCAAGATGAATTTCCATTGGATATAGTACTCAACGAAACCACATCCATATGATACCATATGGGCCCCGCCAAGCGATTTTGGTACTTATCGCCTATGCGAGCAGCGAAGGTTCAGGCGAGCCTGTGCATCCGCGCAGTCTCGCCAGAACCTTCGCTGCTCGCTCATACAAGCAGTGAATCAAGAGGAACCTTCAGACAGAAAGCCATATCCCTGGCCCCTCTGAATGGCTGGGCATGCGCAGTTAAAATTTGTCATGACGGAATGCTCGAAAACCCGAATTCGCTTGGCGGGGCTCATAAAAATTATGATACCACAACCATACTCAACGATACCACATCCATTCATCGTTCATTGGGGTTCGAGGGGGTCAAAATCATATAGGCGTGTTTTTGTGATGATAATTACAGTAACTTGATTTGTCGCTCTGTATCACGTCGAATAGATGTTTCCAAATCAACGTATCAAACGAGACGCGGAGTGTCGAGTGTGATCCGTAAATCTGGAAAATACCCCCAGAGATGTGATACTGTGCGTCAGATGAAGTTACTACAGTAGAACTTCGATGGCTCGAACACCGATGGTTCGTTTCCCATGGCTGGGTCGAACTCATATTTGAGCCCCTAGCGAAATCCTCTACATAAGAAATAGCGGGGGATAATTAAAGAGATTTTAGTCTTTTATCTTACAAATGTATGCTGTGTGTACTCATTAGAATCGCCTCGATGAGGCGATTCTAATGAGTTCACACAGCAAACCGTTTCATTACATAACATCGAAAGATGTTCAGAAGTATCTCGTTATGCCTCTTGGCAGTAACCTTCAGTGGCTCGAACTACCGCTGTCTTGAATAAATTTTCATGGTCCCAAAGGGGTTCGAGCCATGGAAGTTCGACTGTATAATAGTGATATTATGTTTATTCATGCTTTTTTTTGTTGTTGTCAGATAAGTCTCTTTTTGTTAAACTTTAATAAACTTAAATAAGCGAGAAAATCTTACTTTAAGCTCTGCGTGTTAGTCATTCCAGCTTTTTACACTTTGCTGCTTTTCGACTGCTCAACAAATCCGGGA
The DNA here is from genome assembly GCA_963580285.1 of Lucinisca nassula. Lineage (NCBI taxonomy): Eukaryota > Metazoa > Mollusca > Bivalvia > Lucinida > Lucinidae > Lucinisca > Lucinisca nassula. The sequence continues at coordinate 21,726 of CAUZLF010000060.1, read as the reverse complement.
CTCAGAGCTATCAACGGCCCCCGCCTATCGGGGCTTGAAGAAATATATGGGCTGCATGATGCTTCCACGCAGAGCTGAAACAGACCCACACACGAGTAGTGCGGTGCGAGTCGGTCCGTCCATGCTTACAAACCATATTGGTTTCATTGGGCGGCAGGGCTTGAGATGTCATTTCATCTCAATGTCGGGTAAAAGTCCCACAAAATTGGAAGCAACGTCTCCAAAATGACCTTTACAGTGTTGACGGAGACGTTAAAAGTCAAACAAACAAACAAACAAACAAACAAACAAACATAGCTATCAAGGATTGTGATGCGGAATCCAAAAACGCGAGTAGAGTGATACTGGATTCTGTATTTTTTTGCTTCTGAAAACGGGAACATCCCAGCCAGCAAAGCATGTCGGGCCGACAGCGATCCGCCGTAAAAATGAAAAATTTCAGATGAAAAATTGTGATATTTATCTTATTTCTGCTCAAAATATAGATTGTAGGTACTCGTTAGAACCGCCTCCTAACGAGTACCCACAATCTATATTTTGGAGCAGAAATTAGGAAAAACAGGTTTACTTCTGTTAACTGCCCCCCGCCCATAGGGGCTTGAAGAAATATATGGGCTGCATGATGCTTCCACGCAGAGCTGAATCCGGCCCGCACACTAGTACTGGTAAACCGCTTAGAGGATCTAAGCCTGTCCAGGAACCGCGGTGCGAGGCGGACCGTCCATGCTAATAAACCTTATTGGTTTCATTGGGCGACAGGGCTTGAGATGCCATTTCATCTCAATGTCGGGAAAATGTCCCACAAAATTCGAAGAAACGTCTCCAAAATGACCTTTACAGTGTTGACGGGGACGTTAAACCTCAAATCAAACAAACAAACAAAACCTCTGTTAACCCCAGTTTTACAATATATAAGTTGGGTTTAAGTGGATCAAAATAATATAGGCATGTTTTCGTGATGGGTCGTTTTGGAGACGTTGTTTCTGATTTTGTGTGACATTGAAATGACAACTCAAGCCAACCGCCCAAAGAAACCGCTGGGATGTAAGGGACAGTCTGACTCGCATATGTTTTCCGGGGGCATACTTAAATCTTCAAAGCGGTTAATGATACTCAAATGTTCGGTTGTTTCAGCTCTACGAAGAAGCTTCATGCAGTCCACTCGATTTCTCCAGGCTTCGATGCGTGACTAGCTAATTTCGGCCAATTATGCCTTATCTGTGATCCAAATTCCGTTTTGGTTTAAATGATCCCAAAGGACTAGAAAATATAACCCGCTCAGATTTTTTTATATATATCCGATAATGCCTGTTGATAGATAACCTAAACAGTTCAAGGCACAATGGTTTCTTTTAAAGTTGTCTTACATGCAGAATTATTACTTTATTTGACCTGGGTAAGCTAACGTTCCCATGAACTAAATATTAGACTCTGAAGACAGCGTTTGTAATCTACATCTAAAGAACACTGAGAAAACCCCTTCCCTTTAAAATACTAGCCATCAAGAAATGGAAGTAACATGATATAAGTAGGCACACGCAACGAAAACACTAAACAATGTACTTACATATTCTCAGCGCATTTATAGCAAAGCTACAATTTGGACATACTGTTGGTCGTACTTCAAACACACATTTGGTCGCGCAATGTCACATGATCTTTAAGGAGTGTCAAGATAAACCACTGCTTTCTACCAAATGACAATACGTTAATGTTGGATGTTGGCAACTTCCACGGCGTTTTTCTGGTGTAAGTCGAGAAACAGAGTCTTACTGTTGGTTTTCATCTGCTACTGAATTTCTTTTGCTCCAGCATTTCAGTGGTTTCTTGCTGTTGAGTCCTCAGTAATGTTTCATCTCTGCGGTTGTTTGATTTTTGTGTTCTCGGAGATACTGCACTGATGAGTTAGGAGGCATTCATGCGGACTGAACGAATTGTTCGTCTATATGACGACGGAAGTAAGGGAAAGAATTGCAGCCGCGTAAAATCTATTTAAGCACCTCTCCCCCCGCCCCCCCCCCCCCCACACACACACAAATTCTTTGCACTGTCGGTTATTCTGTCCGAGACGGTTCTTCTGTCACGGTTTATTTTTGGTATGGTTTGTCTTTGGATCTGTGTATCGCTTATATCTTTTTGTTTTGGATAGCCAACTGGCCATTTTGTGGCAAAGTAGCTGTCCTTTTGGCTTTCTCTTATTGACGTTTCCATTAGGATATAGTTATTTCATGTTTGTGTTTCTTTCCCTTTGGTGTCTCTGATGGGAGTTGTGGGTTATTTGTATCGATTCCTGATCATTGCCTTAACTTCTTTTTTGTAAATGCTTTCTTGTATCAATTTAAGGTGTCGCAGTGCATTATGTTCAAATTGTTGAAAACAAAACATGTAATTGCAGCGAAACATCTACGAATCGAACACCGATGGCTCGTTTACCCGACTGTTTTGAACACGTTCTTAAAAACGAAGTGAAGGCAATGATCAGGAATCGATACAATCAACCCATAGCTCTAATCAGAGGCACCAACGGGGAAAGAAGCACAGACATGAAACAACTAGACCATAATGTAAGTATCAATAGCGGAAAGCCAAAAGGACAGTTACTTTCCCACAAAATGGCCAAGTAGCTATCCAAAACAAAATAATATAAGCGATACACACACTCAACGACAAACCATAACAAAAATAAACCGTGGCAAAAGAATCGCCTTGAGATGGTAAGTGAAACGAACTGCACTAGGGGGCTTAACTCGATTTTACGTTTCCGTCGCGATTTAGACAAATAATTTGTCTAGTCCGCATGAAGGCCTCCTAACTCATCAGTGCAAAATCTCCGTGAACATAAAAATCAAACAACCATAGAGATGAAACAACGGTGAGGACTCGACAGCAAGAAACCAATGAAATGTTAGAGCAAAAGAGTGAGTGAGTGAGTTTTAGTTTTACGTCCCACCAACAGCTAAGGTCATACGGAGACGGGACCTCGGTTTAAAGACTCATCCGAAAGTCTGGAGAAGCCCGGGATCGAACCTGCGATCCCTGGTTTACAAGGCGAGTAGCGTAACCACTGCACCACGGAGGCTTCTAAGAGCAAAAGAAAACCAACAGTTAGACTCAGATTGGTCCGACCAGAGACAGAGCAGCTCCTAGCAAGAACGTCCCATATCTGCAGATATTATTGCATGCTGCTTTTCGTTTTTGTTATTGTTTAAGTGAGTGTTGTGTATACGCATTAGAATCGCATCGATGAGGCGATTCTAATGAGTACACACGACATTCCATTATTTGAAAAAGAAATACAAGACACTCTTGACCTGACCCTTTGATCAATCTTCAGTGGCTCGAACTACCCACGTTGTGTGGTCCCTTACGCTTTTCAGCCATTGAAGTTTGACTGATTTAGCCGTGACGGTGCTTGACTTTTCTGAAGTTTATCGGATAACAGTGTATTTATGACCATCTTCGGAGATTCATGAACGCCTTCGGGGTTCATTACCAATATTGTTCACACGTTGATAAACCTCAAAGAAATTTACAAAAGCACAAGAGAAAACATTATTATTGGAATATGACAATCTGCAAAAGAAATCAACTCCGGAATTAACTGGCTTAATTGCATAGCAATATATACTGAGCAGCAGAATAAACGCGAAAAATGATTTCATTTTGTTTGTTTTGGAGTTTTACGGCCCAGTCAACACTATTTAGGTCATTTTTGAGCCGGTCAGTTTACCTATCAACACTTTCCTGGGCAGGCTTATACGTAAGCGGTTAACCAGTACAGTACAGTGCACATTCTTTCGCCAGAAACTGACAACTGCCCTTCTTGAATCAGCGGAAGGGAGAGAATGATCGTAGAAAAGATTTCATGATCAATCTCCACGAAAGAATGTTGCCGACCCGGGCGGGAGTCGAACCCGCGTCCTCCCGATCACCAGTCAGACGCGCATACGACTGAGCCACTGAGGCCGACGATTTCATTTTGAAAAAAAGTGTATTTAACACGTTAATAATGCATGAATTCATTAAGAGCAATATTCTGCAAAATATGAACAAAATTTTCGCAGTCATCAACACAAGTCATCAACACAATAGAACTTGCTGAAATTCGCTAACGTCGTCATCAATAAACAACAGGTTTTATAGGTGCAAATTGCCAGTCAATGGACACACCTAATATCTGGCATGTTTACCACGACCGTACAACGATGTCTCATGGGTGATATAAGCCTATTTATAAATGCCTGTGGCATGTTGATTCATGGCATGGAGTTTGTTGACGCATCGCGATAACAAATTCGTGAAACGAAGCCCCCCCACCCCCCTCCCCCAACCACAGTTAATATAGAGAAAAGTGGTGTTTATGGGGATATACATTGTTGCCTTATTTTTGCTCATAAACATACATTGTGGGTACTCGTAAGAATCGCCTCACTGAGGTGGTTCTAACGAAAGCCCCCACAATCCATGTTTAAAGCAGAAATGATAAAGATGATATCATTTTTTCCTAATATTTGTCATTTGTGACCCCATGTTGGACGCCATCATTTCTCACGGACATGTTTCCAAATGGTTCGTAGGTTTGTATCCTCAGTTGTGGTACGTCTCCCCAAATCGTGCATGCTCTAGGGGAGCGGGATCGGGGTAGAGGGCACACGAATTCCATTGGCTTGAAGAAATTGAGCCGGCGCATGACAAAAACTACAATAAGACCCGTGCTATAGTCGAAGACTTAGTTCAGCCGGCCCGTCAGGCCAGCCTGTTCGGAACATTCTCTTGATGCCCTATTAATAGCCCAGAGGCTATACAAGGCTCATGCGAACACCGAAAACTCTGATCAGACTGCGCGGATGCGCAGGCTGATCTGAGTCTTAGCTGGTCGCACAGGTCTTATTGTAGATTTTGTCATGCGCGGGCTCAATTATGGGTAAGAACAGCACTATGAGCCCGAGCGTTATCCAGCTGGAAAAGATATCCCGGATGCTAAGCGAAAAATGGCGGAATCATATGAGGCCGAAGCAGTTGATCGATGTAATTACGACGCGCTATAATTCCAAGTGTAGGGCCATTATCTTGAAAGTTCAGAACAGCAAGCTGTGTTCGCTCACCATATGCGATGCTCCCCATACCATAACGTTTGTTCTTGCACACCAGACAAGGAAATCCGTGATTTTACCCTGGGATAGAAATTTATGTTCTGACCCTGGTGTTCCGACCCAAAATCGAATATAATCGCGTGTTTGATAAATGCACTGGTTGATTACCACCTCGTACGCGCCGTCGTTAAGATTGACGTCATAGCACGTTACGTGACGTCACTAAACAGTCATGCAGAGTCACAACAATATGGCGGACGTCGGTAACCGAAGTGAATGCAGCATTTAAAATTCACGCTAAGAAATGGAAGGTATGTAAGAAAAAGAATCTTATATGGGTGTGAGGGATGGATAGAAAAATCCGTCCCTCGGAATCACTGTCCGGCATCACTCGGCAAGCCTCGTGATGCCGGACAGTGACCCTTGGGACGGATTTTTTCCATCCACCCCTAACACCTATATAATATTCTTATACTCCACCCCGTCTATACTGCACATGACGCGCGCGTTGGCATACCTTTCACATGTAAGTCTATACAGACAGAAACAAAACAAAAAAAAAAAAAAAAAAACACCGGCGTGATCAATGCAGAAGCATGATTCGAACTTCTCGTGGACTTCTCTTAGATGGAAATTACTGTTGTGCCGCGTTCCGTCCTGTGTCGACGCGTTAACCGTTAACCTTGTGCCACAATGTGGACGCCTAGCACTCAAGCCTGCACTACGTAGGCGGCGACGTACAATGTCAAACGTTTATCCGTCGGATGGGACCGAATGTTTGTCTAGAGGTAGCACCTGCCGACTGAAATCTGTTTCGCAGATACGTCAGACGGATAAATCGATCTGACGTTACTCTCGGTCGACGGTCACTGACGTCATTTGTTATGCAATGTCGCCCAAGCAGACGATAAATCGAAGACACGTGACACCAAAAATCAGCGACGAATTCATCCGCATGCCGACCAGCTTCTAATTGTCAAAGGGCACGCTCACGGTCCCTTAATGAAAGGCACTGCATTACGTTCCTGACTTAACATTTTTATAACAAATTTCAGTTGTTGTTTTATTTTTGTTTGCTGGGCACAACCTTGCATTCAGAATTCACAATTTTGGTCCATACATGTGGATTCTGTCCGCGCTGGTGCCCAGGTGGTAAACGGGGTCACAGGTTGACATGGCTGGAGTGGTAACCAGGCGTCACTGTTGACTGATTACACCTTTTTGTTTAAGGGACATGCGAACGATGTTTTTGAATTAAGCGTGTTGAAATTACGAAATTCTTTGGTGTAAAAATCATTTTTATCATATGACGTCGCGTCTGAGAGTGTAATAACGCCATGTATTATTTTCAATAATCCACTAGTGGATTAAATATGCAAATTAGCTAGATACGTCCCGTAACGTTACATGTTCGACGCCCTTTACGACGTCGCGTTTACTAATGGCGAATATTGACATTTTTGTAAACAATCGTGAATAAAATGTGTTTTAAATGTCATATGATAAATAGAATCTTGCATTCGTGCTCATGTATTATTGAATTTATTAAACTCGTTGAGGAAAAGGGATAAAATGCTCGGCAAAGCCTCGCATTTTATCCCTTTTCCTCAACTCGTTTAATAAATTCAATAATACATGAACACTCATGCAAGATCCTCTATAAAATTAATCGTCATAGAGGCAAAGCAAAAGTGAGTAGGATAGAGAATAGACGGATTATTCACATGAATCGGGTTTTCGTACTCAGTACATTTGTCTCAAGCAGAAGACAGCCACAGTTCTAATGCACTTGTGAGTGATATGTGCCGTATGATTGGATAACGTCAATAATTTGTGAAAAAAAAAAAACGGTCACCCCAACTGTGATTTATTGATTTATAAGTCACAGTTTTGAGAAAACCAAACCCCGAGCGCGCAGCCAACATGACGACTAGTTCAGAATGTCGTTTACAATGACGCCGTTGTCAGTTAGTTCAAAATTATGCCATTGTTAGAAGGCATCTCGCCAAAACTATTGACTGTGAAACATGCATTAAGTCTTATTACAATGTTTTCCATGTAAGACAAAGACCTACAGTCTACCGCCAAAACACTTAGAAACTAGAAATGGTGTTGGTGACTCAGTACATGAAGATCCCAATCGACTTTGCTCTGGTTTTGTTGGTTTTTGCAATCATCTCATTGTTTGCTGACAATGCCAAAAACAAGCTGAGACACCACTTTTAATATGTTGATACAATTTGAGCATAGCTTTTGCATTCAATATTTTCACATCAAAGTGAATGGTGCTGTCTAGACCCAAATTCTGAAATAATCTCAAACACAAAAGCCCAAGTTACTGTGATCGTTATCCAATAAATACTATTTTACTAATGGTTCTCAAAAACTGTGGTTCTTCGGAGCTTAGTGAATTGCGATCTCGCCTTAAAGCATTGCCTATGTTCATATTTGTAATAGGCTCATGAAGATTGCTCGACACAAGGGTAGTTCGAGCGACTGAGGATTACTTTTATCGCACATTCAGGACGCGTAATGGCAAATTTTAGGCATACCTTTTCAATGTTCTAAAAAGCATCACGTGAACAAGCCTGTGAAATGAACACCCCATTACAACCTACTTTGTACAGAAAAAACTGGGGTTTACGGGTTTAAACATATGTTTTTTTCTTATTTTTACTCCAAGACATAAGTTGTGGGTACTCGTTAGAACCGCCTCCCGCAACCTATGTTTGTAGTATAAATAAGAAAAACATCATGGATTTTTATCCGAAAAGTAGCCATTTTGGAGATGTTAAAAAATGCCCTATGTCGCACGGGTGTGTTAGCGTAATGTAAAGATGTGTTGAGTGTACTCATTAGAATCACCTCATCGAGGCGAGGCGATTCTAATGAGTACACGCAATTAACATGTTTTGTTTGTTTGTTTGTTTGTTTGAATTGAGGTTAAACTTCCCCGTCAACACTATATAGGTCATTTTGGAGACGTTACTTCCAATTTTATGGGACTTTTACCCGACATTGAGATGAAATGACATCTGAAGTTATGCCATCCATCGAAACCAACAGGGTTTATATGCATGGACGGTCAGACGCGCACCACTTTTCCTTGGCAGGCTAAGATCCTCTTAGCGGTTTACCAGCACTCATGTGCGGTCTGCTTCAAAATACAAGTGAAGGCAATGGTCAGGAATCGATACAATTAACCCACACCAAGGCACCAAATGGAAAGAAGCAGAAACATGAAACAACTAGACTCTAATGGAAACATCAATACCGAAAAGCCAAAAGGACAGTTACTTTCCCACAAAATGGCCAACTGGCTGTCCAAAACAACACAAGGCAAAAGACAGACCAAAAACAAAAATAAACCGCGACAGAATAACCACCTTGGATCGGTCATAGAAACGAATTCCACTGTGTTAATGGGGGGGGGGGGGGGGGGGGGGGGGTTTGAGGACTCGACAGTAAGAAACCACTGAAATGCTGGAGCAAAAGAAGACCAACAGTTAGACTTCGATGGGCCCAACCAGAGACAGAGCATCAGGCACCAACCAACATTACATGAAATTAAATACTATCTAATTCTCAGTAAGCTTTACGCTGGAACCGTCATAGAACCTGAGGCCTGACCTACCGGCGTGCAATTAAAGAGGGAAGTAAGTTATCAACCGTGATTGGGTTAACTACCATGCATGCAGTCTTTCGTATAACATTTATGTTCAACTCTGCGTGGGAGCATCATGCAGCCCGTCTATTTCTACAAGCCCCGATGGGCGGGGGAATCCAAACATGTCTCGATGAAATATATATAAAAAAAAAACAAAAAAAAAAAAAAAAAACAAAAAAAAAAACAAACGCTAAATTATTTCTAAATAATTGCTATCTGATGCCAACGAAAGAATGTCTCAGTGACTAAAGAAAGCGTTTGACTCAGCCATGGTAAAAAGGCCATTAGTGGTCGACCCATTATAATGATCAGATCGCACTGACCAACACCAACCTTACTAAACACTGTTTGAAAGATTAACCCTTATCTTGGTAAATATTCATCTAAGCCACACCCATTTCTGTCTATCAACCAATCAAATTACTTGATGTAATTTATTGCTACAAATTCATAAACTAAATGTCAAACAGTGTAAATCCTGATCAGATGGCTTCTTCAGAAGCCATCTGATCTGGATCTACACTGTTTGCAAAGATAGGGGTTGTCGTGAACAGCAAGATAAGGGTTAAAGCTTTAGAAAACGTCCAAACTGCGACTGTAGCCTAATAATCCATATTTACTGGTATATGAGCCGGAGCACAGCAGTTCCTACAATGTACAATGTGTGCTTAGCAAAGAATCAGATCAGCATATACAGTAGAACTTCGATGGCTCGAACACCGATGGATCGATTCCCATGACTGGGTCGAACTCGTACTTCAGCCCCTAGGGAAATCCTCAAGATACGAAATGGTGGGGGATGATTAATTATATTTTAGTCTTTTATCTTTCAAATGTGTGCTGTGTGTACTCATTAGAATCGCCTCGGTGAGGCGATTCTAATGAGTACACACAGCAAACATTTTCATTATCTAACATCGAAAGATGTTCAAAAGTATCTCGTTATGCCTCTTGGCAGTGACCTTCAGTGGCTCGAACTGCCGCTGTCTCGAATACATTTTCATGGTCCCAAAGGGGTTCGAGCCATCGAAGTTCGACTGTAGTTCAAAATAGTCTGACCAGAGTCTTCTCTTGCTGCATGAAGGAGCATTCGGTCCTTAGCTAGACTTACAGCGCACAACGAATAATAAATTTAAATAAATTTATTCAATTATTTATTTATATGTACCTTCCTATATCAGAATTAATTTCTTCCGATTTTGCTGACTATCACATGAGTGAGTGTTTGAGTTTTACGTCCCACCAACAGCTAAGGTCATACGGAGACGGGACCTAGGTTTAAAGACTCATCCAAAATTCTGGAGAAGCCCGGGATCGATCCTGCGACCCCTGGTTTACAAGGCAAGTAGCGTAACCACTACACCACGGAGGCTTCTACTGACTATCACATATCTATAGAGGACCATTTGAGGTTTAACGTCCCCGTCATAACTATTAAGGTCGTTTTGGAGACGTTGCTTCCGATTTTGTTGGACTTTTACCCGACATTCGATGAAATGACACCACAATCGCTGCTGCCCAATAACACCAATAGGGTCTATATGCATGAACGGGCCGACTCGCACCACTTTGCCTGGGCAGGCTTTGACCTTCTAAGCCGTTTACCAGTACACGCATATGGTCGGTTTCAGCTCTGCGTGAAAGCAATTGCAGCCCAACCTATTTCTCCAAGTCCCAATCGGCAGGGGCAAAGAGGACCACCGACAAATTATCATCCTGTGTACTGAAAACATCAGAAATTTCACTCGTGTATTCTACTCGTGATAATTCTGTACGCTGATCTAAGTCTTCGTTGGGCGCACATGTAAATTGTAGGAAACGCTGTGCCCCGGATTATGTCTCATTTCATTGCGAGTGAGTGAGTGAGTTTTACCTTTACGTCCCACCAACAGCTATGGTCATACGGAGACGGGACCTCGGTTTAAAGACTCATCCGAAAGTCTGGAGAAGCCCGGGATCGATCCTGCGATCCCTGGTTTACAAGGCGAGTAGCGTAACCACTACACCACGGAGGCTTCTCATTTCATTGCGAACAATGCTCTTCGACATTTCAAACATTTTGCAATTAACACCTGATTGATAGCTCCAATTACAGGGCGAATTAAATCCATAACATAACCAGATTAATCCATTTAGTACCGGAAACCCCAAAACGGGTAATTGGCAAACAGTGGAGACCCAGATCAGACGCCGCAGAACGCGGCGTCTGATCAGGGCCTCCACCGTTTGCTTAAAGTTCTGCCACTTTCCAAATCAATTTTGAAGAAAACACAGCCTGACACCCCTAAATTTTGAAATGAACTCCTGCTATATATAAGGTGGAAGATTCCATTTGGTACAAAAAAAGGGTTAATAGCACTTCAGACGCAACTTTTCTTTTCGTGATGCGAGGGTTTGAAAGACCTTACACGGACTTACATGTAGGAGGATTTGTTAACACGATGTACGGTTCTAACTGTCCCTACCGTATATTTAAGTACAACATTACGAGGTCATCCGCGTGATGGTGTGTGTGTGGGAGGGGGGGGGGGTGGGGGGGTTGGGGTGTAGGTGGCTTTCGTGACCTTTCCGGTGAAACTTTATGATATTACAGTTGAACTTCGATGGCTTGAACATCGATGGTTCGTTTACCATGGCTGAGTCGAACCCGTTTTGAAATTCCTCTGCATAAGAACTAGAGCGTGATGATTAAGGAGATTTTCAACTTTTATCTTGCAAATGAATGCTGTGTGTACTCATTAGAATCGCCTCGATGAGGCGATTCTAATGAGTACTCACAACATACATTTTTATCATAGAACATCGAAAATATTGAAATTAACCCCGTTATGCCTCCTGGCAGTAACCCTGAGTGACTCGAACTACCCCTGTTTCGAACAGATTTTCATGGTCCCAAAGGTGTTCGAGCAATTGAATATGTTCTAGAAAGGGTTATCCTTTGGAAGCAAGGAATACACCATAGAACTGGAAAATATGGAGTGTATATGTTTTCTCGGCCATACTAGATATTTTCGGCCATTTAGGCCTCATCAGTGACCCTCAAATATGTTCAAAATTCCACAATGGAATCAATGATCCCAACGGACAAGAAAATATAAACTACACTATGATGTAGGGCAGACAACAGTTGTAGCGAGGTCAAATATGTTCTAGAAAGGGTTATCCTTTGGAAGCAAGGAATACACCACAGAACTGGAAAATATGAAGTGTACATGTTTTCTGGGCCAGACTAGCTAGTTTCGGTTGTATTTGTTTTTGATGCGAACTTTGCATTACCTATTCCGTATAGGCACTACATCTCCAGTTCCATACAAAACACGAAATAATTCTCACACAAATTTGATTTAACCGGGCGTTAGAAGCACGTTGGGGCTACCCCTTACACAAAGTTTTAAACATAGTTCTTGAAATCTTAGAGATGAACAGTTTTGTTGCAGGGAAGTGGTTGTTAAAAATTGTGTGAAGAAGTTTGTTGCATATTGATTTTGTAAATATGAATAGGTCTAGCTGCATATACTGTGAAATTCCGCTATTAAGGCCACCTAAATTTAAGACTTATTTTTGCTTTTAAAAGCTTATTTAGAAGGGCGCACTAATTCCTTTTTTCGTGTTTTCTGCGCATAATGTCCTCTGATCAGGGACCAACTTTGGGACTGTTCAAAAGTGGTCTTAAAGACCACTTTAGAACAGTCCCAAAGTTGGTCTTAATATAGGAGCTTTAGTGTATTTTCTTCATATGCTACATATGTTGCGAATAAAAGTTATGCACGATATTTCTTGCCTGACGTGTCCACAATCCTCGTCCTTGGTTCTGTCGCGGCTTGGTCCGAATGAAGGCTTTATATCATAGGACGTCGCTTCTGAGAATGTAATAACGACATGTAATATTTTCGATAATCCACTAGTGGATTAAATATGCAAATTAGCTAGATACGTCCCGTAACGTTACATGTACGACTTCCTCAACGACGTGGCGTTAACTACTGGCGGAATATTGATATTTTTGTAAACAATCGCGTATCAAATGCGTTTTAAATGTCATATGATAAACAGAATCTTGCATTCGTGCTAATGTATTATTGAATTTATTAAACTCGTTGCGGAAAAGGGAAAGCCTCGCATTTTATCCCTTTTCCTCAACTCGTTTAATAAATTCAATAATGCATGAACACTCCTGTAAAATCCATCCTCTATATAACTCATCAGTGCTACATCTCCGATGACATAATAATCCAAAAACTTTACACCACGAAAACACGCCTATATAATTTTGACCCCCTTGAACCCCACTTTTATATAGTAAAACTGGGGTTTCCTGGGGTATACCTTATTTTTCTTATTTCTGCGCTAAAATATAGATTGCCTCGATGGGGCGGTTCTAACGAGTGCCCACAATCTATATTTGGAGCAGATAAAAGAAAAATATCACAATTTTTCAGTATAAAATGTTCATTTTTTCGGCGATAAAGGTGGCAATGTATTTGTATAGGCGCGTTTGCGTAATGCAAAAGACTAAAGAGATGAAACAACGATAAGGGTTCGACAGTATGAAAAGCCTTACTTTCGGCACGTTGCTGCTAAAATGATTAATGTTCTCGTGTTCGGCCCCCACCCGTCGGGGCTTGAAGAAGTAGATGGGCTGCATGATGCTTCCACGCGGGCTGAAACCGAAAACGGTGCTTGTCGGACCGTTCATGCTTATAAACACTACTGGTTTCATTGGGAGGCAGGGCTTGAGATGTCATTTCATCTCAATGTCGGGTAAAAGTCCCACAAAATTGGAAGCGACGTCTCCAAAATGACATTTGCAGTGTTGCCGGGGACGTTAAACCTCAAACAAACAAACAAACAAACAAAAAAAAAAGAAACAAACAAATTGTTCTTGTGCTTTGGCCAACTGTCCCTAGGAATCCATGTTTTACTGATATTAAATGGACACCTAACACCGGGGCGCAGCTGTTGAAAACTAACGAGGTCTTACCTTTATGTATCGATAAAACGCGGTTGCACCATTAATTTGCTGACAGAAAAGTGATTTTAAGGGGAATGGGAACACCTTCAGGGGAGACACCTTCTGCAAAAATAGTTTGTCAACGCTCAAAGGAACAATTGTTCCTCAGAAGCAAACTCTTTCCTTTAAGAGTAGACCCATTTTTCGGTGGGACCGAGTCTATAGAAAAGTTAACAGGAAGTCCCGAAGTTGGCTCCCTTTGAAAAATGGCGGAAAAAGTGCTAGGTGTTCCCATTACTCTTAAGCAAACATACGATTTCTACGGTTTGACCATTTTCGGCCTTGTCAATAAGCTAGCGACGCTTTTACATCACTACAGTAGGTGGTAAAGAAATTTATGGCGGCCGTAAAACGTCTCCCTGCCTTTCATTATAGTGTAGTTTATATTGTCTAGTCATTTGGGACATTGATTCCATTGTGGAAGTCACTGGTGATGCTTTATTGGCCAAAACTAGTTACTCTGGGCCAGAAAGCATGTACGCTACACACTTTTCAGTTCTATGGTGCATTCCTTGCTTCCAAAGGAAAATCCCTTTTCATAGAACTTATTCAAACAGACGGAAACAGTTGAGAAAAACCTAAATGATAATGAAGAATAAACAAATGGCGTTGTATGGGCTATACCACGCTCTGTTACATGTATTTCTAAAACTCAGCACGTGAAAAAGTCCGTAAAATGAACAACCCCTTACACCTACTTTTATATATAGAAAACTTGGGTTTACGGGGGTATACATTATTTTTCTTATTTCTGCTCCACGCAATAGGCTGTGGGTACTCAAAGACATATGATGTGGGTACTTGTTAGAACGGCCTCAACGGGGCGGTTCTAACGAGCATTCACAATCAATGTTTGCGACGGTAACTGTCCTATTGGCTTTCCGCTGTTGGTGTTTCCGTTGGAGTCTGTAGCACATCGTTTGTATTTCTTTCCCTTGGGTGTCTCTGATGGGAGCTGTGGGTTAATTGTGTCGATTCCTGATCATTGCCTCTACTTCTATTCAAATTGATTTTGATTGATTGATTGATTGATTGATTGATTGATTGATTGATTGATTGATTTGAGGTTGAACGTCCCCGTCAACACTGTAAAGGTCATTTCGGAGACGTTGCTTCCAATTTTGTGGGACTTTATCCCGACATTGAGATGAATTGACATCTCAAGGCATGTCGCCCAAAGAAACCAGTAGGGTTTATAAGCATGGACGGGCCGACTCGCACCGCTTTGCCTGGGCAGGCTTAGATCCTCTAAGCGATTTACCAGTACTCGTGTGCGGGTCGGTTTCAGCTCTGCGTGGAAGCATCATGCAGCCCATATATTTCTTCAAGCCCCTATGGGCGGGGGCCGATCTTCTATTCAAAAGAAAAGTAGCTATTTTTGAGCTTTGAAAAAATGCACTATGTCACACAAGTGTCATCACGGAAACACGCCTAAATTATTTTGACCCCATTGAACCCCACTTTTATATAGTAAAACTGGGGTTTCCGGGGTATACCTTATTTTTCTTATTTCTGCTCTGAAATATAGATTGTGGGTACTCGTTAGAACCGCCTCGATTCGTAACGAATCTATATTTGGAGCTGCTCTGAAATATAGATTGTGGGTACTCGTTGGAACCGCCTCGATGAGGCGGTTCTAACGAGTGCCCACAATCTATATTTGGAGCAGAGATAAGAAAAATATCACAATTTTTCATCATAAAATTTTCATTTTTTTTCGGCGATAAAGGTGGCAATGTATTTGTATGGGCGTGTTTGCGTAATGGTTATCCTAAATGTTAAAGAGTGATACATGTGCATGTAACGAAACACATCATGAACTGCATTGTGTCCATACCTTATGCCAGTGTTTTGAAATTTCAAATATGTATTCCTTATCAAAAAAGGTGCCCCGTAGAATTATCTCCGATGTTAGAGTTATCCAATAGAGAACATTCACAGAAAATGATCATATGTCTAAAAGAATCCAGAAGTCACGGTAATGGATGTCCTGTATGTAAGATATTCCTTTTTATCAGTTATCCCCTATATTAACTGCATTGATACATTCTGACCTGATAAAGATATGGTATCTCAGGACAAGGCGCTTTATCAGTTTAACGTGATATTGCACTTCTACGAATTGAAACAGTGGAATAAATGGCAAAACTGTATGAGTGAACAAGGGGATAAACTGATAAACAGAATACCAGATTCGTGTCATTTGATATCAAATTTATCAGGCTCGGCTTCGAGAACGCATGCAGAATTGTTCGGCTGAGCGATCCTATGTGCGTTCTCGAAGCCGAGCCTGATAAACACTTGAAATCAAGTTTATCAGGCTCGGCTTTGGGAAGGCATGTAGAATGAGCGATTCTACATGCGTTCCCGAAGCCGAGCCTGATAAGCTTGATATCAAATGACACGAACCTGATATTCTCTATTTCTTTCGTTTCAGTATAGCCTCGCAAACGCACTGTAAAGAAGATCTGTGGAGACTTAAGTATGTACACATCTCTCTGGTACCTAGCTCAGGACAGAAACTGGACTTTAGACGATCTGAATCGGGAACAAGTCAAGCTTCTTATCCCGTCACTTGTGTATACGTCATTCCTCATGGTCATTGGAGTACTTGGAAATTTCTCAGTGCTATTTATATACTTCTTCAAGTTTAAATCGTCCAATCATAGATGCTTTATATTAACACTCGCGATATTTGACACTGTGATGTGTACGGTTGGCATGCCTTTCTTAATCGTGGATATGATGTATCCGTTTATGTTCTACAATATTTGGGCGTGTAGAATACTGCGTTTCATGAATTATTACATCTCACTTGTTTCAATCAACGTTTTATTTTTGATCTCACTGGAAAGATACAGAAAGATATGTCAGCCACTGAAAACTCAACTATCCGTTTCTTTGGCAAAGAAATGCATGCTTATTATAGTTATACTAATAGGCCCTATAATGTCTTGTCCGGCATTCATAATGTATGGACACAATACAGTGGACACGGGTGTTGCTCATATACAAGGCGTGCAGTGTTTTTCAGATGATTCCGTGAGATATACGCTGTTTCCAGTGATTTACAACATGACACTTCTCTTTGTCTGCGGCATCTATGGCACAGGTATGGGTATATGCTATATCCAAATTGCAAGACAAAGATTTAACAATATCAAAGCAAGGCAGCATGCATCCAGATCGAAACTCCTAAAGACTTCACCAACATCGAGTACGAACTATTCTGACGTCACGTTTAACGCTACTAGTGGTACAGCAGGAGAGGTGAATGCAAATACAGTAGGTTTTTCTCTTGGTGAGGTCACGACGCAAGCAAATGATGCTAACACACAGACTGAGCCTACTGACAGCAGTAAAACAGTGTCTGTTTTGAACAGCTCGACAACTAATAAACACCTGCACGTACACAGACAGAAACATGATATGAAATCTCATTTCATCAAACGATGTGAGACAATGTCGGTAAAAATGTCTGACTGGCGCGAGAAAAGAACAATCAGAATAACAAAAATATTGTTTATTATAACGATGGTATATGCCCTGAGTATAACGCCACATTTCTTAGTAATGATCACAATATTCTTGAAGGAAGATTTCTTAACTTCTATGGGACCTGTGAGCGCTTCGATTTATCAGATAGCCATGCGGTCATTTCTGATAAATGCAGTAGCAAACCCGATCATTTATGGATGTATCGATAAGAAGTTCCGGTCGGAATTTTCAAAGATTTTTATAAAAAAGTATTAATAATACCATAATACGCAACTTATATTAAAACATAGGCCATGTATAGAAAACCCTTCGAAAAGTCAATAGTTTAACGGTTATCACGCTGATAACGACACCCCGTACATTTACAAAAAGTGTAGATCCTGATCAGATGGCTTCTGAAGAAGCCGTCTGATCATGATCTACACTATTTGAAATTCAGTTTGTGAATTTGCATGATAAATTACGTCAAGTATTAACTAATCTGATTAGTTCATTGTAAGAAATGGGCTCGACTAAACATCACGAAAACACGCCTATATAATTTTGACCCCCCCCCCCTGAACCCCACTTTTATAAAGTAGAACTGGGGTTTCCGGGGGTGTACCTTATTTTTCTTATTTCTGCTCTAAAGTATAGATTGTGGGTACTCGTTAGAACCGCCTCGATGCAGCGGTTCTAACGAGTGCCCACAATTTATATTTTTAGCAGAAATAAGAAAAATATCTCAATTTTTCATCATAAAATTTTCATTTTTTCGGCAATAAAGGAGGTAATGTATTTGTATAGGCATGTTTGCGTAATGTTGACCATTTTGTGCCGGTGATAAGGGATAAATACCTCAAGAACCAAAGTTTGTTCGAGATAGCCGTAGTTTGAACTACTGAGGGTTATTCATTGCTCCAGGTCATGAGGCATAAGGGGGATAACGTAAGGGGAATGGGAACACCTTCAGGGGAGGCAACTCCTGCAAAAGTGTTTTTTGTCTCCCAAGTCAATAGGAGTCGGTCCTTAAAGGAAAGAATAGCAAATTCTTTCCTTTGAAAGTAGACCCATTTTTAAGTGGGACAGGGCTTATAGAAAAGCGAACAGGAAGTCCCGAAAGTTGAACCCCCATTGATAAAATGCAGGAAATCTGCCAGGTATATCCATTCCTCTTAAGGGGAATGGGAACACCTGGCATTTTTTCGCCATTTTTCAAAGGGAGACAACTTTCGGGACTTCCTGTTCGCTTTTCTATAAGCCTTAAAAGCTTGTCCCACTGAAAAAGGGGTCAACTCTTAAAGGAAAGAATTTGCCTCTGGAGCAAATTCTTTCCTTTAAAAGTTGACCCCTATTGACAAGGGAGACAAAAATACTTTTGCAGGAGTTGCCTCCCCTGCAGGTGTACCCATTCCCCTTAAGGATACCTTTTCGATCTGCTGTAAAAATAAAATTTCCTCGTTTAGGTTATTCTCATATGACCTAGGGTTTCACCTTTCGTGCTGAGTCTGCGCATTAATTTTGGAATTTTCAAATTTACTAAGACAGCTTCCCGCCCTCAGTTTTCCACGTGACTATCGCTGACCAGGTACAAAACTAAGGTAACACTTAGTTTATAGCAGCGTTTTTCTTCACAGTATGAGTTCAGAGGGTTGGCTATTTATAGTATCTGAACAGGGGTCGTCTACAGGAACACTGGCAAACAGTGTAGAATAGAAGAGAAAACAATGATCAGGAATGGATACAAATACCTCACACCGCCCATCCAAGACCCAAAGGGAAAGAAAAACAAATATAAAACAATATCGCCACAATGAAAACGTCACCAGCAGAATGGCAAAAGGACAGTTACCATAACGAAAACACGCCTATACAAATACATTGTAAATTTTACCAAATTTTACCGCCGTAAAAACTATTTTTTTTTAGATGAAAAATTGTGATATTTTTCATATTTCTGCTCAAAATATAGATTGTGGGTACTCTTTAGAACCGTGGTTCTAACGAGTACCCACACACTATACTTTAGAACAGAAATATGAAAAATAATATTTGCCCCTGTAAACCCCAGTTTTCTATTTAGGCGTATTTTCGTGATGATTCCCATGAAATGACCAAACGGTTAGCCTGACTAAAAAGATATTAACAACATACATGCAAAGGCGAACTATACAATAATAAAAACGCAACATAAGGAGACGCATTGGAACCGTCAGTAAAAGTTTTTATTGGATGACTTGTATCGATCTTACACAACCATCAGCCTTGGGTTTGTCGTGATTTAGACAAATAACTTTTCAGTCCGCATGAAGAATTTCTAACCAATCTGCGCGACAGCTCCGAGATCATAAAAATCAAACGAATACAGATGTCACTTTCGCCAACCAAATACTATAAGAATCTTATATGGGTGTGAGGTGTGGATGAAAAATCTGTCCCGAGGGACACTGTCCGGCATCACGAGGCTTGCCGAGTTATGCCGGACAGTGATCCCGCGGGACAGATTTTTCTATCCACCCCTCACATCCATTTGATTCTTTTTCTTGCATACCTTCCATTTCTTGGCGCGTATTTTTATTGCTGCAGTTACTTCGGTTACCAACGTCCGCAATATTGTGATGACACTACAGGAATGCTTAGTGACGTCACGTAACGTGCTGTGACGTCAACCTTGACGACGGCGCACAAAAGGTCGTAATCAACCAGTGCATTTATCAAACACGCGATTATATTCGATTTTGGGTCGGAACACCAGGGTCAGCACATATATTTCTATCCCATGGTAAAATCACGGATTTCCTTGTCTGGTGGGCATGAAAATTCGATCTAACTTTAGTTGAAGTTCTGAGATCAAAGTAGAAGTAAAACAAAGATCAGGGATCGATACAATTAACTTACTCCATCCATGAAAGACACCAAAGGGAAAGAAACACAAACATTAAGCGACCAGACCATAATGGAAACCTAAACAAAGGAAGGCCATAAGGACAGTTACTTTCCCACAAAATGGCCATATGGCCATCAAAAATAAAAAGACGCAAGTGATACACACAGTAAGTAACAAAAAACACCATAAATAACCCGCCACAGAAGAACCGCCTTGGAACGGTCAGTGGAAAGATTTCCACTGGGGGGCTTAAATCGATTTTACGTGGCCACACTCCTCGCCCGCTCTTAGACAAACATACTTAGCCTTATGTTTTTGATATTACACCGCATCTGATAGAGATGCATGTTCGTTTCTTCTCCATTTAGTAGACCTTGAATGAATTAAACAGAATCAATTACCACCATGGTCAGACCGCAAGGTACATGTATAGCGTGCCACGAATTATCAATCAACGGTGTCTTATTTCGGTTCAATATCGTTATACGGTATTAAATTAAATGCTTTGCCAGAAGGACATTGAAACTTGCAACACAGTTCAGGTATGTATTGAGTATGTGCATAAAGGAAACGGAATTTTTGCACACCAGACAAGGAAATCCGTGATTTTACCCTGGGATAGAAATTCATGTTCTGACCCTGGTGTTCCGACCCAAAAATCGAATACAATCGCGTGTTTGATAAATGCACTGGTTGATTATGACCTCGTATGCGCCGTCGTTAATGTTGATGTCATGCACGTTACGTGACGTCACTAAACATTCCTGCAGTGTCAAAACAATATGGCGGACGTTGGTAGCTGAAGTGACTGCAGCATTAAAAATTCGTAATAGAAATGGAAGGTATGCAAGAAAAAGAATCCAATATGGGTGTGAGGGGTGGATAGAAAAATCCGTCCCTCGGGATCACTGTCCGGCATCACTCGGCAAGCCTTGTGATGCCGGACAGTGTCCCTCGGGACGGATTTTTTCAATCCACCCATCACACCCATATAAAATTCTTATATTCTGATCCAGCCCCTTGTTGCTGAACCATGTCACCTTGAACGATTGGACAGTTTGGCCATATGTGTAGCATAAGAAGTTAAATAATCTTGTTCGTGTCTGGAGCGGGCATTCATCACCTTTAGTCATTGTCTGACTTAGTGAATGTGCTCTCTCTCTCTCTCTCTCTCTCTCTCTCTCTCTCTCTCTCTCTCTCTCTCTCTCTCTCTCTCTCTCTCTCTCTCTCTGCTTAGTATTAATGCATTTGCTGTCACTTTATTTTTCTTTTTGTAACCGTCTTATCATATTAGTTATGACAACTTACACCAGACGTAAGCAACTATCTCACAGTTGTTTCAAAGTTGTTTCTGCATTGGGATCGTAACGATATTAATTGCTGTTAACTGTTGGTTTTCTTTTGCTCCAGCAATTCTGTTGTTGTATGCTGTCGAGTCCTCAACCTTGTTTCATCTCTGTAGTTTTTTCATTTATATGTTCTCGGAGATGTTACACTGATGAGTTAGGAAGCCTACATGCGGACTAAACAAAATTAGTGTATACCGCGACAGATTATGGCCATGTAAAATCGATTTAAGCCCCAGTGGAAA
>CAUZLF010000059.1:0-72000 GCA_963580285.1 Lucinisca nassula | reverse complement strand
GAGTTATGCCCCTTGGGAGGTTTTCAAATTTTGCCATTCTTGAAAATTTTCTTCAGCGATGTTACTGGTCAGCATGAATTCAGAATATTTCAACACTATGGGTCCTTCTCCAGACTTTCTGATGAGTCTTTAAACTGAGGTCCAGTCTCCATATGCCCTTAGCTGTTGGTAAGACATAAAACTTAAACACACACACACACAGCTCTTGTTTTTGTATTGCTTATGTATATATATATGTGTAAAATCATGTATTTGTCCAACGTTATTTCTGCAGGTACAGATAGATAATGTCGATGTACTGTTTAAGATTTGGATAAAATGAGTAAAACGATATGTTGTTTTGTTACTTTCATTATTTCCATTTCAAGTGAACAGTTTCAAATTACAGTCGAACTTCAATGGCTCAAACACCTTTTGGACCTCGAAAATCTTTTCGAGACGGGGGTAGTTCGAGCCCCTGAGGATTACTGTCAGGAGGTCTTTTGGGCCATCTTGGTGTTCTATATTGAAAATATATGCCATGTGTACTCATTAGAATCACCTCATTGAGGCAATTCTTATGGGTACACACAGCATACATTTGCAAGATAAAAGACTAAAATCTCCTAAATTATCCTCCACTATTTCTTATATAGAGGATTTCCTTTTGTGGAGGTAAATCAGCAGTTTTACCTTAGAAAATGGCGTTTTACATCTATGTGGCAGCTGAGCTGTAAAATGGAATTGGCAATTGTAAAACTGTATTTACCTCCCAAAATGGCAAATCCCCTTTCTAAAGCAATTATTCTGTTTTCAGCTCACCTGTGAAGTTTGAATCAAATTGACCGAAGGGTTTAGGAAAATTTCGTGTTTGAAGCAAATTTACGATTTTTTTCTATTTTTAGCTTTGGTGGCCATTTTGTTCTTCGGAGCGGGATCATTTTAGCTATTTTGATAGAGGGTCGTCTAAGCAACATTCCTATGAAGTATGAATGAAATTGACCCAAGGGTACTGGAAGAGTTGTCGTTTGAACATTTTTTCAATTTTAAGCACCTGCGGCCATCATGTTCGTCAGAGCAGAACGATTTTAGTTATTTTGGTAGGGAGTCGCCCAGGCAAAATTCCGGTGAAGTTTGAATGCAATTCAATTGACTTAATGGTTATGAGGAGTTGGGGGTTTGAAGCAAACTTACGATGATTTTCTATTTTAGCTCTGGCGGTCATTTCGCTCATCAGAGTGGAACTGTTTTAGCTATTTGGGCAGAGAGTCACCTATTAAAGCAATATTCCTGTGAAGTATGAGTGAAATTGGCCAAAGGGTACAGTTGTAGTTGTAGTTTTGAAACTTTTTTCTATTATTAGATGTGGCTGCCATCTGGTTCGTCAGAGCGGAATGATTTCAGCTATTTTGGTAAAGCTAAAAATAGAAAAAAACTTGAAACATCATCACCTCCTAGCCCTTTGGCTGGATTTCAAAATAATTTTACAGTAATTATGTCTCCCCTCCCGCCACACTTTTTGGGGAGACGTATTGTTTTTCACCCCCCGCATCTGTCACAAAATTGAGTCCGCTCTATAACTTGAAAACCGTTCAAGTTATCTTCACGAAACATCATACAAATATTAATCAACATAGACAATGTGCAGGGTGCAAGAACCATAACTCTCGCACTTATACTTTTTGAGTTGTCTCCCTTGGAATTTTTTGACCGGTCCAAAAATCGGGTATGTATGTAGGGGCAAATCGTGTCCAATCAATAACTTTCTTATTTTAGATAGATTTTGAAATTGTTAACCATGATGAGACAACATGTTTCGCGCCTGACACAGATTGGTACATCCAAGGTCCAGGTCATTCCTTGAGGTCAAAGGTAAAAAAGGGGCATTTTTTCGTTTTCGGTAAATAACTTCTTTATTTTTAGATGGATTTTCAAATTACATGGTAGAATGTAAACCACCATGAGACGATGTGTCGAGAGCATGACCCAGTTTGGTACCTCAAAGGTCAAGGTCATACTTAGAGGTCAAAAAGGGCCTTTTTTCCTGTTCTTTCAAAAACTTTATTTTTAGATAGATTTTGAAATTACTTTTAAGAAATGTTAACCACCATGAGACGATGTGTCATGAGCTTGACCCAGGTTGGTACCTCCAAGGTCAAGGTTATACTTGAAGGTCAAAGGTCAAAAAAGGATCTTTTTTTCTTGTCAAGTCAATAACTTTTTTATGTCTGGATGGACTTTTTAAAGTAACCTTGCAGAAATGTTCACCTTCTTTAGACGATGTGTCATTTGCAAGACTAAGGTCCGTACCTCGAATGTCAAGATCATACTTAGAGGTCAAAGTTAAAAAAAGTGACCCATTTTTTTCGTGTACGTTCAATAACTATCTTATTCTTTGATGGATTATGAAAATTGGCAGAAATGTTAACCATCATGAGACGATTGTGCCGTGCGCTTGACCCATGTTGGAACCTCAAAGGTCAAGGTCATTCTTAGAGGTCAAATGTTAAAAAAGAAGCCTTTTTCGTGTACGGCCAAAAAACATTCTTAATTTTAGATGGATGTTGAAATTACTTGGCAGAAATGTTAACCACCATGAACCGATGTGTCGAGCATGACCCAGTTTTCTTCCTAGTTATCTGCATAATGTTGCATTTAACTGGCTGAAATCTCAGGCCCCTTTTTCGGGCCCAACATTCTAATCTATCTATGTCATTCTGAAGTTTCAGTGAGTCATCTGTATCTCTAATTTCCCGGTAGCAAACACAGTCGTCTGCGAACAGTCTTATTTCTGAGTCAATGTCAGTGGAAATATCATTGATGTACATGGAGAACAACAGCGGACCAAGAACAGTCCCTTGTGGGACTCCAGACAGAACTGGAGCCCACTCTAAAAGATTCACCATTAACAACAACACGCTGTTTTCTGTAGCAAAGAAAGGAATCTATCCATTTGAGCGTCTCCCCCACCCCTCCCCCAATTCCGTAACCAAATAGGATCTAATCCAGCCCAGGAAAAACGGTGCGAATCGGACTGTCCATGCTTATAAACCCTATTGGTTTCATTGGGAGACAGGGCTTGAGATGTCATTGCGTCTCAATATCGGTTAAAAGTCCCACAGAAATGGTAGCAACGTCTCCAAAATGACCTATACATTGTTGACGTGGGCGTTAAATATCAAAACAAACAAACAAATCACCGTCGCCATTAACACTATTTGGTTTTTTTTTGAGACGTTGCTTCCTATATCCACATCGAGATTAAATAACATCTCAAGCCCTGCCGCCAAATAAAAAAGATGTGGTTTATAGTGGTTTACCAGTACTCATGTACGGTCAGTTTTAGCTCTGCGAACCCAGGGCCTCTCGTATACCGTACAAACACTCTACCGACTAAGATACCGAGCCACACCTTCGACCCCAGCCTAATGAGATTCGTGCCGAATCTCTAA
This sequence comes from Lucinisca nassula, assembly GCA_963580285.1. Lineage (NCBI taxonomy): Eukaryota > Metazoa > Mollusca > Bivalvia > Lucinida > Lucinidae > Lucinisca > Lucinisca nassula. The sequence goes on along the minus strand of CAUZLF010000059.1, from coordinate 68,569 downwards.
GTGCTATCCAGCCTGGCTATGGTACTTCAGGTTTTGATATTGATATTGGCTGTCAATTGGGTCAGCCCTGCTATCCTTGCAGCAGGTAAGGGTAGAGGGGAGTGCTCTTATTCCTTCTGTTTCTACACTTCCATTCAGTTTCCTCTTTCTCCTCTGTCCTTTACTTTAACCTACGATCTCTGCATTTTTTCCCCTTTCTCTGGGAGACGAGACAAAATTACCCACATGGGTTGACGTGTCGTTGAACCATAAAACAATTAATAATCGAATAATTAACTGACAATGGTCGCGTCATGTTGCGCTAATCGCAAGACAAACGATGCGACAGTGACGATGATTGGTTGGTTGGTTGAATTGTGGTTTTATGTCCCCGTCAACACTATTTAGGTCATTTTGGAGACGTTGCTCCCAGTTTTGTTGGACTTTTACCCGACATTGAGATGAAATGACATATCAAGCCCTGCCGCCTAATGGAACCACAAGGCCGATATGCATTTGACGGTCTGACTTACATCACTTTGCTTGGGCAATCTTAGTCCATCTAAGCGGTTTGCCAAAACTATGTGTGGTCGGTTTCAGCTCTACGTGGAAGCACCATGCAGCCCTATCTATTTCTCCAAGCCCCGATTGGCGGGGGCGAGACGGTGAAGATGAATCGAAGGATTACCAACATGAAAGATTCAACATGTGGGTGATAAAGTTCAATCGTTTACAACCAGTAACAGGATTGTTTGAATATTGAAATTCACGGTTCCCGCGACCCCGCGCATTGAGGCTTGAAGAAATAGATGGGCTGCATAATGCTTCCACGCAGAGCTGAAACCAACGCACACAAGTACTGGTAAATCAATAAGAGGATCTAAGCCAGCCCAGGCAAAACGGTGCGAATCGGACCGTCCATGCTTATAAACCCTATTGGTTTCATTGGGCGACAGGGCTTGAGAAGTCATTTCATCTCAATATCGGGTAAAAGTCCCACAGAATTGGTAGCAACGTCTCCAAAATGACCTATACAGTTTTAGTTCTGCGAACCCAGGGCCTCTCGTATACCGTACAAACACCTTCGACATTTTACATTCACCAACCCCCCCCCCCCCCCCCCCCCCCACCACACACACACACTGCCCAATGAGATTCGTCCCGAATCTCTAAGTGTTATCCAGTCTGGCTATGGTACGTCATGTTCAGGTTTTTCAAAGTATCGCACAAAATTGGAAACAACGTCTCTAAAATGACCATTACATTGTATTCGTGGCGGGGACGTAAAGCCTCAAATCAAAGAAACAAAAGTGCAGTTCACAATCTTTTGAATCACAACAGTTCTTAGCTGACACCATCTCCAACATTCATAGACATTGAGGTGAAATGACATCTCAAGCCCTGCCGCCCAATGAAAGCAATAGGGTTTATAAGCATGGACGGTCAGACTCGCACCGCTTTGCCTGGGCAGGCTTAGATCCTCTAAGCGGTTTAAGAGTATTCGTGTGCAGGTCGGTTTCAGCTCTAGGTGGAAGCATCATGCAGCCCATCAATTTCTTCAAGCCCCGATGGGCGGGGCCGCCGAACTGCAGTATGTTGAATGTCTATGAATGTTGTGGATGAAATGACAAACACTATGCTTAAAAAATCTTATTTTTTCCTTAGTTTACTGTACACACACGGGCTCGATTAATTACTTTTTGCCACACAGGACTGCGCATGCGCATCGTAACGAAGGAAGTTAATCAGCCTAAACTCATCTATAAGACATTCGGACATGGTATCTGCTAAGTACTGTTGTGATTCAAAAGATTGTGAACTGCAGTTTTTGTTTCTTTGATTTGAGGTTTAACGTCCCCGTCAACAATGTAAAGGACATTTTGGGGATGTTGTTTCCAATTTTGTGTGACTTTTACCCGACTTTGAGATGAAATGACATCTCAAGCTCTGCCGCCCAATGAAAGCAATAGGAATTATAAGCATGGAGAGTCCGACTCGCACCGCTTTGCCTGGGCAGGCTTAGAGCCTCTAAGCAATTTACCAGTACTCGTGTGCGGGTCGGTTTCAGCTCTGCGTGGAAGCATCATGCAGCCCATCTATTTCTTCAAGCCCCGATGGGCAGGAGCCGCTGAACTGCAGTATAAAAGTCTATGAATGTTGTGGATGAAATGACAAACATGATGCTTAAAAAATCTTATTTTTCATTAGTTTACTGTGCACGCACGGGCTCGATTGATTACTTTTTGCCACACAAGACTGCGCATGCGCAGCGTAATCAAGGAAGTTAATCAGCCTAGTGACCTATAATGCCTTCTATTGACCTATAACACGTCTAGGGACCGTTTATAGACCGACTCGCACCGCTTTGCCTGGGCAGGCACAGATCCTCTAAGCGGTTTACCAGTACTCGTGTGCGGGTCGTTTTCAGCTCTGCGTGGAAGCATCATGCAGCCCATCTATTTCTTCAAGCCCCGATGGGCGGGGGCCGCTGAACTGCAGTATAAAAGTCTATGAATGTTGTGGATGAAACGACAATATGAATGGTTCATTGCAATAATTGCTCACTGCTACTCCGGTTGTGTCTCAACCTCAAAAATAAATTCGATAGCTAAACTAGTTTCAGATTTTCATGCAGAATGTAAAGCGTTGAGAAACTTTTATTCGAGCGTCCATGTGGTTTTCTACGTCTCTGGTGCGCGGTGTCGTCAGAAACTTTGCGATCCTTGACGTCACGTAATGCGCGCCATACTGTCTGTTGTTTATATATATATATATAAATATAATTTTTTTTTTTGCTTAAATTTGCTTATTATTGCAAACCACTCGATTGTTTTGAATTGCGGTATAAACTAAATACATGATTAGTGTCTTTAATAATAAAATATAGTCGATTCGCCACGAGAATTTTATAGCGGCTCGCTTAAGCTACCCCCATGAAATTTCTAAGGCTCACCGATTCTATTTTATTATTAAAGACATTATCCATGTATTTACTCTGTTCGAGCGGCCATGTTGTTTCTGACGTCTCTGTAGCGCAGTGGCGTCAGAAACGTTGCACTTTTTGACGTCACGTTATGCTACGTGTGCGAGCCAAGGCACTGATAGTCGTCAAACAAGCAACAATGTCTGCAGTTATCCATAGTGAAATTGACTAAACTACTTCAAAATTTCGTGGGACTTTTACCCGACATTGAGATGAAATGACATCTCAAGCCCTGCCGCCCAATGAAACCAATAGGGTTTGATTTTTTTATTCTGTATAACTGAGATTATTAATATGTTTATTAACCCATTTAGACGGCCCCCGCCCATAGGGGCTTGAAGAAATATATGGGCTGCATGAGGCTTCCACGCAGCTGAATCTGGCCCGCACACTAGTACTGGTAAACCGCTTAGATGATCTAAGCCTGCCCAGGAACCGCGGTGCGAGGCGGACCGTCCATGCTTATAAACCCTATTGGTTTCATTGGGCGACAGGGCTTGAGATGTCATTTCATCTCAATGTCGGGTAAAAGTCCCACAAAATTGGAAGCAACGTCTCCAAAATGACCTTTACAGTGTTGACGGGGACGTTAAACCTCAAATCAACCAACCAACCCATTTAGTACCAGAAACCCCTAATTGGGTATCTTGGCAAACAGTGCAGGCCCAGATCAGATGCCGCAGAACGCGGCGTCTGATCAGGGCCTCCACTGTATGCAAAAAGTTCAGCCATTTTCCTAATAAATTTTGAAGAAAACACAACCTGACACCCCTAAATTTTGAAATGAACTCCAGCTATATATAAGGAGAAAGATTCCATTTGGTACAAAAAGGGTTAAAGGGGTTATCCCGAGAAAGCAAGGAATATACCGAAGAACTGAAAAGTATGAAGTGTACATTTTTTTCTGGGTCAGACTAGCCAGTTTCGTCCACTGACTCTTACAAAATTCAACAATGGAATCAATGATCCCAAAGGACAAGAAAATCAGATTTTGTTACTGGTGACACGTCAAACCAGAACTTGTGCTCTAGGACTTTCTCCGGCTGCCACACATTACCTTAACACCAGCTGTTGTGACGTCAAATACGTTCTATGAAAGAGATGGACATCATCAATGAACCTTAAATATTTTCAAGATTTCGCGATGGAATCAAAAATCCAGAAGGACTATCAAATATAAACCACTCTACGATAAAAGGGCAATAAAACCAAAGGATTTGAAAATGGCTGCTCGATCGATTATGTTTTCACCTTAGCAGAAATATGAAAACAATATGCGATTTTATTTCATCTGAAAATTCTCGTATTTATTTATTTATTTATTTAGCATTTTCAAGATTATTTTACTTATTCTAATGCGACCGATAATAAGAGTTAAGCGAAAACCGGAGTAAACGAAGACAAAGCGGGGTTTCACTGATGAAGCCTAATTGATTGAATCTAGCTAGTCCGGTCCAGACATTCTTGTACTCTAGATAATTCTAATTTCCAAAATGATATCCCTATTATAGAAAATATGATGGGAAGTTAGTCCCTAGCTCTCACCAAAGGGGTAAACTTAGCTACACAATCCTCAGCACCTACAGCCGTCGAAATAATCGAATCGGGAAGGGCATTCCAATCTCTTATGGTTCGGGGGAAGAATGATTCTTTACAAACGTCAGTTCTTGCAGCAAGGGTCTGAAACACCAATGAATGGTGATTTCTACAGCGCTTAGCTGGGGGAACAAGGTCATCTGTTGGGATGCTGGCAGCATCGTTTATACCTTTGTATAAAAGTATGAGCCTACTGTCCTTTCTCCTTTTCTTGATAGACTCCCATCTTAATTTCCTAATATTCCAGTCATGCGTCCAGTTTCAAAGCAGTAATTGCTTGTTACAAATCTAGCAGCTCTATTCTGAACGTTTTCAATTTCTTCATTAAGGACCACTCCGCTTGGGTCCCAGATACAACTACTATATTCCAAGATTGTGCCAACAAGTCCTTTATATACTGCCTCTTTTACATCTTACCTATATTAATTCTGAAGTTTCAGCGAGTCCTCTGTATCTCTAATTTCCCTGTAGCAAACAGTCTTATTTCCGAGTCAATGTCAGTGGAAATATCATTGATGTATAGGAAGAATAACATAGGACAAAGAACAGTCCCTTGTGGACTGGTGCCCACTCTGAAGATTCACCATTAACAACAACGCGCTGTTTTCTTTAGCAAAGGAAAAGAATATATCCATCTGAGAACTTCAGTTCCATCTGCTAAGAGAAACAGGCGATGGATTGCAAATATTGCTTTCTGTTGAAACTGCAAAGAAAATCGAAATTGGTAGTGCTACGTATTACATGTACATGAATTTTCTGCATTATTTTCCATCATGGTTAACAGCAATGGTGGCAACAAAGAAACTGCAGGTATAAAAAAAACAAAAACAAAAAAAACTAGAAATGCGTCCATAGGACACGGATGCCCCCGCCCGAAAATATGTCTATGTTCGTATTCATCCATAGAAAGTTATTGACAGTGTTTAAGTTTTGGACCCTTTTTATGCCATTTGACCTCCAAGTATGACCTTGGAGGTACGGATCTGGGTTTGCACGGGACACATTGTCTCATGATGGTTAACATTTCTTCAAAATTATTTCAAAATCCATCCAAAAATAAGTAAGTTATTGGCTGCGTTTAAGTTTCGGACCCATTTTTTGACCTTTGACCTCCAAGTATGACCTTGACCTTGGAGGTACGGACCTGGATTTTGCATGTGACACATCGACTGATGATGGTTAACATTTCTACAAAGTAATTTCAAAATCCATCCAGAAATAAGAAAGTTATTGACTGCGTTTAAGTTTCGGACCCTTTTTTTGACCTTTGACCTCCAAGTATGACCTTGACCTTGGAGGTACGGACCTGGGTTTTGCAGGTGACACATCGACTCATGATGGTTAACATTTCTCTAAAATAATTTCAAAATCCATCCGGAAACAAGAAAGTTATTGACTGCGTTTAAGTTTCGGACCCTTTTGTTGACCTTTGACCTCTAAGTATGACCTTGACCTTGGTGGTACGGACCTGGGTTTTGCACGTGACACGTCGTCTCATGATGGTTAACATTTCTGCCGAGTAATTTTAAAATCCATCAAGAAATAAGGAAGTTATTGACTGCGTTTAAGTTTCGGACGCACGGACGGACGCACGAACGGACGGACAGGGGCCCTTTCCACCATTCTTCGAATGGCGGGGGCATAAAAAAAAAAAACAAAAAAAAAAAAACAGTTCGGTATATTTTTAATTGAAAGGGAGATAATCTAAGAATTTCATAAATTATAGCATTCATTGTAGTGCAAGGTCATGAGATGTAACGATGTTCAATGGGCATGATCATTAATCTCAGATACAAAATAATCATCTGCGCAATTAGTGTGGGTGATATGCTTGGTGGGTGAGCTGGAATGGCCATCGCTGGAAGCCCGTCCTGGTCGTAAACAGTCTTCTTCAGCCTTCTTTTGGTGTATACACTCTGATACAGTCTCTTAATGTAGATAAAACAAACTTTGATGGCTCAAACACCTTTGTGCCACTAAATTCTATTCGAGGCAGGGGTAGTTTAAAAACTCATCGGAAAGTCTGGAGAAGCCCATAATCCATCCTGGGACTCCTGGTTTAGGAGGCGAGTTGCGTAACCACTACACCACGGAGGCTTCTCATTGGTATAGTAGTCGCAGATAAGATTGACTAGGCGGAGCTATTCAGTTGTTGTCAATATATGCCATATACACCAACTTTGTTTGTGTTACAATTGAATTCACACAATTGGGTGACTTGGTTTACCTTTTTGTCAATAGAACATTCGGAAGGGAGGTGCAAACGACAGCGGTGTCCACCTAGTCAATCTTATCTGCAACTACTATATCTGAAGTTAGGAAAAAATATCACTGGGAACTAAAAGAGCAAGTTCAAACAACCGTCGTAAGCGAGCCATCGGTGTTCAAGCCATCTTGTTCCCCGTGTCACTAGTTCAACTCAAACAAGGGCATAAAAATTAAGCAAGTCAAAATTGAAGTTACCGGGCCCTGAAGAATTCCTTCTTCCCTAGAACTATTTATCAGTGGAAAAGTCTTCAGTCCTCTTTGGTAGATGCCAAAACTGTAGAGGAGTGCAAAGCCTGTGTGGTTAAGATTGCAAAGTATGCGTTTTAGTCTACCTCTGTAAACGCATTTAAATACTTTAAGGAACTCATCCAGCGATTGTTTTTCTATCCTAATTTCTAAATTAAGTGAACCACCTTAATGAGGAAATGGCCAAATACGAGCAACTCAATATGAGGGCCAATACATAGATGGACAATAGACAGAGTTTATGGATCTTTGTCTTTCATGATGCTTTACATCTCTGTAGTCTCCAGCAAGTATGCGTGATTGTCAGTTTCAGCTCTAGTGGAGGCAGCTCTGCAGTCCAGTACTGGCCAGGGCCCTTCCAGAAAAATCTTCTATAGTTTACAAGTAAAATAGTGGGCACAAATCAAAAACCATTGGAGCCACCTAAAAGGATTTAGAATATGGTGCTTTTGAGTTACTGAGGTGACTGTGTCCTTTTTTTGTATAAATGCCTAGTCAACACTATTCAGGTCATATCAAGCAGGTCAGACTACCTTTCCCCTGGCAGGGTTACCACAACATTAGTCTTTGGCCAGATTTGTTCATTTCAATGTGGACAACAGCTTTCAATTCAATGGCAAATATACACCAAGAGGTAACTGTAGCTGCAATTTTGATTTTGATTTTGACAGCCCTTTCAATATGATTTCACTTCTTTCGAGCCAGTCTTTTATAACAAGAGTACCTAGAGAAATACACAGGCTCAAAACACAGCAGTGAAAGGCCTAATGATTAACTGTCAGCACTCTTACCCATTGACCACTGATGCCTTCTGACAGTGATTTATATTTTCATCATCATAACACATAAACATGTCACCATGGAATGAAAAACAATATTTCAAGATATAGTATTCTTTCAAAATTTTATTACTTCATCACTATAACAGAGTATAACATAACAAATGTCAGAAATTTTACATAAAGGTACAGTTGTTCAAAGCATTATTAGTTTAACAAGCTTGCTAGCAGCCTAAACGTTAATTTCACCAGCCAGAAAATGTCTAAGACATGTACTTTGATATTTTAAGCTTTTTGATATTTTTAATTACAAAATTTTCAATGATAGGGGAAATAGTAAACTATCGACTTACTTTGCTTTGAACAACCCAACTCCTATATACTAATCAACAATATGCCAACAGTATCAAGCTGTGTTTGTGAAACAAGAACATGTCCCCGGACCTAAGTGGAAATCGGCAGAGAACCACTTCTTTTAGATTGCACCTTCCCAACAAGAGGGCCATTATGGCCCTAGATTGCTCACCTGATCTATAGGGTAACAAGTGGGCCCATGGGAGGGCCAGTTTTGGCCCCCAAGGGCTATAATTTGCATAATCTTGATGGAGGTCTAAAAGGTGAAGCTTCATACCAAATATCAAAGACCGGAGCCTCAATTTTTGAAGGTTTTCCTTATTTAAGCCTATATAAAATCTGTGGGCCGCGGGGCGGATGCATTTTTGACCCCAAGGCTATAATTTGAACAATCTTGGTAGAAAACCATAAGACGAAGCTTCATACCAAATGTCAAAGACCTTGACCTTCTGGTTTCAGACAAGAACATTTCAAAGTTTTTCACAACATAAGTCTATGTAAAACAAATGGGCCCCGGGGTGGGCCCATTTTTGGCCATAAGGCTATAATTTGAACAACTTTGGTAGAGGTCCACTAGATGAAGCTTCGTACCGAATATCAAAGACCTTGGCCTTCTAGTTTCAGACAATAACATTTTCAAAGTTTTCCCTATATAAGTCTATGTAAAACCAGTGGGTTCTGGGTTGGGCCCATTTTGGGTCCCAGGGCTACAATTTGAACAATCTTGTTAGAGGTCTACAAGACAAAGCTTCATACCAAATATCAAAGACCTGAGTCTTCTGGTTTCAGGCAAGAAGATTTTTAAAGATTTGGGCTATATAAGTCTATGTAAAACCAAAGGGCCCGGAGGACGAGGACATTTTTGACCCAGGGCTATAATTTGAACAATCTTGATAGAAGTCCACCAGATGAAGCTTCACACCAAATATAAAAGACCTGGGCCTTGCTGTTTCAAAAGATTTTTAAAGATCAGTGGACCCTATATAAGTCTATGTAAAACAAAAAGCCCTGAGGCAAGGGCATTTTTGGCCCAGGGGCTATAATTTGAACAATCTTGGTAGAGATCCACTACATGAAGCTTCATACCAAATATCAAAGACCTGGACCATGCTGTTTCAGAGAAGATTTTTTTAAGTCTTCCATAAAAGTTGCCATTCCTAGATGCAAGCTTGTACCCGATATCATTAATGAAGCTCTAATAGTTCTTGAGAAATGAACTTAAACATTAGGTTGAACACTAGGGTCGATGCAATAGTTCACTAAGTCAGTGGACCATGAAATTTAGGTCAAGGTCAAATATGGATGCTTGCATTTAAGTTGCCATCCACAGATACAATTTAGTACTAAGTATCGTTAATGAAGCTCTTATAGTTCTTGAGAAATAAACTTGACCATTTGGGTGAATGCTAGGGTGGTCTCAATATTTTACAAAGTCAGTGAGCCATGAAATGTAGGTCAAGGTCAAATATGGATGCTTGCATTTAAGTTGCCATCCACAGGTACAAGTTTGTACCAAGCATCATTAATGAAGTTCTTATAGTTCTAGAGAAATAAACTTGACCATTTGGGTGAACGCTAGGGTGCTTGCAAATGTTGACGCATTGACAAACGGACAGAAAACCAGGCGCCTATATCACGCCATGCTAATAGCAGGCGTGACAAAACACTGGGTGCCTATATCGCAAACAAGACCCTTTTTTGAACTATGACGATGGACAGACAAAAGATGGACGCCGGAAGCCTGCCTATACTATAAGCTCACCTTGGGACCCTTCACCTCTGGTGAGCCAAAAAGACCCTTTTTGAACCTTTGACCTCTGAGTATGACCTTGACCTTAGAGGTACCAACCTGGGTTTTGCGTGCAGCATATCGTCTCATGATGGTAAACATTTCTGCCAAGTAATTTCAAAATCCATCCAGGAATAAGAAAGTTATTGACCGAACATGAAAAAAGACCCTTTTTTGACCTTTGACCTCTGAGTAAGACCTTGACCTTGAAGGTACCAACCTAGGTAGTGTGCACAATTATTGTTAACATTTCAGCCAAGTAATTTCAAAATGCATCCAGGAATAAAAAAGTAAAAGTATACCAAGTAGCCTCTTTCTTAAATATCTTATGAGAGATACCGTCGTGATATGACTGAAAAATTGTTGAAAGCGACGTTAAACCCGAATTCACATTCACACACACACACACACACACACACACTTATGAGAGATAAACACAAACAATAAAAAACAAGCCACACTCATTTTACAGATTATATGGCCTCACTAATTATCTCAGTTGTTCTGAAAACCAAGCTTCTAAGAAAGTAGAGTAAATTTTAACAGTGTAACAATTAAGAGTCAGTGCTCTTACCTAATAGGCTACGCAGGCCCGTATTGCAGCTGCCTATCCGGGCTAGGAGAAATAGATTGGGCTACATGGTGCTTAACGGACCGTACATGAGTACTGGTAAATTGCTTAAAAGTTCAAAGCCTGCCGAGGCTTAGTGATGCCTGTCTGACTGTCAACCTTATTGGCTTCATTGAGCAGCAGGGCTAGAGATGTCATTAATCTAAATGTCACATAAAAGTCACACAAAACTGGAAGCATCATCTCAAAATTGACTAAATAGTGTCGAGGGGGGCCACCAGCTACAACAGAATAAGAAAAGTCCTTGATTTTGCTTCTTTCACTTGCAAAGGTTTAACTTGATGTAAAAATAGGTCATGGTCAACTAAGGTCACCATTTGAACAAATTTGTTTATGGGCCCCAATGCTACATACCAAGTTCAATGTCATCGGCCATTTTGTTCCCCGAGAAGAATTTTAAAAGTTTTGTATAGGCATGGTGACCATCTTGGTCATGTGATCCAGTCCTGAATAAGAGGCTTTTGTTCCCCCTTCCCATAGAGGTTCAACATGTAATTTGGTTAATTGGCGAAGTAGTTTCAGAGCAGATGTTGTTTGAAAATGTTGACACAGACAAGGATGACAGACCACTACCTATACTATAAACTCCCCTGGAGCCTTCAGCTCTGGTGTGCTAAAAATCAACAGTTTCCTTTGGCAACAGGGCTTGAGGTATCATTTCAGCTCAATGTTGAGTAAAAGTTCCAAAAAATTGGAAACAACATCCCCAAAACAACCTATACAGTGTTGATGGTGATGTTAAACCTCAAATCAAACAAAATTGATAAAGACATATATGGTACGAGAAAATATTTTTTCTTGACCCATTTGTTCTTTCATTATTATTTCTCTCCATATGGGGCAATGTTAAATATTTTCCCCAAAGGTTTCTCAGGTGCTATGTAAGGTAGAGGCCTCATACCTTGAATACTTTGTAATGATGAGAAATTATATCCCATTATTTTAACTATAAAACTACCAGTATTCACTGAACATGTTTGTAATATCGAGATACACTATTCAGTATCTTTCAGTCTTCCTGTGCATTTTTAGCTCACCTGGGCCGAAGGCTCCAGGGGAGCTTATAGTATGGCTGGTCATCCGCCATCCGCCGTCTGTCCGTCAGCAGCTGGTGACACGTCAAATGACATTCATACACCAGAACCTGTGATGTGGGAAGTTAGTCCCTAGCTCTAACCAAAGAGGTAAATTTAGTTACACAATCATCACCACCTCCAGCTGTCTAAATAATCAAATCTGGTAGAGCATTCCAATCTCTAATGGTTCTGTGGAAGAACAACTCTTTATAAATGTCAGTTCTTGCAATATGGGTCTGAAATGCCAACGAATGGTGATTTCTACAGTGTCTAGCTGGGGGAACAAGGTCATCTGTTGGAATGCTGGCAGCACCCTTTAGACCTTTGTATAAAAGGATTAGCCTACTGTCTTTTCTCCTTTTCTTGAGAGAATCCCATTTTAATTTTCCAAGTATTCCAGCCATGCTCCCAGTTTCAAAGCAGTAATTGCCTGTTAAAAATCTAGCAGCTCTATTCTGAACTTTCCCAATTTCATCGTTAAAGACCACTCGACTGGGGTCCCAGATACAACTACCATATTCTAAGATTGGGAGAACAAGACCTTTATATGCTGCCTCTTTTACATCCTGAGGGCAATGATGAAGATTTCGCCTCAGGAAACCAAGCGTTCTATTTCCCTTAGTACACATGTTGCTAATTAATAAGATGAGTATTCCATCTCAAGTTGTGTGAGATTGTCACTCCAAGGTATTTAATGGAGTCCACATTCTCAGGGACCGTTCCCTCTAAGGTGTAAGAAGCCTCAACTTTATTAGATCTCTTCCTAGTTATCTGCATAATATTGCATTTAAATGGCTGAAATCTCATGCCCCATTTTCACGCCCAACATCCTAATCTATCTATGTCAGCCTGAAGTTTCAATGAGACATCTGTATCTCTAATTTCCCGGTAACAAACACAGTCTTATTTCTGAGTCAATGTCAGTAGAAATATCATTGATGTACAGAGAGAACAATAGTGGACCAAGAACGGTCCCTTGCGGGACTCCAGACAAAACTGGAGCCCACTCCGAAGATTCACCAATAACAACAATGCGCTGTTTTCTGTCGCAAAGAAAGGAATCTATCCATTTGAGGGTCTTTCCCCCAATTCCGTAACCAAACAACTTAGATTTAAGTAGTTCATGAGGAGGGGTGTCAAAAGCCTTCTCGAAGTCCAGAATAAATGTGTCCACCTGTCCCCCTTTGTCCAAGATTTTTGCCCAGTCATTAATTACTGTGCTCAGCTGAGTTCCTCAACTATGCCTTTTCCTAAATGCTTGTTGTCTGTCTGACAAAAGTTTATGTTCGCCCAAGTGGGCCATGATGTTTGAGCAGACTACATGTTCGAGCAATTTACAAAGAACACAAGTCAGAGACACAGGGCAATAATTGTGGGCAAGAGCCATATCTCCTTTTTTTGAAGAGTGGACAGATGTTTGCTAAGAGCCATTCCTTGGGGATTTCACCCGTATCAACAGACTGTTGAAACAAGTGTGCAAAAACTGGACCCAACTCATTTGGTAGTTCCTTCTGGACTCTAGGATGAAGCTCATCAGGTCCTAAGGCCTTACTGGGGTTTAAGGGAGAGCTTGATGCATTTTCATTCCTCTAAGATAGGCTAATAAAATCTGACATTGATGAAGTTTTATTAGGCCCTGGACACAGGCTATTACTGATAACATCTGAAGCAGATTTAGGCTCATCAGCTGGTTCAAGATATTGATTTACCTAACTAATTGGGAATTTTACACACAATTTAATTTATATTACAACTTGCACTGTTGCATTGGAATGTAGTTAGCTATTATGTTTTATTTGGAATAACAGCAAATGACACATAAGAATTATACAACATTGAATAAGCTTGATTTCGATGTAATGGATGTTGTTTCAATGATGTGGCCCCACTGGGTTCATGCACCACTTCCAGTGCAAGCAAATAAGATGGGTCAAAGTTGGCAGACATTTGAATATGTTGAAACAGTGTTTTCAGCTATGATTCAAAGTTGATTCAACAATGTATGTAGAAGCTTCTGTGGAATAGTGTCGGCCTTGGTAGCTCAGTCGGATGCACGTCTGACTAGTGATAAGGAGGACGCAGGTTCGATACCTGCCGGGGTTGGCAACATTCTTTCGTGGAGATTGATCATGAAATCTTTTCTACGGTCATTCACCCCCTTCCGCTGATTCAAGAATGGCAGTTGTAAATTTCTGGCCAAAGAATGTGCACTGTACTGGTTAACCGCTTACGAATAAGCCTGTCCAGGAAATGTGTGGTTAGGTAGACTGACCGGCGCAAAAATGACCTAAAATAGTGTTGACTGGGCCGTTAAACTCTAATACAAACAAAACAAAATCTGTGGAATAGTGGCTATGCTACTCGCATAATAAGCCAAGGATCACAGGATCAATCCCGGGCTTCTAAAGACTTTCCATCAGGAAAACACGCCTCTATAATTTGACCCCCTTGAACCCCACTTTTATGTTGTAAAATGGGGTTTACAGGGGTAAAACTTATTTTTCACATTTCTGCTCTAAAATATAGATTGTGAGTCGGTCTAGACTTTGAGTAGAAATAAGAAAAACATCACAATTTACCATCCATATGAACTTAGCTGTTGGTGGGACGTAAAACTAAAACACACACACATTAATTCAATGTGTGTCTGCTTGAAGAATGATATAATATTTTGTTCTCCATTCAATGACATTATGTTCATGCAGCTATTTGTGTGCATATACTTGCAGTAACAACTTACACATACGACTGAATTATAATTGGGCCCTGCCCATAGGGGCTTAGAGAAAAAGATACGGCTTGCAGAGCTGAAACTGGCCACACATGAGTACTAATAAACCACTTAGAAAGACTAAGCTGTCCAGGCAAAATGGTATGAGTCTAATCGTCCATGCACTTTCATTGGGCGACAGGACTTGAGGTGTCATTTCATTTTGATATTGGGTAAAAGTACCACTAAATTGGAAGTAACATCTCCAAAATGACCAAAATAGTGTTGAAGGGGCTGTTAAACATCAATTCAAATGAGCAAACAACAGAATTATTATGTCTGCTACTGGAATCAGTTTTGAGCAGATGTTTTATTTGTTTGGTTTGAGGTTTAACGTTCCGGTCAACACTGTATAGGTAGAGACGTAGAGACGTTGCTTCCAATTATGTGGGACTTTTACCCAACACCGAAATGAAATGACATCTCAAGCTATGTCGCCCAATGAAACCAATAGGGTTTATATGCATGGATGGTCCACCTTGCACCACTTTTCCTGGGCAGGCTTAGAACCTATAACGGTTTACCAGTACTCATGTGTGGCCAGTTTCAGCTCTGCGTGGAAGTATCATGCAGCCCAGTCTATTTCTTCAAGCCCCACTATTTTTATCTGAAATCCTGCATTGTTTACACATCATGTCAACAAGTCAGTACAGTGAAGACCCACCCCCCACCAACCCCTAACCCCATTCTATATAGCGAAAACTGTGTTTACAAGGATATACATTATTTCTCTTATTTCTGCTCAAAGTCATAGGCTGTGGGTACTCGTTAGAACTGACTCAATGAGGTGGTTTTAACGAGCACCCACAACATATGTTTTCATTATATTAAAATAAGAAAAATATCATTCATATGTTTTCATCAGAAAAATGGTCATTTTGGAGATGTGAAAAATGCACTATGTGGCACAGGTGTGTTATCATAATGAGCAGTTCAATGTGCAATGAAAATTAATCTAACAAACTTTCAATCTGAATTATTAAACCCTCTATGGCATATGATAGTGTAACACACAATGGATTTCTTGCAATAATACATTTTGGCTATTGATATATCTGTAGAAGTCTCTGGGATTTGCCTTTACATCACCTACCAAGTTATTCAACTACAAATCATGCTGATTTTTTATCAGTCTTGATTTCATGTCCTCCGAACAACTTCTGTTCTCATTTTTCCTTGTAATTGCCAAGTACTGGGAAATTCTACTACTGCTCTCCTTATTTGTAATCCTGCACTCCTGATTTCCATCATCTGGATGCATTCTATAAGTTGTTTTCCTATCTATCTATCTTCATATACTTAGTCGGTCAAGTGGAAAGGTTATGACGAAGGAGAAAAGAGTGAACCCAAGAATTAAGACCACGGGAAACAGGGAGACCTTCATTTTAATATACCGATTTGCGATTTCTAATGATTTATGATGGGTGTCAAGCAACAATCCTGATTCCGAGTGTCACAGCCAGCACACTGGTTCCTTGTGACAAGAGCTTCCCACTCATGCAAATTTGTTTTACTTGTGACTTTGACCTTGACCTGTGACCAGCTTTAACGATAAAATTGACCTTGTCCTGGGTACTAGTTTCCATAAGCTATGAAACATCTTGACTAAGGTGAGCAATCCAGGGCCATCATGGCACTCTTGTTTCATACTGACTGCAATGAAGAATTAATCCAGTCAGCGATCATATTTTTCGGAACATTGCTTTCTGGCTCCCATGTATTTTCTCCTTCGTCATAACCTTCCCACTTGACATGGTAATATTTCTGTCCGTTCCTGATGTCCATTCCACAGATGTGTTGCACTTCATAAAAGCCTGAAGAATATGCAAATAAATACTAAGTTGTAAGCAATGTCAATATTACAGGAATATTACTGAGGTATCAAAGGACATAAGTGTGCCAGTGAACAATACTCATAATATCAGTGCAAGAATCTGATATGGGGTTCTGGTGTAGATGGGCGTTTCCAACCAGAGGGATGACCATGCTGAGCGGAACCGAGGCTATGCCGAGGTTCCGCTCAGCACGGTCATCCCGAGGGTTGGAAACGCGCATCTACACCAGAACCCCATATTGGATTCTTTTTCTTGCACAACACCTTCCAAACATTTTCTTTTTTGTAGCAAATAGCAGAACTACAGACAGTATATCTTTTCTTCTTTTTAAGATTTCATACAATAGTCCTGTATTCTGTGTCCTTTAACAATAACTGATAATTATCATTATACCCGCTTTTTCGAAGAAAAATCGGGTATATTGTTTTCGTACCACAGTTCACTCCGGCGTCAGTCCGTCTGTCCGTCCGTCACGTTTCTTGTGATTGGATCTCCTCTGCAACCACTGAAGTTACACTTTTGAAACTTTGCATGTGGATAGTACATGGAATGTAGATGGCAGTGGGCAACTTTTTTGTGACCTTGACCTCAATATGACCCCAAGGTCAAAGGTCAAAAATTATGATTTGCCATATCTCCTAAACTATTGGAGTTACACTTCTGAAACTTTGCTTATTGGATGGTCCTTGGAATATAGAATATGTCGGGTTACTTTTGGTGTGACCTTGACCCCAAGGTCAAAGGTCAAAAAGTATGATTTTGCCATAACTTCTAAACTATTAGAGTTACACTTCTGAAACTTTGGTTATTGGATGGCCCTTGGAATATAGAATACATTTGGATACTTTTGGTGTGACCTTGACCTCAACATGACCCCAAGGTCAAAGGTCGAAAATTATGATTTGCCATATCTCCTAAACTATTAGAGTTACACTTCTGAAACTTTGCTTATTGGACGGCCCTTGGAATATAGAATACATTTGGATACTTTTGGTGTGACCTTGACCTCAACATGACCCCAAGGTCAAAGGTCGAAAATTATGATTTGCCATATCTCCTAAACTATTAGAGTTACACTTCTGAAACTTTGCTTATTGGACGGCCCTTGGAATATAGAATATGTTGGGCTACTTTTGGTGTGACCTCGACCTCAAGGTCAAAGGTCAAAAAGTATGACTTGCCATATCTTCTAAACTATTGGAGTTACACTTCTGAAACTTGGTTATTGGATGGCTGTTGGAATATAGAATAAATTGGGATACTTTTGGTGGACCTAAACATAACCCCAAGGTCAAAGGTCAAAAAGTATGACTTTGCCATATCTTCTAAACTATAAGAGTTACACTTCTGAAACTTTGCTTATCAGTTAGAATGTTGTTTGCAACTTTTTTTTAACTTACATGCTAATACATAGTCATTAGTGTTATTAGTAGAAAAAGCGGGTATTTGCGATGGTATACCATCGACTGCAGATCTAGTTTTTATTGATTTTTTTATTTCGTTTTTTTTTTTTTATTTTGCCGGTTAGTTTTGATAGCTCGCACATGTATATTGTTTACAAAATACAAGTAGTGCGGAAGTAGTTCCGACAGTTGAATAGAATTTTAGTTGCCTGGGTCGGAACACCAGGGTCAGAACATAAATTTCTATCCCAGGGTAAAATCTAGGATTTCCTTGTCTGGTGTGCAAGAAACTTTCTTATCACATTCTTATCTGTTAATTAGAGGAGAATGTCATGTCATAGCTATCATTTTACCACACATGTAAAGAAATGGTTACTGAAAGGTTATGTCATGACAGTGTGCATGACAACACATACAGGATATTTGATTTTTTCAGTGTAAGATCGAATTTTATTTCATCGAATGAACACAAAAACCAGTATTTTCACAAGTGGCGTAGCCACGAGTGAAAATACCAGTTTTGGTGTTCATGAGTGAAATAAAATTTGATCTTACACTGAAAAAATCAAATTTTCTGTTTCTTACATGCTTCAAAACAGCAATATTTAGCTTCCCTAATCGCATCACTCACACTCAGAGAAAACTAACTTTGTGCCTGTCGTTTCGCGTCAAGTTAGTGGTGTCCAACGTATTTACTGGGAATAATATTGAGTGTAAACTAAAAGTTTGCTCCTGAGAAATAGGCTGGGATGGCATTTTTATGAATGGTTACTGAAATGATTGAGATATTAGTTTTCCAAAGAAGGTGCAGGCAGATCTGACGTCAGCCTCAAAAATGACGTCATTAACTTCCTCATGACGTGTGAACGGGCTTAGTGTCAATTCTAATTCAGTTCATTAATTTTCAGTCATCTGACGATGGAAAAAAAACTCACCACAAAATTAGAATTTGAGAAAAATGTAGTCCCAAACAGTGAAAAATAAAATTGATATCAGTTACTATTTGAGACAGTGACAATATCTTTTTTTATTTCACTGAGAAATCTCTATATTTCATTGAAAAGCATGTAAGAATATGTTTTCTGTTCAACTTCCTCTGACAGCTATAAAATAGAAGTGAAGGCAATGATCAGGAATCAGTGATAAAGTAATGTTATCAAAGCCATCATCAACAGTACGATATAAATGCTGCCACGTGATATGACAACAATACGTTTTAGAAACTCTTTGCACTGAACAAAAAAGTAAGCAAATCAAGAAAGCAAATATCAGGGAATATATGAACATTTATTCAGGTGTTTTCCCACATATTTAAAGATAACCACATGATGTTTGTTTTGATCTACTTTTGACTTTATTTCCCATGATGTCATATGACATTAGTTAAAACAACAGCTGTTGCTGTACATGTCATTTGAGAAGAATCATTTGTACATGGAGTAGCAAAAATACAACATTCTTCAATATCTCCATTAACCTGTTACATCTAGTGCTAAATATTTGTTCCATTGAAACTGTCAATATATATTTTTTTGTTTATAAAAAGTCGTTATACAGGTTATCTGTATTTAAACTACATGCGTTCAGTGTCTTTTACAATCACCATTTTATACAAAGATACAACACGGAAATGTTCTTACTGACAGACAAACGTAGCATGCTTTACTATACATATGATATACTTGGGTAATCATGAACTTCAACAATTTTCACGAAAGAAAATTTCAAGAAATACTCTATGAAACATTTATACCTATTTAAAGAATTCCTAAAACTTTAATTGATTAACACATAGTTTGATATTAAAGAGCAGTGGTTAAAGTCAAAATGCTGCACTGTAACAACATTTACTGAACCAAATAAATAAAACAAATAAAATTACCTGGTAGATTTGCATGCCTCTTTTTTGTCTTCTTCTTTCCCACATCTGGAATAATATGTAATAAAAGCAAAAGGCTTTGAATTTTATGACATAAATATGGCCCTATACAACTGTTTGTTTTTCCTATATTATTGCATCTGATTTATTGCTTTGGGTTTAATGACACATCAACCCTTGTGGGTCATTATGCGTCAGAGATAGGCAGATAGTGGACGAGACAAGGGAGGTAGAGGAAAATGAATGGAAACATAGAACAAGAGGGCCCAATGGCCCTATACCGCTCACCTGTGTACCAGAAAATCATCAGTGTAAGAGACCCTTTTCTTCCTAAATATTTTATTGGAATTAAGGGGCCACAGGATTTGGCCAATTTGGAGCCCAGGGGCAAGATTGGCAGGACTCATGTAGGCGACCACTCAACATTGCTCCATGCTAAATAACTAAGCTCTGGGCCTTATGGTTTCAGAGAAGAAGATTTTTGAAAATGTTTTTTTCCTTTATAAGTTTTTTTCCATTTTCCATTTTAAGTCTATGATAGCTAATGGGCCCATGGGCGTGGCCAAGTTTAGCCCAAGGGGTATGGTTGGCAGGATTTATTAAGATGACCATTTCGTGTTGATAATACTAAATATCTAAGCTCTGGGACATGGTTTCAGAGAAGGTTTTTTTCCCATTATAAGTCTATGGAAGATAATGGGCCCATGGGCGTGGCCAATTGGGCCCCCAGGCGCATGGTTGGCAGGGTTTATGTAGGTGACCAATTGATGTTGCTACATGCTTTATATTTAGGCTCTGGGCCCTGTGGTTTCAGCGAAGATTTTTGAGGTTTTTCCAATAATAACTATGGGAGCTAAACAGCCCTGGGGTATGGCCAATTTGGATCACAGGGGCATATTTGTCAGGATTTATGTAGGTGGCCACATGACGTGTCTACATACTAAATATCTAAGCTCTGGGCCTTATGGTTTCAGAGAAGAAGATTTTTGATTTTTTTTACCATTATAAGTCAATGTGAGCTGATGAGCTCGGGCATGGTCAATGTTGACCCCTGGGGCAGGGTTAGCATGATTTATGTAGGTGACTGTTTTATGTTACTAGATACAAAATATCTAAGCTCTGTGCTTCACATATCAGAGAAGATTTTTGAAGCTTTTTTCCATTATGAGTCTATGGGAGCTAAGGAGCCCTGGGACATGGCCAATTTGGACCCCAGGGGCATGACTGGCAGGTTTTATGTAGGTGACCACTTGCCGTTGCTACATACTAAATATCTAAGCTCTGGGCCCTGTGGTTTCAGAGAAGAAGATATTTGAAGCTTTTTTTTTTTTCATTATGTCTATGGAAGCTAAGGGGCCCTGTGGTGTGGCAAATTTGGACCCCAGGGACATGATTGACAGGATTTATGTAGGTGACCACTTGACATTGTTACAAGCTAAATATATATGCTCTGGGCCCTGTGGTTTCAGAGAAGAAGAGTTTTAAAATTTTTCCCATTGTAAGACTATGGGAATAATATATTGCCATGGCAACCAGAATTCCAATCTGATCAGCCCAAAAACCTTAGGCAGCCTTTTCCCCTACCTGATGATGCTTCTCGTGAATTTGATCAAGATTGCCCATGGGGTATAAGAGATATACTTATTTGAAATTGTTTACGGACACACGCATGATGGACAAAAAGTGATCACAAAAGCTCACCTTGTCACTTCGTGTCAGATGAGCTAAAAAGCAGAAATAACAAAACTCCTCTCTACCCTTACCTGCTGCAAGGACGGTATGTCTTGTCCAACTGAAAGCCAATACAGGGATTTTCCTAGTGCAACTTTGGGGCCGGTAATCGGCCCCTATTTGTCCCAATTTAGAGACAGATATTCCCAAATTTTATGACAACTTTCCCAATTTCTGATGTTGTGCTACATTTTGATAAAAAATTCATGAAAATTGAACCAAAATTGACAAAGTTACAGCTGAATTAAATTCCCAACTATAAATATTAGCGAGCTGTTTTTCCCAAACCCAGTGGCCCCTGGACCCTGATTCTGAAGGGTAGGAAAATCCCTGCAATATCTGTTGGATGCACCAATGATGCAAGATACACATCAACTTTGCCACACACCCATTGCGGCTTGGAAGAAATAAATGGGCAGCATGATGCTTCCACGCAGAGCTGAATCCGACCGCACACGAGTACTGGTAAACCACTTTGAGTATCTAAGTCTGCCCAGGCAAAGTGGTGCGAGTTGGACCGTCCATGATTATAAACCCTATTGGTTTCATTGGGCATTAGGGCTTGAGATGTCATGTCATCTCAACGTCGGATAAAAGTCCCCCAAAATTGGAAGCAAAGTCTCCAAAATGACCTATATAGTGTTGACGGGGATGCTATACATCAAACAAACAAACATAATCTTTGCCACACCCAACTACCCCCTTTGTCCATGCTTATAAACCCTATTGGTTTCATTGGGCATTAGGGCTTGAGATGTCATCTCATCTCAATGTCGGGTAAAAGTCCCCCAAAATTGGAAGCAACGTCTCCAAAATGACCTATATAGTGTTGACGGGGATGCTATACATCAAATCAAACAAACAAACAAAATCTTTGCCACACCCAACTACCCCCTTTGTCTGATGCATCTAGATGCAACTGTTTTGGCACACTTCTACAGTTTGAAATGTCATGGAGCACAAAATATTTAAGGTGGCTCTTAGCCATAAAACACAGCATATTTCATTTGCTACGACTTAAAGGAATTCATAGCTAAAAGTCTGAAATGGAGAAATACATGCTGACAAAGCCGGCCTCAGTTGCTCAGTCAGATGCGCGCCTGACTGGTGATCAGGAGGACGCAGGTTCGATACCTGCCAGGGTTGGCAAAATTCTTTCGTGGAGGTGGATAATGAAATCTTTTCTAGTCATTCTCTCCCTTCCAATCATTCAAGAAGGGCAGTGTCAGTTTCTGGCAAAAGAATGTGCACTGTACTGGTTAACTGCTTACAATTAAGCCTGCCCAGGAAAAGTGTGGATAGGTAAATTGACTAGCACAAAAATGACCTAAATAGAGTTGATTAGGCCATTAAACTATGATTCAAACACACAAGTGGTGATCAGGAGGACCCAGGTTCAATACCTGCTGGGGTCGGCAACATTCTTTCGTGGAGATTGATCATGAAAACGTTTCTATGGTCTCCCTTCTGCTGATTCAAGAAGGGCAGCGGTCAGATTCAGGTGAAAGAATGTGCACTGTTCTGGTTAACCGCTTACCTATAAGCGTGCCCATGCAAAGTGGATGGGTAAACTGATCAGCTCATAAATGACCTAAATAGTGTTGACTGGGCTGTTAAACTCCAATGCAAACAAACGAACAAAATGACATGTCCAGGTATAATGTTAGAAGAGTCATGGATTGATAGGGTTGAAAACAAGAGGGCCATGATGGCCCTGGATCGCTCACCTGATCCACAGTGTAACAAGTGGACCCCAGGGAGGGCCATTATTGGCCTCAGGACTTTAATGTGCATAATGTTGAGGGAGGTCTCTTGTTTCAGAGAAGAAGATTTTTAAAGATTACCCCTATATAAGCCTATGTAAAACCAAAGGTCCCCGGGCCAGGGTCATTTTTGGCCCCAGCACTATAATTTGAATAATCTTGGTAGGGGTCCTTTAAATGAAGCTTCATACCAAATATCAATGACCTGGGCCTTGTGGTTTCAGAGAAGAAGGGCCTTGTGGTTTCAGAGAAGAAGTTTTTTTAAGTTTTCAGTGAAAAAATCTATTTTTGGCTTCTGTGACCTAGATGTGCAACGGACCGAACCATTTGAACAACTTTGTAAGGGGGCCACCTAAGGATCATTCCTGTGAAGATTGGTCAAAATCCGACCAGTGGTTTAGTGAAGATGTCGTTTGAAGAAATTGTTTACGCACAGACGCACGACGGACTAAAAGTGCTCCCAAAAGCTCACCTCATCACTACACGACGGTGAGCTTAAAAAATCAACCAACTTCTGTTTGAGGTAAGAGGATTACAGGATCATCCTGTCATAAGATGGCTAAAACCACTGAAGTACCCACAGTTTTGATTGCTGCTCAAGACATGCAGTATTAATCTCACTTACAGTGTACCAAGTACAAGCAATACATCTCAAAGGCTGCTTAAGTTATGACGATAACAAGATTATCTTGTTGCATTAGACAACATGAACACCCTGGCATGCAGAGTTCAAGGTCTTACATGTGAGACACCCTCTCAACCCTTGTTTACAATTATACAAAATACTTTGAATATATCACAAAGAATATTGGAATTATGGTGATCACAAGGTGAGCTGATTCACAGCCCAAGGTATTAAAGATAAAAATGATGTATTACACCTTATGATTGGCATTTAATTTGAAGAAACAATAGTAAGCATAGGCAAGACAATTGCCAACTATCAAATGTACAATTCAATGTGTAATTGTCCATGGAACTGTAGAAATTCTGTAACAATACAAACCTTTTTTTCTTCTTTTCATACATTTACTCTGTTCACTGTCTGGTAACCCAGGATTTGAATCTACTAAAAATAGAATAAGAAAACATGGATGATCCATTTTTCTGTTTGATAAGGGTAAAGTAATGTTAATAAATGGTGTATTGTTTGGTTGTTCGTATTGGAGTTTAACCCTTTTTGTACCAAATGGAATCTTCCTCCTTATATAAAGCAGGAGTCCATTTCAAAATATAGGGGTGTCAGGTTGACAAGAGGTACCTACTGCATATCAACTGAAGGCTATGTAGGGGACAATACAATTTGAACAATATTTGTAGAGGTCCACAAGATGAAACTACATATCAAATATCAAAGGCTTGGGCCTTCTGGTTTCAGTCAAGAAGAGTTTTTAAGATTTCCCCTGTGTCAGTCTATGTAAAACGTGGACCTCTGGGCGGACCCATTTTTGGTCCCAGGGCTATATTTGAACAATCTTGGCTGATGTCCACTAGAAAAAGCTGTAAACCAAATATCCATGGCCTAGGATTCTGGTTTCAAACAAGAAGATTTTCGGGGTATTCTCTACATAAGTCCATGAAAAACATAGGTCATAGGAGAAGATTTTAAAAAATTTTACCCTACATAAATGTATGTAAAATAAGTGGGCCCCTGGGCGGAGCAATTTTTTGGCTTAAGGGCTACAATTTGAGCAATCTTGGTAGAGGTCCACTAGATGAAGTAGAGGTCCACTAGATGAAGCTACATACCAAATATCAACTAGAGCTATCACTAAAGGTGATGAATACCCCCACAAAAACTGCCTTGATAGTACAACAGCGGCATTTTGCAATTTTTTCACTTGAAAGGGGCCATAACTATGTCGAAAATTGAGGAATTGTAGTGGAAATCGAACTTCACCTGTATTTTATGATGTTACATCAGTGTACCAAAAATTATAAAAATCGGTGAAGCGCTTTTTGAGTTATCGTCTGGAAACCAAGTCAACAGACCGACAGACCGACCGACAAGCTCACTCCTATATACCCCCCCCCCCCAAATTTCATTTGTGGGGGTATAAAGAACATGGCCTTCTGGTTTCAGACCAGATAATTTTTAACCTAAGCTGCCAAGAAAAACTTCATCTTAAAATGCTGTCTGTGTCGTCTGCTGAATCTTCTTTGCAAACTGTACATATTTTTGCATCCAGTGATTTTGCCTATTATCTTGAACTCTATTTGCATCCAGGCAAATAGTGTGGACCCTGATCAGACTGCAGTCTGATCTGGGTCCACATAGTTTGCAACAATCCTCAGGGATTGCTTTTACAATATTGATTCCTGATCATCGTCTCCACTTCTATTTCAAATTAACCGGCAGATGACAAAGCGGATGATAATTGCTAACTGGCACATTAAGGGTCAAAGGATTTCCGTATGTAAGTCCAATGCCCTATCAGATTGTAGAGAACCTAATGTTTGATGCCACTGAAAATCATGTGACACAATGTGTTTATGACTGTATGAACTACACGGTTTTCTATATGTTTACGTTTGGCTTTTCACTGGAAATGAAAATTGGAAATGTAAATATTGCCAAATGCACCCTTTACTTGATCCTCTACAATTTACTGTATACAGTGGTGAAAATTATCCTCATTCCATACTCTTCATGACTTATAAATCAGCTTACCTGTCATGTTGGAACCATTTTTAAAAATGACAAGCCAGAGAAGACCGATTTCTGATCACTTGAATCTTCATGACTAAATAAGGAGTCTTCACTACTAAATCTACTGAACATTGGAAATTTCATGTGATCTGATTGGTTTATTATCTTGGGCAAACACTTATGTGTTTTTTCTGAGTATTTTTCTCTCACTGCACATCTTGAAGAAATAGATGGGCTGCACGATGCGTCCACGCAGAGCTGAAACCGACCACAAACGAGTACTGGTAAACCGCTTAGAGGATCTAAGCCTGCCCTGGCAAAGTGGTGCGAGTCGGACTGTCCATGCTTATAAACCCTATTGGTTTCACAGGGCGACAGGGCTTGAGATGTCATTTCATCTCAATGTCAGGGTAAAAGTCCCACAAAATGGGAAGCAACGTCTCCAAAATGACCTATACAGTGTTGACGGGGACGTTAAACCTCTTCACCCATTAAAAAAAAAAAAATCTCACTGCACATCTATTGAAAGAAAATGAAAATGTCTAGTTAATAAGGAGAAACAAGGGTACCTAAATCTGATGACAAGAGTGGTGCAATTTTTCTTTCAATTTCCTCAGCTATTGTAGGATCTACAAAGACAAACATATATAACACAATACCATACAGTGAAAAAACGTTGTAACTGCTTATACTGATTAAGTCTTGGGATGCACTGGACCTGATTTTAGTTTAACTCGACCATAGATTTTAGTATGATTTTCAAAATTTCTTATAGAAATTATGAAAATCATACTAAAATTTGTTTCATAATCCAGTTGGGCAATCAGTTTAGAACCTGATCAGACTGCTCTGGTTCTGCACTGTTTGCATAGGCCTGTCTGTACCAATACTCAGGATCATTATGGTATTATCTATTTACAGGAGTAGTAAAACTACTGCAACAAACTTAAAACAGAAACCCAGTTTTTGGTAAATGAGATTAAAACAGGGCTTGATAACTGAGGTGGCAAATATTTCACTTGACCATTCGGACCAGCCAGCTACTGACCTTACTAGACCTAACCAGTTTTTCACTAGACAATGTCCATGGGTCGTGGGTTAATGTTGAACCCTGCTGTTTTGGTGTTTAAAATTTTTCACTTGACTATTCGGACCAGCCAGCTACTGACCTTACTAGACCTAACCAGCTTTTCACTAGACAATGTCCATGGGTCTTGGGTTAATGTTGAACCCTGCTGTTTTGGTGTTTAAAATTTTTCACTTGACCATTCGGACCAGCCAGCTACTGACCTTACAAGACCTAACCAATTTTTCACTAGACAATGTCCATGGGTCTTGGGTTAATGTTGAACCCTGCTTTTTTGGTGTTTAATGACCCTGTCAACACTATTTTAGATCATTTTTGAGCCAGTCAGTTTACCTATCCATACTTTCCTGGGCAGGCTTATACGTAATCTGTTTACCAGTTCAGTGTACATTTTTTCGCCAGAAACTACAAATTGCCCTCCTTGAATCAGCCCAAGGGAGACAATGACTGTAGAGAAGATTTCAGGATAGCCTTCACAAAAGAAGGTGCCAACCCAGCAAGTATCAAACCCGCATTCTCCTGATCACCAGTCAGACATGCATTTGACTGAGCTACTGGGGTGGGCTTATTTTGTTTGTACGAACTGATGTTCAATCTCACTGTAAACATTATTTAAGACATTTTGGAGATGATTCTTGCAATTTTGTGAGACTTTTTCCTCAGACACTGCCACACACAAAATGACATCTCAAGCCCAGCCATCCAATGAAACCAAAGGGCTTATATGCAATGGACAGTCTAATTATCATCAAACAACCGACCCCTCCCATCGGGGCTTGAAGAAATAGATTGGGCTGCAAGATGCTTCCATTCAGAGCTGAAACAGACCTTACTTGAGTACTGGTAAACTGCTTGGAGGTTCTAGGCCTGTCCAGGAAAAGAGGTACCAGTCGGACCGTCTATGCATATAAACCCTATTGGTTTTATTGGGCAGTAGGGCTTGAGATGTCATTTGATCTCAGTGTCGGGTAAAAGTCCCACAGAATTGGCAGTACATCACCAAAATGACATATAGTGTTGACGGGGATGTTAAACTTCAAATCAAACAAACAAACAAATCAAGTTGTTCACTTACCGACAGGAAGTATTGTGGTCCCTGATACAGCTGATTTGGGTGTCAAATGAAGGCTTTGGCTCTGTAATGTTGCGCTAGTTGCTAAAATGTAAGAACAAGACAATATTAAACCTCATAATTAATCTGCCAAGTGTTGAAGATGCATAATCAAAGGGACATTACTCTAGCTAAACTGTCCTACCTTGTTAAGCTGTAATTTTACCATATAAGCTGCCAAGAAAAACTTCATCTTAAAATGCTGTCTGTGTCGTCTGCTGAATCTTCTTTGCAAACTGTACTAACATATTTTTGCATCCAGGCAAATAGTGTGGACCCTGATCAGACTGCTCCTAGAGGAGCAATCTGATCTGTGTCCACATTGTTTGCAACAATCCTCAGGGATTGCTTTTACAATATTGATTCCTGATCATCGTCTCCACTTCTATTTCAAAGTAACCGGCAGATGACAAAGCGGATGATAATTGCTAACTGGCACTTTTAGGGTCAAAGGATTTCCGTATGTAAGTCCAATGCCCTATCAGATTGTAGAGAACCTAATGTTTGATGCCACTGAAAATCATGTGACACAATGTGTTTATGACTGTATGAACTACACGGTTTTCTATATGTTTACGTTTGGCTTTTCACTGGAAATGAAAATTGGAAATGTAAATATTGCCAAATGCACCCTTTACTTGATCCTCTACAATTTACTGTATACAGTGGTGAAAATTATCCTCATTCCATACTCTTCATGATTTATAAATCAGCTTACCTGTCATGTTGGAACCATTTTTAAAAATGACAAGCCAGAGAAGACCGATTTCCGATAACTTGAATTTTTAAGGCTTCAGAAAATTTAACGGTGAAGTCTCTTCATGACTAAATAAGGAGTCTTCACTACTAAATCTACTGAACATTTGAAAATTCGAGTGATCTGATTGGTTTATTATCTAGGGCAAACACTTATGTGTTTTTTCTCAGTATTTTTATCTCACTGAACATTTTGAAGAAATAGATGGGCTGCACGATGCGTCCACGCAGAGCTGGAATCAACCGCAAACGAGTACTGGTAAACCGCTTAGAGGATCTAAGCCTGCCCTGGCAAAGTGGCGCGAGTCGGACCGTCCATGCTTATAAACCCTATTGGTTTCATAGGGCGACAGGGCTTGAGATGTCATTTCATCTCAATGTCAGGGTTAAAGTCCCACAAAATGGGAAGCAACGTCTCCAAAATGACCTATACAGTGTTGACGGGGATGTTAAACCTCTTCAATCAATCAAAAAAAAAAAAAATCTCACTGCACATCTATTGAAAGAAAATGTAAATGTCTAGATGTCTAGTTAATAAGGAGAAACAAGGGTACCTAAATCTGATGACAAGAGTGGTGCAATTTTTCTTTCAATTTCCTCAGCTATTGTAGAAACCCAGTTTTTGGTAAATGAGATTAAAACAGGGCTTGATAACTGAGGTGGCAAATTTTTCACTTGACCATTCGGACCAGCCAGCTACTGACCTTACTAGACCTAACCAGTTTTTCACTAGACAATGTCCATGGGTCGTGGGTTAATGTTGAACCCTGCTGTTTCGGTGTTTAAAATTTTTCACTTGACCATTCGAACCAGCCAGCTACTGACCTTACTAGACCTAACCAGTTTTTCACTAGACAATGTCCATGGGTCTTGGGTTAATGTTGAACCCTGCTATTTTGGTGTTTAATGACCCAGTCAACACTATTTACATCATTTTTGAGCCAGTCAGTTTACCTATCCATACTTTCCTGGGCAGGCTTATGCCTAATCTGTTTACCAGTTCAGTGTACATGTTTTCGCCAGAAACTACAAATTGCCCTCCTTGAATAAGCCAAAGGGAGAGAATGACTGTAGAGAAGATTTCAGGATAGTCCCCACAAAAGAAGGTTGCGGAACCCAGCAAGTATCAAACCCTCGTTCTCCTGATCACCAGTCAGACATGCATTTGACTGAGCTACTGGGGTGGGCTTATTTTGTTTGTACGAACTGATGTTCAATCTCACTGTAAACATTATTTAAGACATTTTGAGACGATTCTTGCAATTTTTGTGAGACTTTTTCCTCAGACACTGTTACACACAAAATGACATCTCAAGCCCAGCCATCCAATGAAACCAAAAGGCTTATATGCAATGGACAGTCTAATTATCATCAAACAACCGACCCCTCCCATCGGGGCTTGAAGAAATAGATTGGGCTGCAAGATGCTTCCATTCAGAGCTGAAACAGACCTTACTTGAGTACTGGTATACTGCTTGGAGGTTCTAGGCCTGTCCAGGAAAAGAGGTACCAGTCGGACCGTCTATGCATATAAACCCTATTGGTTTTATTGGGCAGCAGGGCTTGAGATGTCATTTGATCTCAGTGTCGGGTAAAAGTCCCACAGAATTGGCAGTGCATCACCAAAATGACATATAGTGTTGACGGGGATGTTAAACTTCAAATCAAACAAACAAACAAATCAAGTTGTTCACTTACCGACAGGAAGTATTGTGGTCCCTGATACAGCTGATCTGGGTGTCAAATGAAGGCTTTGGCTCTGTAATGTTGCGCTAGTTGCTAAAATGTAAGAACAAGACAATATTAAACCTCATAATTAATCTGCCAAGTGTTGAAGATGCATAATCAAAGGGACATTACTCTAGCTAAACTGTCCTACCTTGTTAAGCTGTAATTTTACCATATAAGCTGCCAAGAAAAACTTCATCTTAAAATGCTGTCTGTGTCATCTGCTGAATCTTCTTTGCAAACTGTACTAACATATTTTTGCATCCAGGCAAATAGTGTGGACCCTGATCAGACTGCTCCTAGAGGAGTAGTCTGATCTGTGTCCACATTGTTTGCAACAATCCTCAGGGATTGCTTTTACAATATTGATTCCTGATCATTATCTCCACTTCTATTTCAAAGTAACCGGCAGATGACAAAGCAGATGATAATTGCTAACTGGCACTTTTAGGGTCAAAGGATTTCCGTATGTAAGTCCAATGCCCTATCAGATTGTAGAGAACCTAATGTTTGATGCCACTGAAAATCATGTGACACAATGTGTTTATGACTGTATGAACTACACGGTTTTCTATATGTTTACGTTTGGCTTTTCACTGGAAATGAAAATTGGAAATGTAAATATTGCCAAATGCACCCTTTACTTGATCCTCTACAATTTACTGTATACAGTGGTGAAAATTATCCTCATTCCATACTCTTCATGACTTATAAATCAGCTTACCTGTCATGTTGGAACCATTTTTAAAAATGACAAGCCAGAGAAGACCGATTTCTGATCACTTGAATCTTCATGACTAAATAAGGAGTCTTCACTACTAAATCTACTGAACATTTGTAAAATTCGAATGATCTGTTTGGTTTATTATCTAGGGCAAACACTTTTGTGTTTTTTCTGAGTATTTTTCTCTCACTGCACATCTTGAAGAAATAGATGGGCTGCACGATGCGTCCACGCAGAGCTGAAACCAACCACAAACAAGTACTGGTAAACCGCTTAGAGGATCAATGTCAGGGTAAAAGTCCTACAAAATGGGAAGCAACGCCTCCAAAATGACCTATACAGTGTTGACGGGGACGTTTAACCTCTTCAATCAATAAAAAAAAAAATCTCACTGCACATCTATTGAAAGAAAATGAAAATGTCTAGTTAATAAGGAGAAACAAGGGTACCTAAATCTGATGACAAGAGTGGTGCAATTTTTCTTTCAATTTCCTCAGCTATTGTAGGATCTACAAAGACAAACATATATAACACAATACCATACAGTGAAAAAACGTTGTAACTGCTTATACTGATTAAGTCTTGGGATGCACTGGACCTGATTTTAGTTTAACTCGACCATAGGTTTTAGTATGATTTTCATAATTTCTAATAGAAATTATGAAAATCATACTAAAATTTGTTTCATAATCCAGTTGGGCAATCAGTTTAGAACCTGATCAGACTGCTCTGGTTCTGCACTGTTTGCATAGGCCTGTCTGTACCAATACTCAGGATCATTATGGTATTATCTATTTACAGGAGTAGTAAAACTACTGCAACAAACTTAAAACAGAAACCCAGTTTTTGGTAAATGAGATTAAAACAGGGCTTGATAACTGAGGTGGCAAATATTTCACTTGACCATTCGGACCAGCCAGCTACTGACCTTACTAGACCTAACCAGTTTTTCACTAGACAATGTCCATGGGTCGTGGGTTAATGTTGAACCCTGCTGTTTTGGTGTTTAAAATTTTTCACTTGACTATTCGGACCAGCCAGCTACTGACCTTACTAGACCTAACCAGTTTTTCACTAGACAATGTCCATGGGTCTTGGGTTAATGTTGAACCCTGCTGTTTTGGTGTTTAAAATTTTTCACTTGACCATTCGGACCAGCCAGCTACTGACCTTACAAGACCTAACCAATTTTTCACTAGACAATGTCCATGGGTCTTGGGTTAATGTTGAACCCTGCTTTTTTGGTGTTTAATGACCCTGTCAACACTATTTTAGATCATTTTTGAGCCAGTCAGTTTACCTATCCATACTTTCCTGGGCAGGCTTATGCATAATCTGTTTACCAGTTCAGTGTACATTTTTTCGCCAGAAACTAAAAATTGCCCTCCTTCAATCAGCCAAAGGGAGAGAATGACTGTAGAGAAGATTTCAGGATAGTCCCCACAAAAGAAGGTTGCGGAACCCAGCAAGTATCAAACCCGCATTCTCCTGATCACCAGTCAGACACGCATTTGACAGAGCTACTGGGTTGGGCTTATTTTGTTTGTACGAACTGATGTTCAATCTCACTGTAAACATTATTTAAGACATTTTGGAGACGATTCTTGCAATTTTGTGAGACTTTTTCCTCAGACACTGTCACACACAAAATGACATCTCAAGCCCAGCCATCCAATGAAACCAAAAGGCTTATATGCAATGGACAGTCTAATTATCATCAAACAACCGACCCATCCCATCGGGGCTTGAAGAAATAGATTTGGCGGCATGATGCTTCCATTCAGAGCTGAAACAGACCTTACTTGAGTACTGGTTAACTGCTTGGAGGTTCTAGGCCTGTCCAGGAAAAGAGGTACCAGTCGGACCGTCTATGCATATAAACCCTACTGGTTTTATTGGGCAGTAGGGCTTGAGATGTCATTTGATCTCAGTGTCGGGTAAAAGTCCCACAGAATTGGCAGTGCATCACCAAAATGACATATAGTGTTGACGGGGATGTTAAACTTCAAATCAAACAAACAAACAAATCAAGTTGTTCACTTACCGACAGGAAGTATTGTGGTCCCTGATACAGCTGATCTGGGTGTCAAATGAAGGCTTTGGCTCTGTAATGTTGCGCTAGTTGCTAAAATGTAAGAACAAGACAATATTAAACCTCATAATTAATCTGCCAAGTGTTGAAGATGCATAATCAAAGGGACATTACTCTAGCTAAACTGTCCCACCTTGTTAAGCTGTAATTTTACCATATATATATATATCACATTTAGACCAATCAACAAATCTAGATGAAGCAAGGCACAGCAAATTCTTCAAATGCCGATGTATAAAACTTTGACTATGATCCGCCTGCACAGTCAAGTATACTGTTGTAACATCTCTCTTTGAATCCTTGGATACACTGTCACAAAGCATTGTGAATACAAGTCAAATCATATTTGACAAATGTGACATAATGTCCCTGTTAACACTATTTAGGGGAGACGTTGCCTCCAACTTAGTGGAACTTTTGGCAGACACTGTCAAAGATGAAATGACATCATCTCAAGCCTGCACAGTCAAGTATACTGTTCAAGGTTGTAACATCACAAAGCAATGTGAATACAAGTCAAATCATGTTTGACAATTAAGTATGACAACTTCACACATGATCTAAAAACAGTTATTTTGTTAGTTTGTTTTGGCGTTTAATGGCCCAGTCAACACTATTTTAGATCATTTTTGAGCCAGTCAATTTACTTATCCATACTTTCCTGGGCAGGCTTATACTTAATCTGTTTACCAGTACAGTGCACATTTTTTCGCCAGAAACTAAAAATTGCCCTCCTTGAATCAGCCGAAGGGAGAGAAAGACCGTAGAGAAGATTTCAGGATAGTCTCCACAAAAGAAGGTTGCCGAGTAGAAGTAAAACAAAGATCAATAATCGATACAATTAACTTACTCCACCCATTAAAGAAACCAAAGGGAAAGAAACACAAACATGAAGCCACCAGACCATAATGGAAACCTAAACAAAGGAAGGCCATAAGGACAGTTACTTTCCCACAAAATGGCCAAATGTCCATCCAAAATAAAAAGACACAAGTGATACACACAGTAAGTAACAAACAGCAACATAAATAAACCGCCACAGAAGAACCGCCTTGCAATGGTCAGTAGAAAGAATTCCACTGGGGGGCTTAAATCGATTTTACATGGCCATAATCTTCGCGCTTACCTCTGTCGCGGTATACACTAATTTTGATTAGTCCGCATGAAGGCTTCCTAACTCATCAGTGTAACATCTCCGAAAACATACAAATAAAAAAACTACAGAGATGAAACAAGGTTGAGGACTCGACAGCATACAACAACAGAATTGCTGGAGCAAAAGAAAATCAACAGTTAAGACTCCAAGGGGCCCGACCAAAGATGGAGCATCAGGCGCAAGTATCAAACCCCCGTTCTCCTTATCACCAGTCAGACACTCATTTGACTGAGCTACTGGGGTGGGCTTATTTTGTTTGTACGAACTGGTGTCCAATCTCACTGTAAACATTTAAGACATTTTGGAGACGATTCTTCCAATTTTGTAAGACTTATTCCTCCGACACTGTAACACACAAAATGACATCTCAAGCCCAGCTATCCAATGAAACCAAAAGGCTTATATGCAATGGACAGTCTAATTATCACCAAACAACCGCCCCCTCCCATCAGGGCTTGAAGAAAGAGATTGGGCTACAAGATGCTTCCATTCAGAGCTGAAACAGACCTTACTTGAGTACTGGTAAACTGCTTGGAGGTTCTAGGCCTGTCCAGGAAAAGTGGCACCAGTCGGACCGTCTATTGGGCAGCAGGGCTTGAGATGTCATTTCATCTCAGTGTCGGGTAAAAGTCCCACAGAATTGGCAGTGCATCACCAAAATGACATATAGTGTTGACGGGGATGTTAAACTTCAAATCAAACAAACAAACAAATCAAGTTGTTCACTTACCGACAGGAAGTATTGTGGTCCCTGATACAGCTGATCTGGGTGTCAAATGAAGGCTTTGGCTCTGTAATGTTGCGCTAGTTGCTAAAATGTAAGAACAAGACAATATTAAACCTCATAATTAATCTGCCAAGTGTTGAAGATGCATAATCAAAGGGACATTACTCCAGCTAAACTGTCCCACCTTGTTAAGCTGTAATTTTACCATATATATATCACATTTAGACCAATCAACAAATCTAGATGAAGCAAGGCACAGCAAATTCTTCAAATGCCGGTGTATAAAACTTTGACTATGATCCGCCTGCACAGTCAAGTATACTGTTGTAACACCTCTCTTTGAATCCTTGGCTACACTGTCACAAAGCATTGTGATTCTAGTCAAATCATCTTTGACACACATGTGACATAATGTCCGTGTTAACACTATTTAGGGGAGACGTTGCTTCCAATTTTTATGGAACTTTTACCAGACACTGTCAAAGATGAAATGACATCATCTCAAGCCTGCACAGTCAAGTATACTGTTCAAGGTTGTAACATCACAAAGCAATGTGAATACAAGTCAAATCATGTTTGACAATTAAGTATGACAACTTCACACATTACCTAAAAACAGTTATTTTGTTAGTTTGTTTTTGCATTTAATGGCCCAGTCAACACTATTTTAGATCATTTTTGAGCCAGTCAGTTTACCTATCCATACTTTCCTGGGCAGGCTTATACGTAATCTGTTTACCAGTTCAGTGCACATTTTTTAGCCAGAAACTAAAAATTGCCCTCCTTGAATCAGCCGAAGGGAGAGAATGACTGTAGAGAAGATTTCAGGATAGCCTTCACAAAAGAAGCTTGCCGAACCCAGCAAGTATCAAACCCTCGTTCTCCTGATCTTACTTGTGTACTGGTAAACTGCTTGGAGGTTCTAGGCCTGTCCAGGAAAAGAGGTACCAGTCGGACCGTCTATGCATATAAACCCTATTGGTTTTATTGGGCAGTAGGGCTTGAGATGTCATTTCATCTCAGTGTCGGGTAAAAGTCCCGAAAAATTGGAAGTGCATCTCCAAAATGACATACAGTGTTGACGGGGATGTTAAACTTCAAATCAAACAAACAAACAAATCAAGTTGTTCACTTACCGACAGGAAGTATTGTGGTCCCTGATACAGCTGATCTGGGTGTCAAATGAAGGCTTTGGCTCTGTAATGTTGCGCTAGTTGCTAAAATGTAAGAACAAGACAATATTAAACCTCATAATTAATCTGCCAAGTGTTGAAGATGAATAATCAAAGGGACATTACTCCAGCTAAACTGTCCCACCTTGTTAAGCTGTAATTTTACCATATATATAAATCACATTTAGACCAATCAACAAATCTAGATGAAGCAAGGCACAGCAAATTCTTCAAATGCCGATGTATAAAACTTTGACTATGATCCGCCTGCACAGTCAAGTATACTGTTGTAACACCTCTCTTTGAATCCTTGGATACACTGTCACAAAGCATTGTGAATACAAGTCAAATCATATTTGACAAATGTGACATAATGTCCCTGTTAACACTATTTAGGGGAGACGTTGCCTCCAACTTAGTGGAACTTTTGGCAGACACTGTCAAAGATGAAATGACATCATCTCAAGCCTGCACAGTCAAGTATACTGTTCAAGGTTGTAACATCACAAAGCAATGTGAATACAAGTCAAATCATGTTTGACAATTAAGTATGACAACTTCACACATTACCTAAAAACAGTTATTTTGTTAGTTTGTTTTTGCATTTAATGGCCCAGTCAACACCATTTTAGATCATTTTTGTGCCAGTCAGTTTACGTATCAACATTTTCCTGGGCAGGCTTATACCTAATCTGTTTACCAGTTCAGTGCACATTTTTTCGCCAGAAACTAAAAATTGCCCACCTTGAATCAGCCCAAGGGAGAGAATGACCGTAGAAAAGATCTCAGAATAGTCTCCACAAAAGAAGGTGCCAACCCAGCAAGTATCAAACCCGCATTCTCCTGATCACCAGTCAGACACGCATCAAACTGAGCTTCTGGGGCGGGCTTATTTTGTTTGTACAAGTTGATGTTCAATCTCACTAAAGACATTATTTAGGACATTTTGGAGACGATTCTTCCAATTTTTTAGACTCCCCCCCCCCCCCCCCCCCGACACACACAAAATGACATACTAGCCCAGCCATCCAATGAAACCAAAAGGCTTATATGCAATGGACAGTCTAATTATCATAAAAGAACCGCCCCCTCCCATCAGGGCTTGAAGAAATAGATTGGGCTACAAGATGCTTCCATTCAGGGCTGAAACAGACCACACTTGAGTACTGGTAAGCTGCTTGGAGGTTCTAGGCCTGTCCAGGAAAAGTGGCACCAGTCGGACCGTCTTGGGCAGTAGGGCTTGAGATGTCATTTGATCTCAGTGTCGGGTAAAAGTCCCACAGAATTGGCAGTGCATCACCAAAATGACATATAGTGTTGACGGGGATGTTAAACTTCAAATCAAACAAACAAACAAATCAAGTTGTTCACTTACCGACAGGAAGTATTGTGGTCCCTGATACAGCTGATCTGGGTGTCAAATGAAGGCTTTGGCTCTGTAATGTTGCGCTAGTTGCTAAAATGTAAGAACAAGACAATATTAAACCTCATAATAAATCTGCCAAGTGTTGAAGATGCATAATCAAAGGGACATTACTCCAGCTAAACTGTCCCACCTTGTTAAGCTGTAATTTTACCATATATATATATATCACATTTAGACCAATCAACAAATCTAGATGAAGCAAGGCACAGCAAATTCTTTAAATGCCGATGTATAAAACTTTGAGTATGATCCCCCTGCACAGTCAAGTATACTGTTGTAACATCTCTCTTTGAATCCTTGGATACACTGTCACAAAGCATTGTGAATACAAGTAAAATCATATTTGACAAACGTGACATAATGTCCCTGTTAACACTGTTTAGGGGAGACGTTGCCTCCAACTTAGTGGAACTTTTGCCAGACACTGTCAAAGATGAAATGTCAATATCTCAAGCCTGCGCAGTCAAGTATACTGTTCAAAGTTGTAACATCACAAAGCAATGTGAAAACAAGTCAAATCATGTTTGACACTTGAGTATGACAACTTCACACATGATCTAAAAACAGTTATTTTGTTTGTTTTGGAGTTTAAGGGCCCAGTTAACACTATGCACGTCATTTTCAGCCAGTCAGTTTACCTATCCCTGGGATAGGTTTATACCTAAGCTGTTAACGAGTACAGTGCACATTCTTTCACAAAAAAAGTGACAACTGCCCACCTTCAATCAGCGGAAGGGAGAGAATGACCGTAGAAAAGATTTTATGATGAATCTCCATGAAAGAATGTTGCTGACCCCGGCAGGTATGACAGGCATGTTTAATCTCACTGTTAACATTATTTAGGACATTTTGGAGACGATGCTTCCAATTTTGTGAGACTTTTTTGAGACATCGTCACAGATGAAATGAAATCTCAAGCCCAGCCACCCAATGAAACCAAAAGGCTTATATACACTGGACAGTCCAATTCACATCAAACAATGCCCCCCTCCAATTTGGGCTTAAGAAATATGTAGGGCTGCATGATGCTACCAAGCAGAGCTGAAACAGACCACACTTGAGTACTGGCAAAACTGCTTGGAGGTTCTAAGCCTGCCTAGGAAAAGAGTGCGAGACGGACCGTCTATGCATATAAACCCTATTGGTTTAATTGGGTAGCAGGGCTTGAGATGTCATTTCATCTCAGTGTCGGGTAAAATGAGTGTCGGGTAAAAGTCCCACGAAATTGAAAGTGCATCTCCAAGTGACATATACAGTGTTGACGGGGATGTTAAACTTCAAATCAAACAAACAAACAAATCAAGCTGTTCACTTACCGACAGGAAGTATTGTGGTCCCTGATACAGCTGATCTGGGTGTCAAATGAAGGCTTTGGCTCTGTAATGTTGCGCTAGTTGCTAAAATGTAAGAACAAGACAATATTAAACCTCATAATAAATCTGCCAAGTGTTGAAGATGAATAATCAAAGGGACATTACTCTAGCTAAACTGTCCCACCTTGTTAAGCTGTAATTTTACCATATATATATATATCACATTTAGACCAATCAACAAATCTAGATGAAGCAAGGCACAGCAAATTCTTCAAATGCCGATGTATAAAACTTTGACTATGATCCGCCTGCACAGTCAAGTATACTGTTGTAACACCTCTCTTTGAATCCTTGACAACACTGTCACAAAGCATTGTGAGCCTTATAAAAGACTGTTTATGGACGAACAGATAGACGGGCGGACAGCACCATGCCATAATTCAAAATTTTTTTTTTCTCACAGTGTGCATATAAAAAGTTCTTTGTTTGCAGTTGCCTACCAATGAATTTTTTAGGTGGATAAATATATATCTATGAAGGTCTACTCTTATAGGAAAGAATTTGCTCCATATGAGCAAAATCCTTCCAATAAGTGTCAATATTTTGTAGATGTTGTCAGTGTGTGGGAGGAGATGGGGTACAGAAAAATCACTGCATTTTCGACAGACTTTCAAGAAGACATTTTGATTCACTTTTAATAGTAATGAGCTTAACATCATACATATTATTTTTGCAAAATGTCAAAACATCAGATTTTCTACAATAAACTACTTATATGAAGCATCTTTTCCAAACAAATGGTTTGTCCTAAAAATGAAGCTCTGAATTTTTCTTCAGTTTCATGACTATTACAGCTCCATCTAAAACCATTTGAACTACAGAAAATTATAGTGATAGAAAATGGGGGCAAATTAACTTACCTGCTCCAGCAAGTGAGGGCAGACTGAAACAGAAATACAT
This sequence comes from Lucinisca nassula, assembly GCA_963580285.1. Classification (NCBI taxonomy): domain Eukaryota; kingdom Metazoa; phylum Mollusca; class Bivalvia; order Lucinida; family Lucinidae; genus Lucinisca; species Lucinisca nassula. The sequence continues at coordinate 28,585 of CAUZLF010000059.1, read as the reverse complement.
AGAAAAGTTTTCAGAGGAAAACAATGTCCCCACAGGTTGCAATATAGTAAATACATAGTGCCTTTAATAATAAAGTATAATCGGTGAGCCTTGGACAATTTCATAAGGTCAAGCTTCAGCGAGCCCGTATAAAACTGACGCGGCGAACAGATTATAATTTATTATTAACAACACTTACCATACCATGTATTTAGTTTATACCGCAATCCAAACATTCAAGGGGTTATGCGATAATTTAGCAAATTTAACCAAACTAGTCGACCATGATGGTCCTATATTGCTCAACTGAGCTAAGAGATTTGCATGTGGGTCCCGGGGCTTGGCAATTTTTGGACCCAGGTTTATAATTTGAACAATCTTGGTAGAGGTCCACTAAATGAAGCTTTATATCAAATATCATAGGTCTGGACCTTCTCGTTTCAGATGAAAAAAAAATCTTAATGTTTTCCTTACATAAGCCTATGTCAAATATTGGCCCTGTGGCCTGTGCCAAAAATCAAATCAAATCTGCAGAATGTAGGCTGATATATTATACCAAGTTTGACCACCAAAATTAATAAATTTGTACACGAGATAGATGACAAGCCATTTTTAGCCCAAAATTGTCTGTATTTGGGGGCCTGTGCCCTGAGTATCAAACCCACGTTCAAAAGGTCAAGATCATCATAACCTAATGAGTGTTGTCCCTCATCCTAGTGATGTACCTATGCAAGTTTGATAAGAATCCATCCATATATTCAGGAGATATAGTGTTTCAAATAGACTATGACGACGCCGATACAAACAGGATCCCCGCCAAAAACAATATGTCCCTCTCAGCTCTGGTTGGGGGACATAATAGAGACATCTAGCTGCAGCAGAATAATACAATTAACAAGAGTTCTGCCAAAACGTATGTCGCCCCTATAGTAAACTTGGCCATTCAGGTGAACGCTAGGGTGGTTGCAAATGTTGGCCGATTGACGAACGGGCGGAAATCTGGACTCCTCTATTGTGCCATGCTCATAGCAGGCGTGACAAAAATTAAGCATTATCATATAATAGAGCCCTGCTTGTATCTACTGAATCTCACAAGTCTTTTTCGGTCTGCGGGCAAAAAATATAGATCATAGTGGTAAGTCACCTACAGAGTGCATCCATGTGAATATTGATTTAAGTCTTTATGGCGGGTAAAAACCTGACGAGCTTGTCTGCATTATATGGACAACAGAATCTTAAAACATGTGCATCAAAAAAGTGCAAGTCGTTGTATGGGTTTCATTTTTGCCAATCCTGTCACACTTTGTAAACACCACAACCTCTTTATAACACTATGGCTGTGGTCTAAAGCAGAAAATTAGTTAGCTGTACAACAATGTTACATCCAAACAAAAATGTACAGATTATATAGAAAAATGACCATTCATATATTTTGGGATCCATACTAATGCCTTATTATATACAAAACCATGTCAAAATAAATAGTGTTACAATGGGTTTGTGGTGTCCTGATACAGTATAAAACAAAACTGACAAAATTTGTAGGTGGGTAATCCAGAAGTCTGTGACAGCAAATCATCAGGTTATTTAGTTATTTTTCTTTTAGTTCACAAAACTATCTTGAATTTTGATTTTCAATTTTTGTCTCACACAAACAGACATTTCCATTCTTACCAAAGGTTCAAGGGGAAGTGGTTTGGTGAATTAAATGCTTCACAAATTAAGTTAAACAATCATTAAAATGTTGAATGCCTTACTAGAGGAAATAGGAAAACATTCTGACTAAACTATAAAATGCAACATTCTCCAAGAATCATACTGCCAAAATGCATAAGTTGTTCAAAGGGAACAGAATTCCACAGTAAAATCTGTTTTTTTTTTCGTGCACATGCTACATGTATGACCAAATTTTAAGTCGTTCAGGGCATATTATTCAGCAACAAGGTGATGGATCAGAATCCACTGTTATTCAATTATTAATCAACAACTACATTGCACTTCAGCCAAAGAAAATTGCAGAAAAAAAAAAAAATTCTTGTTACAAATACAGTCAATCCTGCCCTAGTGGCCACCTCTATTAAGCAAGCAACCTTTTTTAAGCAAGCAGGCATTCAGTTCCCGACAAAGGAAAAAGCATTAAAAGTCACCTGTGTTAAGCAAGCACCTGCCTTAAGCAAGCACTTTTTGAATATCCCAGAGGTGCCCGCTTAATACAGGTTGGACTGTAACTGGCAAAAAGTTCCTCAATAAGAAATCAAAACACGCTATAAACACAAATGTCAAGACTGATTCCTTTGAATTTGTAACAGAAATAAAACTAGGAGCACAACAAAACTGAGGTTTGAAAGTAACATTTGTTTTGTCTGAATTTGGATTTTACATCACATCCAAAACTATATTAGGTCATTTACAAGAAAGCACTTTCATTATTTCAACATTGAGATGAAATGAAGCCCTACTGTCCGAACAAACCAACACACTATATGCAGAGACTGTCCAACTCACACCACTATGGTTTGAAAGGCTTAGACCTTCAAAGAAGCTTACCAGTACTGGTTGGAAGCATGATGAAGCCTTTTGTTTCTTTGTTTGATTTGATATTTAATGACCCCGTCAAAACTGTAAAGGTCATTTTGGAGACTTTGCTTCCAATTTTTGTGGGACTTTTACCCGACATTGAGATGAAATGACATCTCAATCCCTGCCACCCAATGAAACCAATAGGATTTATAAGCATGGACGGTCCAACTCGCACTGCATTGCCTGGGCAGGCTTAGATTCTCTAAGCGGTTTACCAGTACTATTGTGCGGGTCAGTTTCAGCTCTGCATGAAAGCATCATGCAGCCCATTTATTTCTTCAAGCCCCGATGGGCGGGGGGCAGCCCATTTATTTCTTCAAGCCCCGATGGGCGGGGGCTGAGCATGATGAAGACAAATCCATTTCTCCAAACACTGATGGCCCAGAACAAATTGCAGTTAACTTTGCCTTCAGAAAATGGTAAAACTCTTGTTCATACACTACAACAAAATATTAATGGCTTACTTCTGTAAAGAGCAAAAAAGGGGCATTTTCTGCGTATGTTTTCTGGGTTGTGATCATAAACTTACATCTGAATTGCATCAACATTAAGGAGTGCCTTCAGTTTGTTTTCACCATAGTTAGAAATGTTTCTTAGAGGTAAAACATCTTCTGGCAACCCACTGATTCTGAGCCTCCCATTCATAACCTGCTTGTAAGGGAAGGCAACATCAGACCCAGAAGCAACAGCTGAAATGTACAAATATGAAAAAATCTTTCAAATTAATTAAAAACATTTCTGATTTGATCTAATTTATAACTGACCTGCAAAATGTGATTTATTACTGGACAAATCAAAGCTATATCTGATCTATTTCTTAAATCGAACATTACTGGAATTTTGCTTTTATAATTCATACTCCTATGCACACTAAATACATACAAACAGCATATATACAAAATAAATACTATCTGTATTTAGTGCAGTGATATGCATTTAAGAAATAAGTAAACTGGTTACAAAAGGACTGATTTTTTTTCCTATTTAAAAACCCTATACCACTCGTTCCAGCTCAATGCATATACCTGTGAAGTCCTTGAAGTACAGAGGTATAGGAAATAGAGGACAAAAACTATTTTTCAGATCTATCAAGGGCATGATATAACTCTGGAAAGGTCCAAAAGTTCATAGTCACAATATATAACTTTCTACAATAAACATATCTATGAACTATCATTCATATATTATGGATAGTAAAAAATACAAAGATTTTGCCCATTAACAATCCCATACTACTCATTCTTGATTGATATATATACTACTCAAAGTTTGATAGGGATCACTTTTAATATACCAAATTTTGCACTGAAAATTTAAAATTTCTTGACAGAATTTGTACTTAGTATATTGATAAATATCTTAAGCAGAAACTCATGTGCAGTTCAGTTCTCATAAAAGTGCACACTTCTCACACTTCGCAAATGAATTCATGCAACCCCAAAATTTTGTGTAGCAATGCTTTCCAACAGACCAATCAAACTTGTCAGTGTTCCTTTACCAAGCGTAAAAAGGACTTCATTTCATTTGTGAAACATTAAAATGCCTAGGGGACAATTAAGAAACCGTCTGAGCCCCGAAGAAATAAATCGTGGCGTCGGTATGTTGGAATCTGGCGTCTCTCAACGTTGTGTTGCTGGGATTCTGAATGTGTCTTAGAGCGTGGTTTCCCGAATGTGGAGTCGGCATTTTACTCACGGAAATCCTTCACACAGACACGGCGGGGTTGAGAAAAGGCTACAACTCAAAGTCAGGGCCATTTTTTGTTGATTCAGTCTCGACGTCAACGGTTCCTGGACGCTACGCGTTTGCATAACGAACTTAGGAACGGAACTGGAGTACGAATTTTTACACAAACTGTCAGAAACGGGCTCCCTGAGTTCGGACACCATGCCATAAGGCCTGCTGTATGTGTTCCGTTGACAAGACAGCACGTGCTAGGCCGGTTGGACTTTGCCAGAACTCATGTCAGGTGGACGGTTCTAGACTTGACGCCAGAACTGTTTACTGAGGAGTCCAGATTCTGTCTAGACTTCACTTATAAACGTCAATTAGTGTGGCGAATGTCTAAAGAGCGATTCGATGGCTTGAATGTGGCAGAGCATGACCGCTATGGAAAGGGGTCAGTCATGGTTTTGGCTGGAATAAGCGTGAACAGTAAAACTGACTTTTACGTCGTTGAAAACGGAACGTTAATGGCAGTGAGGTACTTTAATGATATTCTTGATGAGTTTGTGAGAAGTATGCACATGCTATCAGTCCGGACTTTATTCTGATGGACGATAATGCCCATCCCAACCGTGTCAAAGTCACTGATTCCTATCTGGAACATGAGACAATCATTCTTATTGACTGGCCTGCTCAGTCACCGGACTTCAATCCGATTGAGCATGCGCGGGACATGCTACAGCGTGTTGTTTCAGCCCGACCTGTGCATCCCAGGACTTTACAGGAGCTCAAAGACGCATTGGTTGCTGAATGAAAGCTGATTCCACAAAACCGGATACAGACTCGGATTACGAGCATTTGCAGGCGATGTCGTACTGTAATTGATGCCCGCGGACGCCATACACGTTATTAGGCACGTTTGTCTAAACAAATTTGGAAATTTGTGAAAAATCAGTTGTCCAAATCTCTTCGTGTTACGGCAAATTATGGGGGTGCCAAGACGGTTGCTGTTGCCACGCTTGAATGCATTGCCAGTTGACAAAATTAATCACTAGGTTTTGTGAAGGATACGTTTTCTATCATTATGTATCAAATTTGGATTCAGCTGATTAATTGATTCAAAAATTATTTTGCATTAAAAAAGTGATCCCTATCAAACTTTGAGTAGTATATATATTTACGAAGTTTCATCAAAATATTCATTATAGTATATGACATACTGGTTAAAAACATTTGGGCAGGTTAACTCGATGTTATAGTTTTTAGCCACAATATGTGACCTATGGTGTTAACCATATCTGTGAATTTTCATTTGGATATTATGAAAAGTAAATGCATAAAGGCCAGAAACTGTTTTTTTAAGTATATAAACAAGGGCAGTAATTCTGTTGAAAAATTTTATGGATTTGAATGTTAACAATTCCATACTACTTATTCCCAATTACAGTAAACCTGCAATGTTGGGAGAAATTCCATGAATATATATTCTTGTTATCAATAAAAAAGGGTTAACTGTTTGTTTTCAATTGCGGTTTAATGCTCCATCAACACTTATTAGGTCATTTTGCAGATGTTGCTTCCAATTTAGTGGGACTTTGACCCAACAATGAGATGAAATGACGTCTCCCCCCACTGTTACCAAACGAAACCAATAGGGTTTATATGCATGGACGGCTGCCGGCATCTGTAGCTCAGTTGGATGCGCATCTGACCGTTCGATACCTGCCAGGTTCGGCAACATTCTTGCGTGGAGATTGATAATGAAATCTTTTCTACGGTCATTCTCTCCCTTCCGCTGATTCAAGAGGGCAGTTGTCAGTTATAAACAGATGGAAAGAGGGACATACAGATTGGTGGATGGACAGATTTAAACCAGCATGCCCCACAATTTTTAAATGTAGAATACTGTTTCTTTTTTTAATCATTGCCAACGGAAAGCCATAGGAAGACTTCCAAAATCTCGGACATACCCTCCTCGGCATTTACTCCTTTTCTTCGTTCAGGTCAATAGGCATGGTGGGCGAAGCTTGCTTATCAAGTAATGCATACTATCCGGGGAAGCCTGATTACACTCTTATGTTGATCTGAACATTGATATTTGCCATTTGTCTATGGATTAATGATTTTGGATTAAAGCTTTGGTACTACTACCTAAACTACTTCTTACCGTATAAATGGTTCATATGGCTCTGAGTTTTATGTCGGAGCGCCTGCAGATCTATCTTTTTTGGCTCTGGCTGAAAATCTAAAGAAAAATGTTCAAATGCTGAAAATATTATTTCCAATTTGAAACAGTTACTCTGACTAAATTCTCCTTATAACAGATGTTTAAATAAGATAAGTGCTACTTTAAATGTTCTCGTTATAGCTAGGGCTGGCTAATCAGAGCTGAAAAGATAATTGATTATCATTCCTGTCGTTGCGATCGATAAACGATTAGTAATCACTGAAGATTTGGTCATAATTTTACCTATCTGGCTTGCTGTCTGAGCATGACTCCTATCATATGCTGTACTATTCCATATGTATTTGAACAGACAGACCTGAGCAAAAAGTGCAGACCCAGATGAGACTCCGCGTTCTGCAGAGTCTCATCTGGGTCTGCCCTGTTTGCCACTCGTACAGCTATTTTAGGCACAACTTTGGGTAGTAAATTGTACTTATCAAATAATCGATTGCAAGCAAATCTGACAGTAACGATAATCATTTTTTTGGAATTTATCGATTGAATAATCGATTATCCGATTAATCGTGCCAGCCTTAGTTATAGCAACAGCAGACACTATTTGTATGCAAATTGCAAGTGAACCATTTGATATAGGAGCATTCCAAACTGTTTTGAAGGTGCAAACTTTCAGTTTATAGACAATATTGTGCCAAAAAACAAGTTGAAAACCTCTAAATTGACACAAAATCACCCTGGAAAAAGTTAGTTCCCAGTGTTGATGGCTGACACTTTGAAATTGAGTTAAGAGGTACATTTTAAAGCATGAAAGAATCAGAAAATTTGATTTTCACTATCATGTGTATGATCAATTTTTATTTCATTCATGGACACCAAAATAAATATTTTCACTCGTGGCCAAGGCACTCATCTAAATACTTCTGGTGTTCTTTCGGTGAATTAAAAATCAGTCTTAAACTGAAAATATCCATTACCCTTTAATTTTTCTGACATACTGAGTCTGTCATTCCTTGCCGCACTCCTTCATATATCCTTTTGTACTAAAAATTAACACCTTAATATACTGACTTCTACAATAAGTGGCTGAAATTTACAGTTAACAAGACTGAAAATTTACAATTACAACCTTCTTACTGTCAGAAATAAATCAGATACAATAACTTCTTTGGCTTTGTGACCAACAGCTGACGCCATAAGGAAACAGGATCTTGGTTTAAAGACTCATCTGAAAGTCTACAGAAGCCATGGTTTGTAAGGCATGTAGCATTTCAGGTCCGTCCGTCCATCTACCAATACTCTTCATTCATTCATTAACTTATCTATCTCTGTATATTCAAAATGCCGTCCGTTATATCCAGAACCATGTTATAATGAACAGCATTGTACTGAGGTTGTGGTGTGTTAAGCCTATATTGGGAATGTTGCAGGTGTTAGAAAGAGAGTGAGTATTAAACAAATACTTAACAAGAAAGCAGTATGAGGGACAGCCAAATCCCCCACTGCACTTTGTATCAAGGCTCAACCTTGTGACCTTGACCTTCAGTTGGCAAGGTTTATTTATGGGTTCTGTACATCAGCTCACTGAGGGGTATATTTCACAAAAATTTAATGAAAATCCTTCCAGGGGTAAAGGAGATATGGAACAGACACAAAATTCCAAGTTTCAAACTCGTGACCTTCACCTGTGACCTTGACCTTGAGTTGGCATGGTTTATTTATGGGTTCTGCACATCAGCTGACTGAAGGGGGTATTTGAAGGAAGTTTAATGAGAATCCTTCCAGGGGTATAGGATATGGAACGGACACAAAATGCAAAGTTTCAAACTTGTGACCTTCACAATGGACCTTGACCTTGAGTTGGCATGGTTTATTTACGAGTTATGCATATCAGCTTACTGAGGGGGATATTTAAAGAAAGTTTAATGAAAATCCTTCCAGGGGTATAGGATATGGAATGGACACAAAATATAAAGTTTCAAACTTGCGACCTTCAACTGTGACCTTCACCTTAAGTTGGCATGGTTTATTTGTGTTATGCACTTTGCGGCTGGGGATTAATAAATGATGGATGTATTTAAAGACAATTCCGTCAAAGGCTATGACATTTCTCACTTTGGACTGGAACATTCAAGTGAAAGCTAGATTTGGATTGACAGAAGAACAGACAGAAAACTAGACTCCTACATCATACTATGTTTAAACTTTAATGCAGTAAAATAGTCATGCCGACTACGCCTATTACCAGTAATGATGAGCAGAGTGTCCCAGCTCTGCGTGAAAGCACCATGCAGCCTAATCTACTTCTCAAAGCCATATGGGCAAAGGCAACACTATTGACATTTCTGGAGCCTGTGACCTAGAACACCTTTGGTATTGACAAAGCACAGCCTGACAAACATTCTCTTGTCTTCCATTATACATTGTGTAGCATAAAATGGAGTTTTCTGGCATCTGTGACATAGCAAATGATGTCAAGACTATTAAAATCTTGAGACCATTTTCAACTGTCCTGATGATGCAAACATGTAAGTTTGATCAAAATCCATGCATTAGTTTTAATAGAAGATAGACTGCTTCAAACAGGTTTTGTTGATGCCAATGAGTATGCAAATGGGATCCACACAAAAGGCTATATATATATCCGTTTTCCTTGGTGGGGGGACACCTTTTTACATTACATGAAAGAAGCATGAAATAGAAGTGAAGTCAATGATCAGGAATCACAATTAACACACACCTTCCATCAGAGACACCAAAGGGAAAGAAACATAAAATAACTAAACCCTAATGGAAAAATCAATAGCGGAAAGCCAAAAGGACAGTTACTTTCCCACAAAATGGCCAATTGGCTATCCAAAATAAACAAATGTAAGATGTGGTCTTTTCTCCATTTTACCCGTGCACTGCAGTTACCTGTGTGCAATATTTACAGAAATAATGCATCAAAATAGGAATATCATTGAAACAAACATCTTACCTGAGGCAAATGAAGAGAGCATATCAGAAAGAACTTCCGGTTTGCTCTCAAAAAACCGGGCCGCTTTGCCGTCCCCTATCAGAACCTGACGCCCTGACACCTTATTTACACCAAGGCAAACTAGGTCGACGTCGCAATCGTTGAGTTCTTGTAGCTGAAATTATATGTATGATGTCAAAGAGGATAAACACTGTGAAATGGCAGAAAAAAGTAAATACTGGATACTTCTGTTTTGCAAAAATGGAAGAATAAAAAAACTTATTTCATATACAATGTATACATCTAGTTTGGCAACGGAAGGTCAGGTGGTTTTGCTCTAGGTACACCGATTTTTGCCCAACTCTGATTAATGCTTGACTCAATAAAGTGAAATATTCTTTAAAGGGCCGTAAAACCAATATACAGTGTGCTTTTATTTAAGATAAAAACTACATAAATAACATCACTACAAAACTCTGTGAGTGAGTGAGTGAGTGTTAGAGTTTCACATCCCACCAACAGCTAAGGTCATACGGAGATGGGACCTCGGATTCCAGACTCATCTGAAAGTCTGGAGAAGCCTGGGATCGATCCTGCGATCCCTGGTTTACAAGGCGAGTAGCGTAACCACTACACCACAGAGGCTTTTACAAAAACTCTGTATTAACCAGTATGATCATTTAACACCGAAAGTACTAATATATAAACATCGCTTAGTTAGTGTGGGGGTTGGGACATGCATCTATGAAATCTCTAGACCCACTACTGCAGACCAACAACATGCATTCTTTTACATGTTTCTAGAGCAGACACCCTTAGAAACAGGAGAGCCGATATCCAAAAGCCTTGATGAATATGTGACAATAATTTTCTACCTATTTCAGGTACTCATGCATACCCTAACACACAAAATTGGGTTGGATTCTGATTAAAAGTTTAGGAGGCGATAGATTGACAGACTGACTGATGGATGGGCAAACAGATGGATGGACAGACAGAGGGAATTACAATATCCCCTTCAAGGGTATAACAAAGTCATTCAGCCATCAAATATAGGTGACAGACAAATAAGGGCGCTTACAATAAACTTGTTATCCCTTGTTGCAAGTTTCTAAATGTACAAGCTGTAATCATTTTTGAGAAATAAACTTAAACATTAGGGTGGATGCTTGCATTAAAACTAGAGCTCTCAGAAGATCTGACTATAGCCATGATGCACCACTATAAGTGTTGAAGTATTTTGATTTCACGCTTACCATATTACATCACCGTAGGACATGGTACATGTTAACATTAAACTTATCAAGGGATTTAACTCCATGAGTTCTGGGACATAAGCCCTGCTTATAAATGGCATACACCATTCATTAACCCACTGTCCATGTGTGTATTTATCAGGTTTCAACTTTGCAACTGTTAAACAGATTTTGAAGATAGGTATAAGTTTCATTGATGTATGATATTAAAGATAACAAGAGGGCCATGATGGCCCTGGATCGCTCACCTGATCCTTAGTGTAACAAGTGGGCACCAGGGAGGGCCATTATTGGCCCCAGGGTTTGGATGTGTAAATGTTGAGGGAGGTCTTAAAGGTGAAGCTTCATACCAAATATCAACAAAGGCGATAATTTGAACAATCTGGGCAAAGGTCCACTAGATCAAAGACCTGGGCCTTGCGGTTTCAGAGAAGAAGATTTTTTTAAAGATATTCCCTACATAAGCCTATGTAAAACCAAATGGCCCTATGGCGGGGGCATTTTTGACCTCAGGGCTATAATTTAAACAATCTTGATAGAGGTCCACTAGTTGAAGCTTCACACCAAATATCAAAGACCTGGGCCTTGCGGTTTCAGAGAAGAAAATTTTTTAAAGATTTCCCTAGATATAAGTCTATGTAAGACCAAAGGGTCTTGGGACGGGGGCATTTTTGGCCCCAGGGCTATAATTTGAACAATCTTGGTAGAGGTCTACAAGATGAAGCTTCATACCAAATATCAAAGACCTGGGCCTTGCGGTTTCAGAGAAAAAGATTTTTAAAGATTTTCCGTATATAAGCCAGTGTAAAACCAAAGGACTCCAAGAGTTATGGCCCCTTGGTCATTATTCTGCTACTACACCTTCCTTACCTTAGAGACAAAATGTAGTATAAGTTTCATTAAAGTAGGACCATAAACACACATGAAACAGATATCATGCATTTTAAAATTTGAAAACTTATCAAGGGACACAACTCAAATAGTAACTAGAGCAAGTGGCCAGTGGGTCACGTATATCCCCAGCCAGCGGCACCCCCTGATAATCTTTCAAGCTTGTATGTAATAGGAAGTCAGGAAGCTATAAGAATCTATAAATGTGCTTGTAAAAGCTACACCAAACCTAAAATTTCTAAATGGACCAAGAGAGTGAGGGCATCAAAGATACTGAAGGGGTGAGGGCATCAATGTTACTGAAGCAGCAGGGTGGGGTATGCATCAATTAAATCTTTGTCTTAGAGTTTAGAACATAAAGGCATCTATAAACTTTGTCAAAAAACTTTAACCTAATGTAAAATTTCTAAGTCTGTTACCTTGAGATCAAGGTCACGGTTGGTGGGGGAAGGGACATAGATGGAATCTTTGGACTTGTACGCAAGATTGATGCAAGTATCGACTGAATTTGTCTTAGAGTTTAGAACATACAGGCATCTATAAACTTTGTCATAAATGTAAAATTAGAAGCCTCAGTGGTCTCAAATGTAAAATTTCTTAGTCTGTGACCTTGACCTCAAGTTGGGTCATGCATCTATGAAATCTCTAGACCAGTATGTAACTTCACCGTAAGTATCAACTAGATCTATCAAAGGGTTCAGAAGAAACCTCTTAGAAACTCTGATGCAAAACTTAAATCTAAATGTTAGCGGACGGACGGACAGATTAAAAGATGGACACACTGACGGATGGACAAAAACTATATACCCCCATAGCATACCTCGTATGCCAGGGGTATATTAAGTAGAATTTTGAAAATATTTGGGTCACTGATAAGGCTTTATTGGGTGATACTAGCTAGTCTGGCTCAGAAACACTTATACATGCTCTGTCATGCTGCAATTTTCAATTCATTAACTTATGATTTACATGATTTATAGGAACTACTTTTTATATAACATATTAAACAAAGCTAAGCATCTTACTATTTTTCCAATCTTCTTCAAAAGACCCTTGGTCCTGCTGGGTGACGGTTCAGCCACGTTTTGTTGGGCCTTTTCTTTGTACCTCTCCTTTTCTTCCAAAGACATTTCCTTCCAGGAGGTTGCCCAGTCTTTGATATTTGCTAGTTCATCTGGGAAATACACTTAAAGCTTAGCAGAGGTAATTTTTCAAAAAGCATATAAACAAGAGGGCCATGAAAGCCCTGGATCGCTCACCTGATCTATATTGTACAAAGGGTGACTCAAGGGACATTTCTGTGATATTAGCGGTGAAAGAACTTCTTACAGATCAAATCCATTTACAGTCAAGTACAGAAGGCTGTCATAAGCAAACTGTCTCGCCTGTCTCACCTAAGATGGTTTTAATGGGTCTGGCAGGTCATATGCTAGAAATAGCACCAGACCCAGAAATGTCTCTTAGAGTCACCCGAGATTCCATTAGCCCGGTCAGACTGTAGAGACTGGAAACGGCTAATTTCAGCATTATTTGAAGAACAAAGGGCCATAACTCCTGTGATACGCATCAGATTCTGACATAATCCATCCACTGGTTCAGAAGTCGTTTAACTTTTTTCTTTCTATTTTTTAGCTCTGGCAGGCATCTTGTTTCATACAAGCTGAACGGTTTGAACAATTTTTGTAGAGGCTCACCAAAGAAACATTCAAAATTTAGCCATTGGTTAAGGAAGATAAGAAGTTTAAAGTTGTTTTTTTTTTCTATTTTTAGCTCTGGTGGCCATCTTGTTCATCTAAGCAGAACAGTTTTGAGCAATTTTGTTAGAGGCCCCTCAGGGTCAGCCAAGGAACATTCCAGTGAAATAATTTAAAATTCCATCCACTGGGTATGGAGGAGAAGTCGTTTAAAGGTGTGACCCAGTCCTTATGAAGAAACTTTCGTTTGGCCTTCCCATAGAGGCTCCATATGTAATTGGGTTTCAATAAACCCGGCAGTTTATTGTGGAGAAAAAGATAACAAGAGCTGTGGCATGACAACATAGCTTGCCTGTTTCGTGCCTTCAAGATATAAGGTAAAACTATTGAACCATGAAATATAGGTCACACTCAAATACATATATTTTGAGGTCAATCACCATGTCACATGGAACAAATATTCCAGACTTTACATTTCAGAATCAAATAGTGTCTGAATTATGAGGCAAAATCATTGAACCATGAAAATAGTTTACACTGACCTAGATATATTTCTATGTCAATCATCTGGTCACATGGAATTGATTATTCAGATATGAGTTTCTCCATCAAATAGTATTGAAGATATAAGTCAAAGTCACTGAACCAAGAAATATAGGTCACACTGACCTACATATATTTTGAGGTTAATCATCCGGTTGCATTGAAGTAATATCCCAGGTATAACATTTCATTATCAAAATTGTATTTAAGATAATAGGCAAAATCACTGAATGATGAAATATAGGTCACACTGACCTAGATATACTTTGAGGTAAACCATCGGGTCACATGGAACTAATAATCCAGGTATGACATTTCTCCATTAAACAGTATTCAAGATAATAGGCAAAATCAGGGAACCATGAAATATAGGTCACACTGACCTAGATATATTTTGAGGTCAATCAGCGGGTCACATGGAACTAATGATGAAGGTATGACGTTTTTTCAACAAATAGTATTCAGGGTTTTCATTAAGAGGCGGCAGGAGGCCGAAATGACTGCCTCAGTTGATTTTTTGGTCACCTCAAATGTTACTTTTGTGAATTAAACTCTTATGAAATAGTAGAATTTGGCCGCCTCAAACTGGTGACTGGCCTCTTAAGAAAAAATTTATTGAAAACCCTAAGTATTGAAGATAATAGGCAAAATCAATGAACCATGAAATAAAGGTCACACTGACCTAGATATATTTTGATGTCAATCATGGGGTCACATGGAACTAATAATCAAGGTATGATGTTTCTCCATCAAATAGTATTCAAGATAAACAAAATCACTGAACCATGAAATATAGGTCACACTGACCTAGATATATTTGGTGGTCAAATCATCTAGTCACATGGAACTAAAAATCCAGGTATGACATTTCTCCATCAAATAGTATTCAAGATAAAAAACAAAATCACTGAACATGAAATATAGGTCACACTGACCTAGATATATTTGATGGTCAATTATTGGGTCACATGGAACCAATAATCCAGGTATGACATTTCTCCTTCAAATAGTATTCAAGATAATAGACAAAATCACTGAACCATGAAATATAGGTCACAGTGACCTTGATATAATTTGAGGTCAATCATGATGTCATATGCCTCTAATATCCCAGGTATGACATTTCTCAAAAAAAAATTGTCTTCAAGATATAAGGCAAAATCACTGGACTGTGAAATGTAGGTCACCATGACCTTCACCCTTTTACACTTGAACCAATGTCACATGGTTGGCTGATATATAACCAATTGTGTCTATAACCTGTTAGCATAATGGAAACATATGTAACAAATTACAAAAAGGTGTCCTAGATTTTGAACCCTAGCCCCAACCATCCCCCTACCAGGCATGAACCCGGGGTGTGTTGTCTTGGAATCCAAGAAGACACTCCCAAGGATCCAAGTTGTAAAATATGAATGCTCTGTGATGAATGTCTGTTGAGATATAAGCATTTCAAAAACTTTAACACAGTTTTACAGAGGTGTTCTAGATTTTGACCCCTAGCCCCACCCCCGGGCATGAACCCAGGGCTCTGTTGTCTATGTACGTCAGAAGACTCTCCCATGTACTTAAGTTCCAAGTATGAGTGGTCTGTGATGAGTGACTGTTGAAATATAAGCATTTGAAAAACTTTAACGCAGTGTGACGGGAACACACACGCCAACGCAAACGTGCACAACAAAGGTGACAACAATAGCTCTCCATGTACTTCGTACAGGTGAGCTAAAAATACTGAATCTGAGCCATCCAGGACAAAGGTCAGACATACAAATTTATGTCTAAGTGACCAAATTTGACCTTGACGTAAAGCAGGTCAAGGTCAACCAAAGGTCATCTTTCGAACAAATGTGGTAAGGCCCAAGCTCCCGATGTCCCATACCAAGTTTTAAGGTCATCAGTCATTTGGTTCCGGAGATGAAGATTTTAAAGGTTTTTACCACATATGGGCATGGCAGCCATATTAGTCAAATGACCCAGTCCTAACAAACAAACTTTCGTTACCCCTTCCCATAGAGGCTCCACATGTAATTTGGTTGCGACTGGCCAAGTAATTTCAGAGAAAATGTCATTTGAAAATGTTGACGACGCAGAGGACGGACCACTGCCTATACTATAAGCTCCCCATGAGCCTTCGCCTAAAATTTTATTCCTTTATCTCTTATTTCAGCAACTTCACAAAAAAAAGGTAAACCTGTTTTATCCATTTGCAAACAACTAGGTCACCATGCACATCACATGATCATTTGATGAGTGAGTGAGTGAGTTTTAGTTTTACGTCCCACCAACAGCTAAGGTCATACGGAGACGGGACCTCGGTTTAAAGACTCATCCGAAAGTCTGGAGAAGCCAGGGATCGATCCTGCGATCCCTGGTTTACAAGGCGAGTAGCGTAACCACTGCACCACGGAGGCTTCTGATCATTTGATGAATGAATATTGCAGTACCAATATGGTTCCAGTATCAAAAACTTTCAAAGCTTGTGCTAGACTGTGTAGGTGAAAAAGCTAACATGTATCTCAAGTGGGCTGTGCCTTGCGATTCTGGTGCTCCCTGTGTCATTCTTTTTAGTTTTTTTTTTTTTTTATAAACATGAAACCCTGCGACAAGTTATACTGTGATATGGCTCAGGGGTCAAAGAGTCAAAATTTAAGTTTTTGGGAACATAGTCATGTGGCATATCAAATTGAAGGGCATGATTAGTAGAATATAATACAGGTAATATTTTGACCATGGGGTCAAATTAGGGCCCAGGCGGAGGGGTTTTCGGTGCTTGGCCCCTCTGTAGAAAGCGTGGGGATTTGCGATGGCATGCCATCGACAGTATTCTTGTACTATATTTTAAATAGAGGATCTTACACGTGTGGTCATTTCATATGATCTTTATGAAACGAGCCTTTGGCAAGTTTCATATGAAATGACCATGAGTGTAAGATTCTGTTTATCATATGACCACTTTAAATTTTACATATGCTGACACACAAAAAATGCATTGTTGACATGGACATCATCATGACAAGTGGTCATACGATTTTTATTACATGACATTATCCACTGCTTATCAACAATGTCATATGATAAATCTTTGTTTATGGATTTTGGCAGATTTGGTTCACAGAATATGACGTTCCTCTTTTGGCTATTTATCAAATTTCTTACCTTTCTTTTCATGAACAAAGTAGTTGAAACTACTCATGCCTCTGCTGTATAATGGCTTTGGGTAAGTGTACTTCCTTCCCAAAACCTGCTTATTTCGGTTTCCAATCCAGTCCTGAAAGTGATTTAAAACGTAATTAATCAATAAACGAGAGTTATCAATAGACAGCATAGCTTGCCTGGCCTAAAAGGTGTTTCAGACATGTCTAACTGACAGTTAGAAAGGCAGCCGGCCCGGAGTAGATGCAAGATGAACAGCTCTGCGGCAGACAAGAACAAGGGCAGTAACTCTTTCTGTTTTTTTTTTCTTGTTAATGTATTGGTTAGAAACAAACAAGAGACCCATGCACCACTACCTAAATACTGGAGCTATTGCGAGCCTGTCCCCCTGGCACCAAGTAAAATTAAGACTAATTCTGCTTTTAAAAACATATTTAGGTTTCAGTTATATTTTCATTTAATGTGAAATACCAGTGTCTTGTATTAGAAAAGCGTTTGGAGACTGTTCCAAAGTGGTCTACAAGACCACAACAGTCCAAAAGGTGTTCTTATAATTGGAATTTTACTGTACTGTAGCTTTACAATAAAGAATCTAAGTAGAGAATCATTTCAATTTCTTCAACAGATTACTGAAGTAGTATACCAGGTTGTAGGATCATTGCTATTATTACAGGAATGAAATTCCTTTTTGCATTTTGAAACAAAAAAAAATGTTCCTTATAATTCAAACTTTGCCATCAAAGTGTTAAAAATGCAACAAAAATGGTAAACTTTTTAATTCAAAAGTGTAAAAATCAACTTACTCGGCAGAATGATTTTTCAATTTGAAGCTGCCATCTTTGAAAGAAACCCAAGCTAAAATGTCATCTTTAAATACAATTTATTTCTGCTCTAACAGGTTATGTTTTCATAGTTTCCCATCGGTCAACTGAGCGCTGTTGACGTTACTTCATAATACAATACAGGTCCTAAACATGCTCTCTGATGTCACATTATATTACTATCATAGTTCTGAGATTCTTGCTCATGGAATTCATAAAAAAATATAAAACTTTTATTTCAACCTATCAAATCGCTGAAAATGTATATATAATGATGGACAATTGAAATTACAGCGTAGCATTTGTTAAAGTAGACTAGAATACCAAGTTTGAGGTTCTTTGCTTTTATAGTGTAGCATGATGATTCGTCCAGGAATCAAGGAAAGTGGTCACCCACCAAGGTACATACTAACAGCAATATTGGTTTCTTAACTCAGAGAAAAACACAGCCACTCTACCAGTGCATCTACCGCAAGGCTGTAGAAGTGATATATATCAGTAACGGTTGCTTTCCACCCCCCCCCCCCCCTCACTTATTGAGTTCGACTTAAAAGTCACATATACCTCAAACTCAAGGGCAGAGTTAATGCAACACATCACATCCCACTGCTGCCACCTACAGTGAAACACTGATGGCTTGAACACTGATACCTTGTTTACCATGGCTAATTCACACACACTCTTGCGTCCATAGAAAATACTTTCCATTTGGGCTGATAAAACATAGTTAGAAACATGTCTCCTGACATAACTCTGTAAATAACCCTTCCATTTGGACTGATAAAACATAGTTAGAAACATGTCTCCTGACATAACTCGATCTATAAATAACCCTCAATAAGATTGGCTGGAACAACCTATCTCGAACCCAAGGGTGTTCAAGCCATCGAAGTTACACTGTATGTAGTGTTTGCAGGGTCATGAATCCAGGTACAAACTCTAGACTGTAGAAATGACATCTATAATAATACATGTATACATACTATTATAACTTGTGTTGGGAGACCTGTCTTTGCAATGGCCTCCTGGTGCAGTTCCTGGCATTTTTTCCCTTTGGAGGTCATACCCATCTCATAAAGCACCTTCAGAGCCTCCGCATTCTCGGGGGAAATGTAAGTCTTCTGAGACTAAAAATATAATCAACAAAATGTAGATTTATAACAACTAGAATGCAGTCGATGGCACATCATCGCAAATCCCTACTCATTGTGGCTCCTGCTCATTGGGGTTTGAAGAAATAGATGGGCTGCATGATGCTTCCATGCAGAGCTGAAACCAATGAAGTCAATGTTTTTTTCTGGTGTTTATTCCTGATTGGTTTCGTTTCCAAACCCTTCAGGGGAATACTACAATTGCAAATGGCGTTAAAACTGGTGACGTTATTTACAATGTAGTTACAGTGGTTACGATAGTTACGGAAGCCCCGCCCATTGGGGCTTGAAGGAACTGATGGGCTGCATGATGCTTCCATGCAGAGCTGAAACCGACTGCACATGAGTACCGCTTAGAGGATCTAAGCCTGCCCAGGCAAAGCGATGAGAGTCGGACCGCCCATGCTTATGAACCCTATTGGTTTCATTGGGCGGCAGGGCTTGGGATGTCATTTCATCTCAATGAAGGGTAAAAGTCACACAAAATTGGAAGCAACGTCTTCAAAATGACCTTTACAGTGTTGACGGGGATGTTACACCTCAGATCAAACAAACAAACTGACGATTGGGCCAAAAATGCGCTGTTGCACACCCCACTCATGTAAGCAACCCACACACCAAATTTTGTTGGATTCCAATTAATAGTTCAGGAGGAGTTAGCGTGACAGACAGAGGCGAATATAACACCCCCTCCGCTAAAGTGGGGGGATAATTACACACAACAAAATCGAAAATGACTTGTGTTCGATCAGCAAAGAATCAGATTAGCTACTGTATGGCACAATATAATATAAACAAGGGCATAGCTCTCAACAATTAAACAGATTTTGTCCACCAACAATTCCATTCCAATCATCCCCAACCATTGTGAGTGAGTGAGTGTTTGAGTTTTACATCCCACCAACAGCTATGGTCATACGGAGATGGGACCTCAATTCAAAGACTCAACCGAAAGTCTGGAGAAGCCTTGGATCGATCCTGCAACCGCTGGTTTACACTACACCACGGAGGCTTCTCCGCCAACCATTGTATACATCTATGAAGTTTCCATTACAATATGTAACCTTAGATGTTAAACATCTGTGAAGTTTCATTAAGATATTATGAACAATATAGTTTTTATTTTTTATTATTGCATTAGTATTTATTATTTGGTTCTATTTTGTTATCACTGCATTTGCACTTAAGTATTACACATTCACAATGTCTATGTTTGCGCTATAACGAGATACTTGCCAGTTTTTGGCCACTGTGATCTTAATGGCATATTCAATTTTACATAGATATTTTTTTTTTTAACTGAATCAAGATATCAAAATAAAATTCTGCCGCCCATTTAATAAATATCCCAGTTCGAATATAAAACAGTATGTGCTTTATTTAAAAACAGACAAATAAACAAAACTAAACAACAACAAAAAAGTGTACATAGCGAACAGACTCTTAACTTTCGCTGCTCTCGTATGCTGCAGGTACTTTTTCTCAATGCACAGCCCAGTTGAATACGATGGAAGATTTACACCAACTGGAATCTGTTTATTGTCGTTAGTTTAACGGCAGGGTGGCCACACATTTTTAGCAATCAAATTCCCTGATTTTTCCATGATTTTTCCCTGATTTGATTTGATTTTCCCTGATTAAAAACCTTGATATTATCGCAATGGCCCCTACTTTTAGAAGTCATATACTGATTCAAATGCTGTCAAGTGACATGTTTATACACAATGCTGTCACAATATTCTTAATTAAATGAAAATTTATCTAAAATATGATGTACATGTGCTAATTTACTTTCATGGTAGTCAAAATCAAAACTGGTAAAATATATGGCCTCCAACCTCCCTTGTAGCCACACCTTCACCTCCAATTTATTAAAATAGTAGGTTTTTTTTTGTAGGTTACATGGTGGTAGACTGTCTAAGGCAATTCTTAAAAAATTTAAATTGCTTGTTTGCAATTACCTATTCAGGTGTTCAAGGAATGGGTATACAGGTTGGGATTTTCTTTACATGTGTTCAAGGGGTGGGTATGAAGACTAGAAGTTTCAAACTGGGAACATGTCTTGATATCAATTGATTATGCAACAGTTACTAGCAATACACATACTCATCAAAATGTCAGTTTAAAGCAAATCTTGCTTTATATTAGCTATTTAATGATACAGCCATGAAGAAAGGAAACTTGTTCTGGAAAAGCAAATTAACCCTTGTCCTGCTGATCCCGGATATGCCTTATCTTTGAAACAATGTAGATCCAGATCAGATGGCTTCTGACAAAGCCATCTGATTAGGATCTACATTGTTTGCCATTCAGATTGTGAATTTGTTGCAATAATTTGCATCAAGTAATCTGATTGGTTGATAATCCGTAGTGGGTGTGGCATATATGAATATTCAGCAGGACAAGGGTTAATAATTTGAGTAGGAGCAAAATGTGTGGGTATGTTGGCAATTGCAAACAAACAATTTTTTATTGTAGGCTTACAAGTTTTGTCATTTTGTCTGCAAGCTTCGTGTGTGCTGGCCTATTGAAAAAATTAAAATGACCACATGGGTTCCTCGTGTAACATGCTAATATGCAGAACACTGAAGCAGTGATGCTATATTCTCTAAATAACACATTACTAAGAAAACAAGTGCATAAAAAGTTTAGAAATGACACTGAAAGCATGATCAGTGCCATACCTGGTCAAATTTCAATTTGAAAAACAGCATGAAAACAGCCATTTGGTGTCAGTTTATGGCCATTTGGCAATCTACCATAGATAATGTAATATACTTTATTCAAACATTTATGTAAATTAACACAATTGTAGCATCAATTGAATCGTGTGGCTTAAATTATATACAAAACTCTTCACTACTTATTGTGACAACTTTGCAAAAATAGCAATGTACAGATTAATAGCAAAGCATGTTAGTAGTTGTTTAAAGCAAGCAATGAAACATAGTATAACATGTCTCAAGTTCATTCATAAAAACATGTACTCCACCTAACAAGTACTCCACCTTTAAGTAAGACTAGATCTGCAGGTATTGTAAGCATATGGCAGAAAGTAACCACCAGTAGCCACATCTGAACATCTATAAAATTTGAATATTTTAACCTTACAAAGATAAGATTTTTTGAAATTCCCTGATTTTTCCCTGATTTTCAGCAAAATTTCAAATTCCCTGATTTTTCCCTGCAGGGAATTTTTTTTTACCATTTTCCCTGTTTTCCCTGTTTTCCAGAGTGCGTGGCCACCCTGATTACGGATTACCAGATTAACACAGGTGATCCAATTAATATAACGAGTTAACGTTGTAATTACGTTAATGACAATACCGGAACTCGTTCTGATTTCTGATAATTTTGATTTCTGAAGTAAAATTTCCACTAGAGCGAGCAGTCGATGGCAAGCCATTGCAAATCCCCACGCTTTTGCCAGATAGCAGACGTGACCCTTTGAGATGGCCCCTTTTGGCGGAGTCGAACTTTAACGTCCCTCTCAACTAGTCTTGCACACCCTAACCATGTAAGGAAGTCATGTAGCAAATATGGTTGCATTCCGGCAAGTGGTTAAGGAGATGGCGTGATGGACGAAAGGACAGACGGATGGAGGCGTTGACAACGCTTTCTTTAAAAGCGTGGGGATAATAAAAATCCATATATAAATGTAGTCACTAGAGCGATGACAAAGTTTTTTTAAAAATAGCCACAGTGACCTTGACCATGAGGTTATGACCTTGAAAGTCAACTCGCTCGAGATATTGTCATAAGGAACATTTGTGTGAAGTTATATTGAAATTAATCAAGAAATGTAGGCGCTCGAGCGATGACAAAGTTTTTCTAAAAATAGGCACAGTGACCTTGACCTTGAAAGTCAAACTGGCTCAAGATATTGTCATAAGGAACATTAGTGTGAAGTTAAATTGAAATTGGTGAAGAAACGTAGGCACTAGAGCGATGACAAAGTTTTTCTAAAAATAGGCACTCGCTCAACATATTGTCTAAGGAACATTTGTGTGAAGCTATACATGTACTGAAATTGGACAAGAAATGTAGGCGCTAGAGCAATGACAAAGCTTTTCTAAAAATAGCCACCTTGATCTTGAAAGTCAAACACACTCAAGATATTGTCAAAAGGAACATTTGTGTGAACTTATATTGAAATTGTTCAAGAAATGCAGGCGCTAGAACGATTATGAAGTTTTTCCAAAAATAGCCACAGTGACCTTAACCTTGAAGCCACGACCTTGAAAGTCGAACTCGCTCGAGATATTTTCATAAGGAACATTTGTTTTTGCATAAGGAACATTTGTGTTAAGTTATATTGAAATCGGTCCAGAAATGTAGGGGCTAGAGGGATAAAGTTTTTCTAAAAATAGCCAGTGATCTTTACCTTGAAAGTCAAACACACTCAAATATTGTCAAAAGGAACATTTGTGTGAAATTATATTGAAATTGGTCAAGAAATGTAGGCGCTAGAGCGATTTCAAAGTTTTTCTAAAAAAAAAAAGCCACAGTGACCTTGAGGCCACGACCTTGAAAGTCAAACTTGCTCGAGATATTTTCATAAGGAACATTTGTGTGAAGTTATATTGAAATCGGTGAACAAATATAGGCGCTAGAGAGATGACAAAGTTTTTCTAAAAATAGCCTGTGACCTTGACCTTGAGGCCACAACCTTGAAAGTCGAACTCGCTTGAGATATTGTCATAAGGACATTTGTTCGAAGTTATATTGAAATCAGTGAAGTAATGTAGGCGCTAGGGCGATACTGTGACTTTTACAGTGTAGGTTACAATAGCAGACGTGACCTTTTGACCCCTCGAGATGGCCCCTTTGGGCGGAGCCAACTAATAAAAACACAGTGGCCCAACATGCTCGACTGTCATCATTTGCAGGGATGAATGCCACAAAGTGAACCGTCCTTTGGATTGGGATGTTAACTGGAGGCCCACTGTGCAGGGAGTATCATACACTGTGCACATAAAATATCTACCCAGAATCAGAATTGTTACTGGTGACACGTCAAATGACATTCATACAACAAGACCCTACTGACTTTCAGTCACTCTGTAGGTCCTTACAGGAAAGCAGCGTAATATATGGAAGATCATGAGTTCAGGACTAGTAAATGATCCCTACCGTAATTACATTATTACTATATTATTATTACTGTGTAGGCTTGAAGAAATATATGGGCTGCATGATACTTCCACGCAGAGGTGAATCCGGCCCGCACACTAGTACTAGGAAACCGCTTAGAGGATCTAAGCCTTCCAGGAACCGCGGTGCGAAGGCGGACCGTCCATGCTAATAAACCCTATTGGTTTCATTGGGCGTCAGGGCTTGGGATGTCATTTCATCTCAGTGTCGGGTACCCACAAAATTGGAAGCAACGTCTCCAAAATGACCTTTACAGTGTTGAAGGTGATGTTAAACCTCAAATCAAACAAAAAAACAAAACTGTGTAGGCTCATCTATCTTCTCATACTGAGTCGGTCATATTTGGCCATTACCTCAGTAAGGTGGGTGGCTAAATTTAGAATTTAGCATAAAAAAAAACCTGGAGTGCATGTAACATACACCTGCATGTAATTCTCGTGACGGGGTGTTGCAGTATATATAGAAAGAATGAAATAAACATAATGGTCCGGCATACCCGAAGTGTTCAGTGTCACAGGTGCCTGCTGTTTTCATGTCCGTTTAGCCATTTCTATGGTTCCGGGTCGTTTCACCTGTTTCGCCCAGAGTCGTTTCTCCCTGATGTTGGGGGTGGGTCGTTTCGCCCTTACCTGGTGAGTCGTTTCCCCCGTTGGTCATTTTGCCTCAATTATATTTTAAGGGAGTGACAAACGGAATGACGGCCCCCGCCCATAGGGGCTTGAAGAAATATATGAGCTGCATGGTGCTTCCACGCAGAGCTGAATCAGGCCCGCACACTAGTACTGGTAAACCACTTAGAGGATCTAAGCCTGTCCAGGAACCGCGGTGCGAGGCGGACCATCCATGCTAATAAACCCCATTGGTTTCATTGGGCGACAGGGCTTGAGATGTCATTTCATCTCAATGTAGAGGGGTAACGATTCACGGTCCATTTTTGGTAATTTCGGTTGGTTCAGTTCACCCAAAAAATTTCTTCTAAAGACAAAATTAAAAAAAAAAAGCAGAGAAACTGCTTAAATGTTATTTTTATGTTGAATCCTACTTAATTTTGCTTTATTGATGCATTAATTATCGATGTAAGCGTTTTTCGCCTTACGACAACTACCGTATTCCGTTCGGCTAAAAACACTCGCAACAATAGACTGTTCGGCCCCATAAAAATATCTCAATTTTCGTGAAAGAAATATTGTTTTAATGATTATATCTTCCACAAAATGGTTCTATATTAGACCACAACATATGTTTTGGTTGAGATCCTCAGTTTATCATTAATTTCTCCTCTAATCTGGGATGTTCACTGTTCAGTGAAAGTTTCTATTATCTTAGGATTATCTTAGCTACAACTAGAATACTGTCGATGGCGCGCCATCGCAAATCCCCACGCTTTCTACAGAGGGGCCAAGTACTGAAAACCCCTCACCCTGGGCCCTAATTTGACTCCATGGTCAAAATATTACCTGTATTATATTCTACTAATCATGCCCTTCAATTTCATATGCCACATGACTATGTTCCAAAAAACTTAAATTTTGACCCTTTGACCCCTCTCCCAGGGCCCCAATCTGACCCCAGGGTCAAAATTTTACTTGTAGTTTATTCTACCCATTATCCCCTTCGCATAGATATGCAACATGACTATGTTCTGAAAAACTTTAATTTTGACCCCCGCCCCCCCCCAAGTCCGACCCCAAGGGCGTGACCTAGGGGTCACAGCCAAAATCCCGTTCAATATGTTTTACTTTTTTCATAACTAAGTACATGTGCAAAGTTTGGCATCAAAATCTTCAAAATTGACTTTGTAATTGAATTTTATTGATATTTGACCTTTTGACCCCTCCCCAGGGCCCCTGGGGGCGGGAACAAAAAAAAATGTGCTCTTGCGCAAGCCATTCATGTAAGCAACTCGCATACCAAATTTGGTTGAATTCCGGCTAACGGTTTAGGAGGAGATAGCCGGACAGAAAGACGGACGGAGGCGATTGCAATATCCCCACTTTTTTTAAAAAACGTGGGGATAATTAAATTTGCTCATTGTTCTAATATCTTTTAATCTTTCTTTTTACACATTATAGGCTAGCAGACGGCGGTAACTTGGACAGTAACAGAATCTCAGTTTATTTGCAAAGGATGGCACAGCTTTGCAACATGTTACCAAACTATGCAACAAATATACTAGTAGGCTCATTGATGAGCTTACAGTATGAACAGGCTGTGTGTGTGTCAGTCTGTCTGTCTGATTAACAGTATCACGATACGTATTGTATGGCAAGTATCACGATACGTATCTTATCGTGAGGTAGGTGTATCGTTACACCTCTATCTCAATGTTGGGTAAAAGTCCCACGAAATTGTAAGCAACGTGTCCAAAATGTCCTTTACAGTGTTGACGGGGATGTTAAACCTCAAATCAAACAAACAAGACAAACGGAATGGATGAGTATATGGACAGATGGATGAATAAATAAATGAATAAATGGGTGGAGTTGTGCGTTAGTAGATGGACGAACGTACGGATGAACGGACGGCATTTTGAATATACAAAGATAGATAAGTTAATGAATGAATGAAGAGTATTGGTAGATGGACGGACGGACCTGAATCTGAACTGTACATGGTGGCACGTCAAATGACACCTACGGAAGGGTAATGTATGGACGGGCTTGTTTCAGAGTTGAATGAATGATTTTGTTTTTAAGGTAACCGGGCGCCAAGAGCACATAGGGGCTATCCCCAGTTCCCCGACTGGGATAAGTTATTGGTACTGCTCTTTTACCTAGGCTGACAATGTGCTGACTCCTGCCAATTTGACAGTTATCATCTAGCCGTTGGGTAGTGAGGTGACCTCTTTTGCGGAGGACGTGGAAAGCAGGTAAATCCCGCCCTCTACCTCCCCTGCTCAAGATGTCAAGAAATCACAAATCCTTAGGCGAGCTCAAATATCTTTTTCAATAGGTGGTAGCGCAGTTGCTCACCCTGAACTAGAAGCTGTCAGTAGGTCGTCCAGCTGCACCAACTGAGGGCAAAACCATGTTTTACGGAACTCCCAATACCCCCATCAATCCTTTTACATATCAAAACAAACATGGCCACAAACATGGCCACAAACATAACCTCAACCAATAGGGCTTGAAACAAATATTGAAATAAGGGCGAAACGAACTACGGGCGAAACGATTCATGGGCGAAACGACCCGAGACCATTTCTATAGATTTTTTTTTTTTTTTCCTTTTTTTAAGTATTTGGACGTGGCTCATGGTGCGAACGACAACAGAAAACAAAACCCACAAAACCAAATCTGCATTTTCCCAGAGAATTTTCCCTGTTTGAAAATGTCCAATTTTGGTTGTTGTTGTTGTATATCTATAAGGCATTTTATCGCTGCCTATAGCCACTTGGTACGTACATATTGGCAGCCATTTTAGAAATCAAAATGGCCGTCACAGCAAGGGAGATAACTGCATTTCAATTTAAAAGTTTACTGGCGGGAAAAATATGGTTGAGCGAATCCAATGTGCAAGATAAAAAAATGAATAAATATTTAAATACTTATATAAGCCCTTTTACCGTCGCTATCTACAACAACAACTGAAATGCGATTAGCTGAAATAGGATTAGGAAGGAATCCTAACAAGCACTGGCACCATGGGCCGGGCAGCGGAACACTTGGCCTCTTTTCTTTTTCTCTCCCTTCAATAGCTACACCAAGAAGCAATCAGATTAAGAATTGTTGCTGGTGATACGTCAAATAACATTCAATGAAAATTGTATTACCATGTCTGTTGATTAAGTTGGAAGCTGTTGTTTTTGTTTTTCAAAAATACTGTAATATATACTGATCTTTCCGAAAAATAGCAATGGCAGCAAAAAACACGGACGTTTTGATTGGCTGATTTTTGCTGCACATGGCAATGCCATGTCAGCTTCTTCGAAAAGCAAACCTCATACCATATGGTATTATGGTATACCATGTCTTGCATTTCAAGAGCATAACACCATTAACCTAAGACCTGTTGAACAGCATAACCTCAAACGTATAGGGTGGCCTTACAGCGAAAATGTATGTGACGGTATTTGTCTTGGCCTCGAGTCAATCTTGTAAAAAACATCTTACATGTACGTACGATGATAATTTTCTCAGAACTATCAGTATGCAATAGAAAATCGGAAGAGAATTCTATCATTTGTTAATAGCTTTTTGACAAACTTCGCATCAATATCTGCATATGGGCACGTCATAAGAAAATCTGATGTTGTCATTTGAGCCAGCACATGACAAAACCTACAATAACAGATTTGTGCCCAACGAAGACTCAGATCAGCCTGCGCATCTGCACAGTCAGTCTGATCCGAGTCTTCGTTGTGCGCTCTTAGGAAAGCAAAGGGCCCAATGCTCCTTCATGTAGCAAGAGAAGCCTCTGGTTAGACTATATGGATGCGCAGGTTGATTTGATTCTTCGCTGTGCGCACATGTAAGTTGTAGGAAATGCTGTGCCTCGGCTCATTTGTGAACAACAAAGCTTGAGATGAACCTGTGCCTGACCAGCACCTTACCGTTC